>CM037638.1:1208534-1716034 GCA_015227895.2 Colaptes auratus
GTGCTCTTACACGGGAAGGCTTGAGTCCATGCTACAATACGGCAAGTTAGAAATGGGCCTGTGTTATCCACGAGAATAAGTCAGAATTTCTGATTTCCTCACAAGCCACTCATCAGCTGGTTTTAACAAATCAAATGCCTTTGTTTGTGGGCAATAGAGTTTGGTCAAATGTAGGAGGTTCCACATGAGCATAAGGAAAAGCTGCTTCACTGTGAGGGTGCCAGAGCCCTAGAGCAGCCTGCCCAGAGAGGTCGTGGAGTCTCCTTCCCTGGGGACATTCAAACCCCACCTGGATGTGTTCCTGGGGACTTGCCCCAGGTGATCCTACTCTGGCAGGGGGATCACAGTATCACAGTATCACCAAGGTTGAAGAGACCTCAAAGATCATCAAGTCCACCTGTCCACCACAGACCTCATGGCTAAACCATGGCACCAAGTGCCACATCCAGTCCCCTCTTGAACACCTCCGGGACGGTGACTCCACCACCTCCCTGGGCAGCACATTCCAATGGCTAACAACTCTCTCTGGGAAGAACTTCCTCCTCACCTCAGCCTAACTTCCCTGGCTGCAGCTTGAGACTGTGTTCCCCTTGTTCTGGTGCTGGTTGCTAGAGAGAAGAGCCAACCTCTTCCTGGCTACAACCTCCCTTCAGTAGTTGTAGAGAGCAATGAGGTCTCCCCTGAGCCTCCTCTTCTCCAGGCTAAACAACCCCAGCTCCCTCAGCCTCTCCTCATAGGGCTGTGCTCAAGGCCCCTCCCCAGCCTTGTTGCCTTCTCTGGACACATTCAAGTGTCTCGATGTCCTTCCTAAACTGAGGGCCCAGAACTGGACACAGGACTCAAGTGTGGCCTAACCAGTGCTGAGCACAGGGCACAATGACCTCCCTGCTCCTGCTGGCCACACTATTCCTAATGCAGGCCAGGATGCCATTGGCCTTCTTGGCCACCTGGGCACACTGCTGGCTCATGTTCAGCAGCTGTCAATCAGCACCCCCAGGTCCCCTCTGTGTTGGCAGCTCTCAGCCACTCTGACCCCCAGCCTGTACTCTGCATGGGGTTGTTGTGGCCAAAGTGCAGCACCTGGCACTTGGATTTGTTGAATGCCATCCTGTTGGACTCTGCCCATCTGTCCAGTCAGTCGAGGTCCCTCTGCAGAGCCCTTCTGCCCTCTAACTGACCAACATCTGCTCCCAACTTGGTGGCATCTGCAAATTTGCTGATGACTGTCTCAATCCCCTCATCCAGATCATCCATGAAGATATTAAAGAGGATGGGGCCCAGCCACTGATCCCTGGGGGATGCCACTGGTGCTTGGCCTCCAGCTGGCTGTGGCACCATTCACCACCGCTCTCTGGGCTCAGCCTCCAGCCACTTCCTAACTGGCTGAATTTTTTGGACTGGATGATTTTTTTGAGGTCCTTTCCAACCTCTCACATTCTGTGATTCTCACCCAAAGTATTACAGAATGATAATTACCTCCCTTTGGCCTCAAGATAAGAATGACTGGGGACTATATGTGATTTTCTGCCCCAGACATTCTGATGCTGAACTTTGGTAAATTCTTCACAGAAATATCAGCTCTCTGACTAAAAAGAGCAATGGTTTAGAAAGTTTCCTTTATCAATGAGCTTTACCTTCTGTAGTGGGAAACTTTCAAGTTGATCTCATGATGGAGTGGGCAGCGCCTGAAGGACAACTGAAAAGAGCAAAACAAATGCTTAAGAGACTCTTCACATGCATTATTCACCCCCTCATGGACACACTGCTGTAGCTGGACTATGCCAGTGTTAGGAGGTGATGGAGAGGCAAAGCAATCTGCATTGCTCATGAGTGTTGCACCCTCACACTTACAGGGACAACTGTTGCTGCTACACTCTGTTGTGCTTTTAGACACAAAAGAGATGTCTCTTACTGAATTAATTCCTACCAGAAGGTGACTTCTGGATTGTACTTCGTCATGTAAAACACAGAGAGAGAAGAGAGACAAAATGCCCCCTGTGAGCAAGGCCATTTGGAAACAAGAATCATTGCCTTAGCACAGAAGTAGGGCATAGGCCAAAACACTTCCGATGTAAAAGATAATACAAACAGAAGGGAAGTTTGCATTGCACTGAACATTTACAGAATTACACAGAATCACAGAATGTTAGGGGCTGGAAGGGACCTCAAAAGATTATCTCCTCCAACCCCCCTGCCAGAGCAGGATCACCTAGAGCAGGTCACACAGGAACACATCCAGTTGAGTCTTTAATGTCTCCAGAGAAGGAGACTCCACAACCACTCTGGGCAGCCTGTTCCAAGGTTCTGTCACCCTCATAGTGAAAAAGTATTTCCTTATGTTCCCATGGAACCTGTTTTGCTCCACCTTGCACCCACTGCCCCTTGTCCTGCCATTGGAGCCTGGCTCTGTCCTTCTGACACTGCCCTGCACACCCTTATCAACATGAATGAGGTCACCCCTCAGGCTCCCCTGCTCCGAGCTGAAGAGCCCCAGCTCCCTCAGCCTGTCCTCATAAGGGAGGTGTTATAGTGGATAAAAGTCAGCCTCACTCATATGCCATCTATTAATCCCTCCTTACAGTACAGATCTCCAGAGCAGTTGCAAACAACTTCTTACTCTCCCTATTCCACCACTAGCTTGGGGGGTCACCACTGCCTACTCAGAAAGAGAACTGATCTTGCATTGCCCAGAACTTAAACAGGAGAATTAAAGTCTCCTTGTTAAACACTGAGTTATTCAGTTGCTTTGAAAGGGCCTACCAGAGGGTGTATACAATAATGTGTGATGCAAAGTGAAGTAGAATATCAGGGGAAAAAATTATAACTGACTTTCAACCCACCAGATAAGCATGAAGCTGGCCTGGGGCCTGCAGCACTGCCTTGCTGCGTCATTGCAAAGCCTTGAGGAACAGTTCTGTCACATCCACTGCTCAGCATGTATCTCAGTTAGCATCTTAGTTTGTGTATCCTTTGTAAAGAATTAAAACTTCAGTTATTGGTCTGGAGGAGGCTGGGTTTGATCTTTGCACCTAGATCGGGCCTTACAGCTTGCTCAGATCAAGGCTTTTCGGCAGATTCCTTCCAGAGAGCCATGAGCAATTCTGCAAAGATACTTCATAGTCTTCCATCAGGGTACACAAGATGAAGACACTGAAAAAGTGACTGCCTCCCTTGGAGAGAGAAGTATTTGCTGAGGTTGTCTGGCACTGGGATACCAGATATGTCAAGCTCTGTACCAAGAGAGGAGAGAGCCCAGGCAGATGAATCTCAGGATGTCAGCAGGGATTGCATGCAGATGTACTGCCAGATGCTGCTACTTATGCACTCCCTCCTCCGATGGCACAAACCCAAGAAAACTTATGAGAGGCTCCCAGTGCAATCATGCAGGAGTGAGAGTCAAGATCATGAGAAGTATCTCTCACAGTAAGGATGATGAAAAGTTGATCAATTGGCAAGTGCTAAAATAAACCTTCCTTAAGCTAACAGCAGAGGTTCAGTTGCAAATGAACCTTTGCAAAAGTCTCGGCACATTGCAGAGAACCAAACAGTTTAATACTTTTAATGGGGAAATCTTTGCAGCTGAACATGAGAGAGAGAGAGAGAGGAAAAAAACACTTTTCAATGAGAAATATGTTAATTCTCTTCCAGAGGAACTACACAGGCCCTGGCTCTGATGGGGTCTGAGGAAGGAGTCATGTACACTAATGATATCTTCCTCCTTTCATCATGTGCTAGTAACAGGGCAACACAGCTTTCCACCCAGCCAACAGGAATACTTTAATTAAGTAAAACAGAGCTACAAAACATCAGGCTACCTAGCTGCTCCAGTTAGAGAGCTGCAGAAATAAAGCTCTCAGTTCATTAAATTATAGCTTGCATAGATGTCCCACTATTATGTGCCTCACAGCCAAATATCAAAACCAGACCCACCAGCAGCATGCTCACGGGCTGCCAAGTTCTCCTGTGTCTTAGAAGTCTTGAGGAATACAGAGGCTGTCACGTGTGTGAGAGATTTTGTCTTATGTTGCTCCTCTCACAAGGTGTTCCTTGACCTTAGCATAGGCTGAGAGCTGAAGCTGGCAGGCTAATGAGGAGTAGATGCTGCAAAATCTCTCCCATATGCCAGTCTTAATCAGTTAGAGACAGACATCCGTTGTCCATAGTGGTAGAAATGGGATAAAGTCTGGACACTGTTGTTCCTCTTTGGAAAGCACAGCAGACAAAGCTTTGGGCTGTCTGTGTCCCAGTGATGGGGAAGAGTGAATAGATGGTCCTGAAATGAGGACAGTGACCAGCAAGCGTTGCAGCCCTTTTTCCCCAGAAGAAGGAGGAGCAGCACTGCCTCTCCATCCCAAGCTCAAGCCTTTGACCGCTCCTTCTGCCTGGGAGCTTGGGAATGAGAAACTTTGTGTGACCCTTTGACACAGGATGGCTCTTCAAGAGGGATAGTGTGCTCAGACAGGAGAAAAGAGCTTGAAAACCTCTACACAAATACTACCACCCACCAACACCCACTCTTTGTGAATTATATCTCAGGCTTTCTGAAAAACAAAGTTGTTTTGACCAATGCTGTGGTGCTCCTAATGACTTGGTGGGTTGTTTGTGCTGTTGTGGTGGTCTTTTTTTTTCCTTGGATATATGGCAGCTGCTTTTGAAAAGGAAAAGCCCACGCAGAGAGCAGCTTGATTCATTGCAGCTAGCACAGATCACCCTTGGGTGCAGGGCCTCCAGCCAGACAGCTTGTGTTGGAGAAGGCAGGAGTCTGCTCATGGTTACGTCCTCATGACTCCTCCCGGTGGTATTGCCTGCTCTGGGAGCGCTGAGTCCCTGCAGTGCTCCCTGCTGTTGCTTCAGCCTTCGGAGCGCTTAGGTATTGACGGGACTTGTCTGCGCGCCAGACCTGAGCACGCAATGCCCTGGAGGCAATATCAACGCAGGAATGCGCTTGGGAGGATGAGCAGAAGCCCCAGGAGACACGGAACCTGTATGCTAATTTGTCAGGAAGACAGTGTCTGAATCCAACTGCAGCCAGAAATGAAGGGAATTCAGAGGTTGCTTTGGTTCAGGGTTGGTTTTCAGCCGATCCTGTGAACACCTGCCCACACCAGAAGCCCCTGGAGAGCAGCAAGCAGGCTGGGGTTGCAGATGTCTGAACACGCCTCAGAGTGGCTGCTGCCCCCCAGGCTGGCTGCTCTCTGTCCACAATAGAGCCACAGGTGACTTTTGCAACAACCTACCTGGTAACACACCACCAAATTTCCTTCTGGGGTGTGCTGGGGATTGTGGGCATGTCACCTCTGAGGGGCTGTACCCAGCTGCTGCCTGTTGCCTGCATGCAGGGGGAATATGCCAGAATATTGCACCGAGAATGGCTCCCTGGCAGAAAAATGGCAATTCAGCTTTGGGTGTAAAGGTTCTAAATTTGCTCTGGTGTCATTCGATCTCTTTTGTTTATGACTCGTGGCTTTCTGATTCCTTTTCACATAACTAACCAGCACTGAGATTTTAGCAGAACTTCAGGGGACTCTTTCCCTTTCTGTCTCCCACACAAGTTTGCTTTCTTGGGCTTCATTAAAGAAGATTTAGCACACTGCAGCCTGGCTTTGAAGCACTAACCGTTCCCAAAGCTCCTGGGAAAACCAGATAAATGCTGGTACTAGCTGGTGTGGTAGTTTTAGGCTGTGCCTAGAAAATTTCCACAGATCTTGAAGAGAAAGTAGTAGAATGTAAATGTAAGCAAATCACCACTGGATGCAAAAAGGACAATAATGGGAAGTTCTAAATAATCCCATTGGACAGATCTCTACCAGCAAGTTACTTTTGTACACTAACTCACCTTCTTTTTGCTTCCTTCCCTCTAGCAGATACTTGTTCTGGCTTCTGCTGGCTTTGCTGACCTTGGCTGCATTGCTTTGTTGTGGATAAATACTTACAAACCATTCTCTGCTCTTCTTTTCTCTCCTTTACTGTGTACAGGGTGGGGAGGAAGGCAGCAAGGAAGAGGAAGCCATTAGTAGCCCCCTGGTTTTGTCCAGGGCAGTTCTTGTGCTGTTTCTAAATTGTAAGTCTATGCAAACATTGCATATTTTGTACCTATGCATTGCAGCCCGTCTTTTAGATTGTAGTGGTGCTTGTAAATACAGCTTCCTTTGCTTTCTAACTCAGCTGGTCTGGCAATTCTATGTTGGGGGGGAAATTTCAACCCACCACAGCTGCAATCTCAGCTGCCACTTAGTCAGAATGTGCCCAGACTTTGCAGCCTGATCCTGCAATGGGGCTGGCACTGCCTGGGACACCTGCAGACCCCTTCATGGCCAGGCATGCATCCAGCTTCCAGACTAGAGCAAGAGACAGGCTGAGCAGGGAAACCAAGTCACCAAACCTGGCTGAAGCTTGAGTTGTGCCATGCATTCCTGTGTGACCTGCCCTAGGTGACCCTGCTGTCACAGGGGTTGGACTAGAGGATCTTTCAAGGTCCCTTCCAGCCCCCAGTATTCAGTGATGCTTTGATGCTCTGATGCTTTGCGCTCCCTGTATTTTGCAGCATAGTTGGAAGGAGTTGCAGCTTCTGAACAGTTCTGAATTAAAAATGCAGGGAAAAGAATAAACCCAGATGTTCACTTCCTCCCCCCACCCCCCCAAAAAAACCCCCAATATTAAATTGAATAGTTGTCTCTTCAGTCATGGATTAAAGGATTATTTCTAATTATTAAAGCATTAATAATTTAAATACTTCCAATATTTTCATTAAATTCACCACAGGCTCACAGGATGTCAGGGGTTGGAAGGGACCCAAAGAGGTCATCGAGTCCAAACCCCCCTACCAGAGCAGGACCACACAATCTAGCTCAGGTCACACAGGAACACATCCAGATGTGCCTTGGAAGTCTCCAGAGCAGGAGACTCCACAACCACTCTGGGCAGCCTGCTCCAGAGCTCTGTGACCCTTACAGTAAAAAAGTTCCCCCTTGTGTTGAGGTGGAAGCTCCTGTGCTGCAGCTTACATCCATTGCTCTTCGTCCTATCCCAGGGAGCGAGTGAGCAGAGCCTGTCCCCTCCCTCCTGAGCCCCAGCCCTCAGATATTTATCAGCATTTGTTAAATCCCCTCTCAGCTGAATTATACCAAATTCATTGAGGTGAAAGTGATGGGTTGGGATGAAAATAGGCACCTTAAAAAAGGGTTCACTTGGAAGAGTTGAGGTTTGCTCAGAACACATTTCACAGCCATTGGGAAGCAGCAGTGCTGGTCCATCGCAGGCAGATTTTCCCTGCCTCCAGTGTGATGCTGAGATAGCTGTGCAGCTTAAGATGTTGCTAGGGGGGTGGCAGATCTCACCAGCCTAGTAATTACTAAACATCCTGTAGAAGGTTTTTTCCCAAAGGTAAGGGATTTTGGCTGTGGTTTTCCTTGAAACCTCAGCTCAAATTCTCTTTCTACTATCACTTAGCACTGCAATATCTCTCTCTTTCCCCCATCCTCATCTATCACACAATATTGTCATGATCCCTCTTTAAGCAGATGTGATTCGCTCCAGAAGTGGTTAAAGCGGTATCACTTTGCAAACTTTGGACAAGCATTTGAGAGGAATAATTCAATTTAAATGTAGATTATTTTACCCTTATCATCATTATTTTTTCATAAGCAACTCTTAGGAGTGAAAAGCAAGAATTTATTTACCTCCATCTGGAGGAGAAAGAGGCACACAGAGCATTTGCCTAACCTGTTGCAAAGGTATTTGTCCACCTGATGCTTGTGGATTTCTTGCCTTGACTCAGAACTAAGTGTAAGGAAACCAGTTTGGAGGTATCTGTCTGAAGTCAGTAAACTGTTTTAAGCAGCTTTGACCATGATTTTCACATTATGGCTTCATTTCCCTGGCAGGATTTATTGTTCCATTGTAGGACATCATTACCCTGACGGTGAAGCACTCGCAGAAATGGTTTACAGGTGCAGCTCACCTGTTGCTCTTTGTGACAAGATTGATACCTTTCAGAGAAGGGCTGTAAAATGTTCTGCATGGAAATCGTCTAAGTGTGGGGCACACAAGGAATTCCTACTGAAATCTGGATAAGGCTTTGTTACCATAGCCTGTTCTTCAGCAGTGAGGGGAAAACGTCTGTCCTTTGTACTTCCCAAGCATTCTGGCTAATGGCAGAAAAATATTTGGGTGTTCCCAAGTCTCAAGAGGATTCGAGAAGAGTTTACCCTTTACAACACTCTGCCATTCCTTTTTGCAATTTACAGAGTCACACATTCACAGATTGCATTGGGCTGGAAGGGAGCCTCAAAGGGCATCTTGTCCAGCCCCCTGCACTCAGCAGGGACACCTCCAGCTACAGCAGGCTGCACAGGGCCACATCCAGTCTCATCTTGAATGTCTCCAGGCATGGGACCTCAACGACATCCCTGGGCAGCCTGTTCCAGTATTTCACCACTCTCACTGTGCAGAACTTCCTCCTGATGCCCAACCTAAATCTGCCCTGCTCCAGTTTCAAACCATTGCCCCATGTCCTATTGCTACAAGCCCTTCCAAACAGTCCTTCCCAGCTCCCGTTCCTCACTGGGGTGCCCAGCATCCATGGAGGTGCACAGGACTGCAACATGCTGCATTGCTTTGACCTCACAAGGCAGATGTGGAAACCTGGAGCCCATCTGAAATCTCATGCCCTTTTCCACTGTTCAGTGGCTTTTTGTAGGCTTTTGAATTTCTGTGCCATTATGAAGACTTGTCGCTTTCCACTCCACTTGAATGCTGGTTTAATTTAGGTGCCTAAAGCATCTCTGTCAAAGCCAGAGCAGCTATCACATCTCTAGATCACAGCTCTGCTGGAAATCACCACTCCTTTTCTGTGAGAAGGGATGAGAAAAAATCTCTAGCTGGCTTCCAGGGAGATGAATCCTCCTGACTAGAGTGTATCACAGGAGGAATGAGCTCTGACTGGGGGAAGTGAGGCACTGAACTGTTATCTCTCATATCCCATTCACATGCTGAAGTAGCTTAGAAAAAGGGATGACCCCAGCAGCCATATTCAAAAGAAAGCGATAGCTGCCGTTATGTTTTATGATAAATCCCATTTCAGAGCTGCTTGGTAGCAATTTTCAGAGTGTTCAAAACAGCCCTGGGGGAAGATAAACAGAGGAGTGTGTTTTGGGGTTTCAGGCTATGATGGTGCCTGAACTGAATGTTGGACAACTTGAGCTTTTAGGGACCGAAGAGCTCTTGGGTATGAGCAGAATTCCAAATGTCCGGGGAGCTTTTGTGCTGGCAGCTGAAGTCAGGAGGCAGAATCTCTGTTTTGGAGGTAAGGACATGAGCTTCAACAAGACCAAGTGCAGGGTCCTGCATCTGGGTCGAGGCAATCCCAGGCACAAATCCAGGCTGGGCAGGGACTGGCTGGAAAGCAGCCCTGAGGAGAGGGACTTGGGGGTGCTGGGGGAGGAGAAGCTCACCAGGAGCTCTCAGTGTGCACTTGCAGCCCGGAAAGCCAGCAGAGCCTGGGCTGCAGCAGGAGAAGTGTGGCCAGCAGGGCAAGGGAGGGGATTCTCCCCCTCTGCTCAGCTCTGGTGAGACCCCACCTGGAGTACTGCCTCCAGTTCTGGAGCCCCTATTAGAAGAGGGATCTGGAGGTGCTGGAAGGTGTCCAGAGAAGGGCCACGAGGATGAGCAGAGGGCTGGAGCACCTCTCCTATGAGGACAGACTGAGGGAGTTGGGGCTGTTCAGTCTGGAGAAGAGAAGGCTTCCAGGTGACCTCATTGTGGCCTTCTAGTATCTGAAGAGGGCTCCAAGAAGGCTGGGGAGGGACTTCTGAGGGTGTCAGGGAATGATAGGACTAGGGGGAATGGAATGAAGCTGGAGGTGGGGAGATTCAGGCTGGAGGTGAGAAGGAAGCTCTTCACTGTGAGAGTGGTGAAGCCCTGGAATGGGTTGTCCAGGGAGGTGGTTGAGGCCCCATCCCTGGAGGTGTTTAAGCCCAGGCTGGATGAGGCTCTGGGCAGCCTGCTCTAGTGCAGGGTGTCCCTGCCCATGGCAGGGGGGTTGGAACTAGCTGATCCTTGTGGTCCCTTCCAACCCTGACTGATACTATGATACTATGGAATTCAACCTCCGCCAAGTTTTGAGTGGCCAAATCCTTTTCTGAGTACGAAGATGAGAGAGATAGATGGCCACACTTAAATGTGAACTCCAAATGGCTTTTTCTTTCTTGCTGCACAGCTCATGAAACTTTTCTACCTTCATTTATGCTGGGTGTGTACTGAGCAGCACTTTCAGCCCCGGTTTTCCTTTCCACCATTTCTTGCTACATGAAAATGCATGAGGGGTTTCCATCAACCCCCGGAGAAATAATAAATACTACAAAGCAACTCTGTAATCTCTAAATAATGTAATTTTTTTCCCCATTTAATTACTATCCACATTTCTGTCCAGCTTCAGAATAATACAGCTGCCAGAGAAATTAATTAATATAGGAATGCAGCCTAATAACAGCACAAGGGTTCCGTGTTCACCCATTGGTAACGGGCACTAGCTAGCACACTGATAACAGGTTGTTGCCATTGTCACCTCATTAGAAAATTAGCATTTAATTAACTTAGGAAGATATGGAGCGATTTTGATATGGGAAATATTTGTACACATCCTCTATTGGAATTAAAAGCATCCAGCAGAATGAAAAAGCACAGCAGCCTCTACAGCTGGTGGCTGCTGGCTCACAGAAACTTAACAGGCTTGCTGGTCTGTGCAGCTGCAGTCAGTGCCTTTGATTTGGAGGGGAAAGGGAAGCTGTGAGCCACTCTCTTATCTGAGGCATTAGATGAAAGGAGCGATCCAGCAGTGGCCTCGGCGCTCGCAGGCACCGCGGCAAGTCCCCAGAAGTCTTCATGTGTGGCCGGTGCCAGGCTGTGAACTGTCAAGTAAAGGTTTTGCAGGGAAGATGGCTCTGCTTCAACCTGGGCCTGGTGCAGCTTCCCCTGAAGTCAGTGGGAGTCTTTTTCCGCTGAGGTCAGCAGGCTTCAGATGTCTCCGCTGGGGTTTCCTGGCCTGAGAGCCCCACTGCTGCTGTAAGCTGGCTGTAAGGAGAGGCAGGTCAGGCTGTGCAAAGGTTAACCACCACTGCTCTGGGGGACAGAGGGGGAAAAGAGAGCAGCAAGAGAAGGAAGAGGATTGTGATCTTGCTGTTGCTTTCTTGTGTTGACACTGGCTAAATGGTCTGAGGCCTGATTTAGATGTTCTCATGGATGAAAAGATCTTCTTTAAGCTGCAGTGTTGAAAATAAGCCTTAAGTCTCCTGCTAGCAAACACAGAATACAAAAACCATATCCCTGGTTCCTAGGGTGATTTGTTATTCCTACTGGATACTTTCCTTTAGGTTCCTGTAAGAGCAGAGGAGCTGTCAGACAACACTGAGCCTCTCTCCTGTGGGGTGAGGAATTCACACCTACAAGTGACAGCAGCCCCTGGAGCATCTGTGGGAGGATTCCTCCAGGCAGGGGTAAATGGTCACATCACCTCTGTCATCCCTCAGGCTCAGGAGCAGATACTTCTGCACGTGTTTAATGCTGCACATGCAAAGCCATGGAATCGAGCCAGCAGCCCATGAGTTTCTCCCACTGACATCCCTGCAGCTGCAGCTGCGGCAGCAGGATCCATCCCAGCCCTGGGCTGAACCAGCCCTCTGCAGCAGGCAGCCTGCCTCTGCTGCGCTCACAGCCCTGCCCTCCTGTCTCCAGGTACTTCTGAGAGAGGTGCTGCCACGCTTGCCAGCAAAATCAGAGCTCACAGCTCTTAGTTTGCCCTTCTCCAGCCCTGCTGAGCAGATTACCAGCAGCCAGGAGTGCTGCAGCAGAACATTAGGGTCTCACTGAGCGGGATGGGTGGGCTGCATTGTGAATGGCTGTCTCCCCTTGAGGGGATCTCGCTCCTGTCAGTGCAATGGGCTGACAGGTAGGGCCCGACAGCCCCCATCAATCACACCTTGAGCAGCCTGAGCTGCTGCCATGCCTCTGGTGGAGAGCAGCAGCCCAGCCGACAGGCTGCGAGGGGCTGTCAGTGAGGCGAATGTCCTCGGTGACAGAGCTGCTCCTGAGGGGATCTCCCACACTTGCTCATGTTTATCCTGAGCAACTGCCCCCTATTCTTCCTCCTGGTGTGAGGAGAACAAATACCAGGGTGTGGTAGTTTCAGGCTGTGCCTGGAAAATTGTCCACAGATTGTGAAGAGACAGTGGTAGAATGTAAATAAATTACCATTGGATGCAAAAAGGAAAATAAAGACAACTTCTAAATAATGTAAATTTTGCACATATTCGCAGCATTTCATTGTAGATTGCAGTTTTGCTTGTAAATACAGCTTCATTTGCTTCCAGCTGAGCTGGGCTGGCAATTTAATGCTGGGGTGGGGTGGTGGAATTTTGAACCCGCCACAGAGAGCTGGAGGGGTTAAGAGTAATTGTGTTGTGCTGGGTGCAGATGCTTTGTGAGGCAGCCACTGACTGAAGTGTGTGAGGCTGCTGTAGGCCAAGTGCCAGGGCAGGCAGGTAAAGTGCTGTGGTAGTTTCAGGCTGTGCCTTGAAAATTTTCCGCAGGTCTTGAACAGAGAGTAAACAAATTACCATTGGATGTGAAGAGGGAAATAATGATAAGGTCTAAATAATCCCATCGGACAGATAATAAACATAAGAGTTAGATATGTAAACCAACTTGCTCTCTGTTTTGGCTTCCTCACTCTGGGAGACAGGAACTTGTGCTTCTGCTGGCTTTGCTCATCTTGACTGCATAGCTTTGCTGTGGCTAAGTACTAACAAACAACTCTCTGCGCTTCTCTCTCCTCTATCGTGTACAGGAGGGTAGGGAGCAGGGAAGGGGAAGCTATCGGTAGCCCCACCCTGGTTTTTTGCCAGGGGGGCCCTTGTGCTGTTTATAAATTGTAAATACCTGTAAATATGTAAATTGTGTATATATTCATTGCATGTAAATACAGCTTCCTTTGCTTCCAGATGAGCTGGGCTGGCAATTTTGTGTTGGGGGGAATGTTCCTTCAGCCAAGGACAGCCAGACCCAGTGCCGTGGGGTGAGGTGGGTATGCCCCGGGCACGTGCCTTTACTTTGCAGCAGCAGTTCAAGGCTCTTTGCTTGTGTGAAGCAAGCAATGCAGATGAACATCAAGCATCCAGGCTTTGTTGTGTCTTCATAGAATCACAGAATTGTTAGGGCTGGAAGGGACCTCAAGGCTCAGCCAGTTCCAACCCCCCTGCCATGGCCAGGGACACCTCACACTACAGCAGGTTGCTCACAGCCACATCCAGCCTGGCTGTTAAAACCTCCAGGCATGAGGCTGCCACCACCTCCCTGGGCAACCTGTGCCAGGCTCTCACCACCCTCATGGGGAACAACTTCTTCCTGACATCCAATCTGAATCTACCCATTTCTAGTTTTGCTCTCTTCTCCCAATCCTATCCTTACCTGACACCTTCAGAGGGAAAAGGTCCTGTCCTTAAGAACTGCAGCAGCATTTTATCAGCGCTGAAGGTCAAAGGTGGGAAAAATGTAGCTCAAAGCACTTTCAAGGCCAGCAGCAAGAGCTGAGTACCTGAAGGGAGAGACAAATAAATGAGGAAACAAAGCACAAAGCACACATCTGCCTAGCTGCATTTGCTATCTCTCGGCACAAACATGCAGTAGTTGAATCAGAGAACCACAGAATCACAGAGTCATCCAGGTTGGAAAAGACCTCCAAGATCATCAAGTCCAACCTATCACCCCACACCATCTAATTAACTAGACCATGGCACCAAGTGCCTCATCCAATCTTTGCTTAAACACCTCCAGGTATGTAGACTCCACCACCTCCCTGGGCAGCACATTCCAATGGCCAATCTCTCTGTCTGGGAAGAATTTCTTTCTAACATCCAGCCTAAATTTTTCCCTGCACAGCTTGAGACTGTGTCCTCTTGTTCTGGTGCTGGTTGCCTGGGAGAAGAGACCAACCCTCACCTGGCTACAACCTCCCTTCTGGTAGTTGTAGACACCAATACGGTCCCCCCTGAGCCTCCTCCAGGCTAACCATCCCAGCTCCCTCAGCCTCTCCTCATAGGGCTGTGGTTCAAACCCCTCCCCAGCCTTGTGCTCCAGACCCCTCCCCAGCTTTGTTTCCCTTCTCTGGACACATTTGAGCAACTCAACGTCTCTCTTGAATGGAATCCTTACAGTCCATCCAGTCCCTGCTCTCAGAAAATGCAGACAGAGTTCCGCTGTTGAAAGCTGATGGCATTTCAGGTGGCACTAAGTTCTCCCACCTCCATGCTACCTACATTCTGGCATTTCACTAATTTGAATTGCTGATCTATTTAAAATGTAAATTGCTGATCCATTTAAAAGGCTACAGCAGGAGCACAGTTTACATGGAGATCCAGCTGGGATGGAGGGTCACCACTCAAGTTCAGTGTTTTCTTTCCAAATAACTCGGCTGCTAGAACAACACCTCAAGGATTTGAATTTAGTAGATCAAATTTTCTCCTCAGCACATCCCCACTGACACCACTTAGGTCAATGGACCAGCTTGTGATCTCAGTTAAACCAGCATGTACTGGGAGTAACATTAGAGCGACTAGTGGAACCATTCCAGATTTATATTGGTGCTAATGAGACCAAAATCTGGTCCAATGTGCTTACAAAGGTAGGACTGAAAGCAGAGCATTCATTTCCATCCCTGAGTAAAATACACCACCCTGTAGACTTTTTAAAATCCTTGAGAGCAAGTCTGTGTGCAACAATAAAAACAAGCAGAGTGAGTGCTGAAAGAACAACAGATTACAATTTACCCACTACTTATGCTAACACTGGTAAAGCCTGGGAGTGTTCCTGTGTTAGAATAGCATAGAATAGAATAGAATAGAATAGGAATGGAACGGAATAGAATAGAATAGAATAGAATAGAATAGAATAGAATAGAATAGAATAGAATAGACCAGGTTGGAAGAGACCTTTGAGATCATTGCATCCAACCTATCAACTAATCCAACCCACCTAAACAACTAAACCATGGCACCAAGCACCCCATCAAGTCTCCTCCTGAACACCTCCAATGATGGTGACTCCACCACCTCCCTGGGCAGCACATCCCAGTGGGTGATCACTCTGTGTAGAATTTCCTCCTAACCTCCAGCCTAAACCTCCTCTGGCACAGTTTTAGAGTGTGTCCTCTTGTTCTGGTGCTGGTTGCCTGGGAGAAGAGGACAACCCCCACCTGGCTACAACCTCCCTGCAGGGAGTTGTAGACAAGAAGAAGATCTCCCCTGAGCCTCCTCTTCTCCAGGCTAAGCAACCCCAGCTCCCTCAGCCTCTCCTCACAGGGCTGTGCTCCAGACCCCTCCCCAGCTTTGTTGCCCTTCTCTGGACACCTTCCAGCAAGTCAACCTCCTTCCTAAACTGAGGGACCCAGAACTGGACACAGGACTCAAGGTGTGGCCTAACCAATGCAGAGTACAGGGGCACAATGACCTCCCTGCTCCTGCTGGCCACACTGTTCCTGATGCAGGCCAGGATGCCATTGGCCCTCTTGGCTGCCTGGGCACACTGCAGGCTCATGTTCAGCCTACCATCCACCAGCACCCCCAGGTCCCTCTCTGCCTGGCTGCTCTCCAGCCACTCTGACCCCAGCCTGTAGCACTGCATGGGGCTGCTGTGGCCAATGTGCAGAACCTGGCACTTGGATGTGTTCAATCTCCTGCCCTTGGACTCTGCCCATCTGTCCAGCCTGTCAAGGTCCCTCCCTCCAGCAGACCAACAGCTGAACACAGCTCATATCATGTAAGCAGCATGAGTTATGAGTTAGCAATTATGTTTTAAATGCTCCAATTTAACACAATATTTTGAGATTAGAAGAACAATTAAAGGTTCCAGCCTTGGAAAGACTTTTTGTTAGTGGTACCAACACCTCATTGACTTTATTCACGTTTTATAAATCACTCATGTGATTCTTGGTCCTTCTGTTCCCAAATCCCTGCCAGTTCCTTTCCCTTTACTTCTGCCTTCATGATGAGCAGCCCTGAAGAAAAGGTCTTGGGGGTGCTGGTGGATGAGAAGCTAAATGACCCACCAGTGAGCACTTGCAGCCCACAAAGACAATCACATCCTAGGCTGCAGCAAGAGAAGTGGCCAGCAGGGCCAGGGAGAGGATTCTGCCCCCTGCTCCACTCTGGTGAGACCACACCTGGAGCTCTGTGTCCAGTTCTGGAGCCCCTAGTACAGGAAGGATGTGGAGGTGCTGGAAGGTGTCCAGGAAGGGCCACGAGGATGAGCAGAGGGCTGGAGCTGCTCTGCTATGGAGACAGACTGAGAGAGTTGGGGCTGTGCAGTTTGGAGAGGAGAAGGCTCTGAGGAGACCGAATTGTGGCCTTCCAGTATCTGAAGGGGACTACAGGAAATCTGGGGAGGGACTCTTGAGGGTGTCAGGGAGTGATAGGATTGGGGGGAATGGAGCAAAACTAGAAACAGGTAGATTCAGGTGTTAGAAAGAAGTTGTACCCCATGAGGGTGGTGAGAGCCTGGCACAGGTTGCCCAGGGAGGTGGTGGAAGCCTCCTGCCTGGAGGTGTTTGCAGCCAGGCTGGCTGTGGCTGTGAGCAACCTGCTGCAGTGTGAGGTGTCCCTGCCCATGGCAGGGGGGTTGGAACTGGCTGAGCCTTGAGGTCCCTTCCAACCCTGACAATTCTACGCTTTGTCAGCCTTTTCAGAGACTATTTCAGAAAGCAATGTTTTATTTCATTATATGCACAAAGAATAGTAGGACAATTTTAGAATGGATGTGAGAATGATTGCTAAAATCAGAACAGATTGATTCAAGTTCTTTCTGAATGCTTATCATGATGCTTGAGACCTTCCCCTTTGCAGCTCATTGGAAACATCTGAGTCCTTCATGACTGGAGCATGAAGAGGGGTAACTAGGACTTTGATAGCCAGGCTCTCATTCTCAATACATGTGCAGTGTTGTTGCAGAAACCAACATGCCATCAAAGTTAGAAGTATGAACTGGACAACAAGAAGACCAGCTCCAGTTCCTCCAACATTAGTGAAGCTCAAAAGGCTCTGCCTATTTGGGCAGGGGAGAAGCAACATCTATAAATGGTCTTCCATCAAATCAAGTCCTTTTTCAAGGTGTGAGGAAGATGGTCCTGAAATGTGGAACAACAAAAGAAGTACCAGGAAAGGTCTTTTGCAAAATGGAAAACAGAGGAAGACAGACAGCTGGAGTTGTTCAGCCTGGAGAAAAGAAGGCTCCATGGGAGACCTGACAGCAGCCTTCCAGGGCTTGAGGGAGCTGTACTAGAGGGCTGGAGAGGGAGTGTTTGCAAAGGCCTGCAGAGATGGGCTGAGGGGCAATGGTTTGAAATTAGAGAAGAGACTTAGATTGGATGTGAGGAACAAGTTCTTTAAAATTAGAGGTTGCCCAGGGAGGTAGTTGAGGCCCCATACTTGGGCATATTCAAGGTGAGCTCATCAGGACTCTGGGCAGCCTGATCTAGTGGAGGATGTCCCTGCTGACTGCACAGGGGGTTAGACTGGATGAGCTTTGCAGGTCCCTGCCAATCCAAACCATTAAATGATTCTACAATTCTATACCAAGACTATATAGCTAAGATGGACTGTCCCTTTCCTCTCAGATTAGGTGAGAACAGGGAAGAGGGGAGGGTGTGCTGCTGTGAGGCATGAGGAGATTAGGGTAGAGGAGTAGGGAAAAGGTAAACAAATGTTTCAACCCCTCAAAGATCACTCTGAAGGAGGATTTTTCCTGGCTCTGGGAGCCCCATTTCATAGAATCACAGAATCACAGAATTGTCAGGGTTGGAAGGGACCTCAAGGCTCAGCCAGTTCCAACCCCCCTGCCATGGCCAGGGACACCTCACACTGCAGCAGGTTGCTCACAGCCACAGCCAGCCTGGCTGTTAAAACCTCCAGGCAGGAGGCTGCCACCACCTCCCTGGGCAACCTGTGCCAGGCTCTCACCACCCTCCTGGGGAACAACTTCTTCCTAACATCCAATCTCAATCTACCTGTTTCTAGTTTTGTTTCATTCCCCCCAGTCCTATCACTCCCTGACACCCTCACAAGTCCCTCCCCAGCTTTCTTGTAGGCCCCTGCAGATACTGAAAGGCCATAAGAAGGTCTCCTTGGAGCCTTCTCTTCTCCAGACTGAACAGCCCCAACTCTCTCAGTCTGTCCTCATAGCAGAGCAGCTTCAGCCCTCTGCTCATCCTCATGGCAGAATATAATCACACCCAGCTTCAGCCAGATTGGCTCACAGACACATTGAGTTAATTTTCTTAGGTTTTACCTTTTTCTTTTTAATTCTTTCATTCTTTCTCTCTATTTCTCTGTTCCTTCCTCCCTCCTTCCTCCCTCCCTTCCTTCCTCCCTCCCTTCCTTCCTCCCTCCCTTCCTTCCTCCCTCCTTCCTCTCTCCCTCCCTCCCTTCCTTCCCTCCCTTCCTCTCTCCCTTTCTCTCTTACTTATATCTGCATGGCTTGGAATTCACTATAGAAGAATGTATATACAGATGCTAGGGGCTCAGCTGTGTAAACCACTACTGCTTTCAGGAGAATCACTGGAGCTGTGCTCATTTACATGACAAGAGGATCACACCTGGTGTTTAAACTGGAATAGCAAACGACTGGCAGCATAGTTTGTACAAGGTTTGTGTTTCTATTTCAGCCAGTGCCTGATGTAGACTAGGGAGGGGGGAAAAAATACAGAGATCTTTATTATCATCTCTAATAAGACTCTGAGCTCCAAACTTGGTAGTATGTGACTGTGCATAAAATTAACTCAATGTGTCTGTGAGCAGATCTGGCTGAAGTTGGGTGTGATTATATTCTGCATGCATATTTGTTTTCAGTCATATTTGCAGGGGTGCCTCAATCCTGATGCTTCAGCTAACTGTTACTTTGAGGAAATAAACAGAGGTGAGGGTCCAGTCACCTTCAGCTGTTGAAAGTTAATAAGGTGTTAATGAAACATTGGCAAATAGAGGCAGTTTAGCACTTGGTTGACACTTGATTTTTAAAAGAGACAGAGTGTAAATAAGCTGTGTTTGCAGTGAAAATTAAAAAGTGGGAGGTGGGGGAACAAATAACACTCTCACAGCTTATTGGCTTTAAGCAGAAAATGCTTGATAGGCCACATCAGGGAGAAGAGCTCCAATATTGCAGTCACTGGCAACAAACATGCAAAGGAGTCTGGCTTAATCACGACACTTTAAGGCACTCTTCTAATATAAGGCCAGTGATGCACATAAGCAGGGTAAGAGGACCTTGGTGACTCTGCCTCCAGCCTCTAGAGGTGATCTGTGGGAACATCTGGCCTGTTTCAGCACACAAATCCTACGAAGGCTTGTGATTGATCATGAGGGATGTTGAGCCCCTTTCTGCAGGGCACCTAAAGCTGTCAAGCAGCATGAGCTGTGTTGTTCATGCTGCATTAAGGACAACAAACTACAGGTTGAGAAATTATAGCACTCTGAAGATTTATTAACCTTTGTCTCCTGTAGAAGGGCTGTGGAAATGATCTCTGGGATGTGGAGCAAGTAATTTAGGCTTGATACGTGCCAAGCAGTTCTACTTAAGGTAGTACAGCATTATCCTGAGTGAATCTTTTCTTTTGCCCCAATCTCAATATAGAAGTGTGTCCTGGAGATGGTGTAGCCAAGCAATACCTGGTATCCTGCTTCTAGCTCTGGAGGAAGAAGGGGATAGTGATGGTGCAGGAGCTCCCTTGGTGTGGGAGTGGAACCAATCAAAGGTACCTTCACAGAGTGCCACTGCAGAGAGGATTGGGAAGAGCATTGGCATTCTTGTTTCAGAGTGACTTCTTGGAACAGGAACCATGGACATTGAGACCTAGAATAGATCCAGGCTCACTGGGGAGATGCACATTTGTAACTGACACACTGAGGGTTTTCTCTTTATGCAAAACATTCAGAAATATTCCTTGATAAAACATTCTACAACAGAACAGATAATGCCAAGGCAACTTAAAAAAGGGGACAGACCCTGGGGACATCACTTCCACTGCATAGTTGCACAGGTGATGCTTGGTTTGTAGGTGAGAAGTACAGGAGTCCTGCTTCCTTCCCAGGCTAGAGAGGTTGGTGGGTTCTGGCAGATTATCAGCACATCTGCATTTACTTTAGCAGTGTGGAGTTGTTATAGTTAGTGACCTGAGTGGCTTGATTTATTTTTGTCTCCCATTCTAATGTGCCACATTCATTCACAGCAGCCCTTACTACCATGTACATGGAATGGAATGGAATGGAATGGAATGGAATGGAATGGAATGGAATAGAATAGAATAGAATAGAATAGAATAGAATAGAATAGAATAGAATAGAATAGAATAGACCAGGTTGGAAAAGACCTTTGAGATCATTGAGTCCAACCTATCACCCAACACCATCTAATCAACTAAACCATGGCACCAAGTGCCTCATCCAGTCTCTTCCTAAACATCTCCAGGGATGGGGACTCCACCACCTTCCTGGGCAGCACATTCCAATGGCCAATCTCTCTTGCTGGGAAGAACTTCTTCCTAACATCCAGCCTAAACCTCCCCTGGCACAGCTTGAGACTGTGTCCTCTTGTTCTGGTGCTGGGTACCTGGGAGAAGAGACCAACCCCCACCTGGCTACAACCTCCCTTCAGGGAGTTGTGGAGAGCAAAAGTCTCCCCTGAGCCTCCTCTTCTCCAGGCTAATCACCCCCAGCTCCCTCAGCCTCTCTTCACAGGGCTTGTGTTCCAAACCCCTCACCAACCTTGTTGCCCTTCTCTGGACACCTTCCAGCATCTCAACATCCTTCCTAAACTGAGGGGCCCAGAACCGGACACAGGACTCAAGGTGTGGCCTAACCAGTGCAGTGTACAGAGGAATGGAATGGAATGGAATGGAATGGTATAGAATACAAATAGAAATAGAAATAGAAATAGAAAGGAATAGAAAGGAATAGAATAGAATAGAATAGAATAGAATAGAATAGAATAGAATAGAATAGAATAGAATAGAATAGAATAGAATAGAATAGAATTAACCAGGTAGGAAAAGACCTTTGAGATCATTGAGTGCAACCTATTACCCAACACCATCCAATCAACTAAACCATGGCACCAAGTGACTCATCCAGGCTCTTCCTAAACACCTCCAGGGATGGGGACTCCACCACCTCCCTGGGCAGCACATCCCAATGGGCAATCACTCTTTCTATGAAGAACTTTCTCCTCACCTCCAACCTAAACCTCCCCTGGCACAGCTTGAGACTGTGTCCTCTTGTTCTGGTGCTGGTTGCCCGGGGTAAGGATTGTCATTGTAGCTGTAACATACCCATGGGAATTAGCAATTCTGAAGAGCTGAAAAGATGGAAGACACAAGGCCTGTCTTTCTGCATAGGGTAAATGATGCCACACATAAATATTGAAGTACTGAACACAAAACACTGTGCAGAAGTATAGACTTTGCTTGCTTGATTCTCCATGGTGTGTTAGTGTCTTGGGTTTGCTGGGAGACTCACAGACCAGCCATGGGCTGCAGGCCATTAGCAGGTCTGAGTCAGCTAGGGTAGTGTGACCGGTTGAGGCTATGCCTTTAAGAAAGAGACAGTTGCTGAACACTCGGCTGCTGTTTTGGATATTTGAACAACCAAGATAGTCTAAACTAATTTCATTGGTAGATTGTAGAATGCAATTTAAGTTGGGTTCGTGAGTTCAGTCTGGTCTGGGTTCAGGCTGGGTGCAGTCTGTGCTCCTCTGTCCTGTGGGCTGGACGGCTTCTCTCTTCTGAAGCAGGAACGGCCTTGAGTTAACAGCTAACCAGATAAGAAGCTAATTCTTGCCTGTGCTTTTGAGCTAACAGAATTTTTCTTCCTTAATTGCTTTCTCTCTCTCTCTAACCCTTTTGGGAAAAAGGGGAAGGGAGAGAGGGGGGTTCAGGGAACCCCCTGGCCGGCTGGAGGAAAAGGCTTTCTGCATTGTGTTCATTGCTGTGTATTTCTGTAAATATTGTATATTTGTGTACATATTCAGTGCATTCCATTGATGCCTGTAAATAGAGCTTTCATCTGCTTTTCTGACTGAGCTAGCTGTGGTTTCTTTCCTTGTGTGTGGGGAGGGAACTTTCTCACCCCACCACAGGTAGCTGACTCCATTTGGCCACACGTGTCCCCCATAGCATCAGCATCACACCCAGGATAAAGGGGGGAATTTGCTGGGGCCTGCTTCTTGGGAGAGCTCCTCCTTATTCTGCTTGTTTTCCTCCTTCTGGTCTTGAGGGCTACCTTTCTGAAGAAGGCCAAGGTCTGGAGCTAAACTGTCCCCTTGGTAGAGTGCCAGTGCTCAGTGGATGGGGTCTTCTGTTTTTCCTAAGCCAGGATGTGCATGGCAAATGGAGCAACCACCCTCAGCCGAGCTGGGATGTGTGTGGTGAGCAGAGCAGCCCTCTGCACCAACCTGGGATACCCATGGCAAGCAGAGCAATCTCCCTCCCCAGGCTGGGATATGTGTGGTGAGCAGAGCAGCCCTCTGCACCACCTGGGATACCCCTGGCAAGCAGAGCAACCTCTCTCCCCAGGCTGGGCTGTGTGTGGTGAGCAGAGCCAGCCCCTGCACCAATACCATGGCAAGTGGAACAAGCCACCTCACCAAGCTCTTGTGGGAGAGATGGGTGAGGCATGAGCAGATCTGCAGCCCCACTGGCCTCTTTGAGCACCTGAGGAGCACAGGGATCTGCACTTAGAAAGGTCAAAGAGGCAGGAAGTTGGAGAGCCACCTGGGTGTGCTGTGGCAGTTTGTGGGGTCAGTCATAGGGTCAGGAGCTGCTGTGGTTGGAAGTTGGGCAAAAGCTGTCAGCAAAAGATATGTGGTGACTCAGACAGTGGTCCCACAGAAGCAGTAGGTGTCCAGGCCTGTGGCTGCTCCTGCAGCCTTTCACTTGCACTGGCAGACTGCAGAGGCTATGCTTGTGCTTGCTGTGAGCAGGGAAACCATCTGCACAGCTGGTGGCTGAGCTGAAAGAGGAGGCTGAAAGGCTGAGTGCTATAAGGGGGTGTGAGAGGGAAGACACACTGGTGGAGCCAGGCTCTGCTCTCCCTGCAACAGAAATGGGAGCACCTGTGAGACAGCACCCAGGATCGAGGGGCCTCTGTATCCTGCTCTGGTCAGGTGGAAGATAGAAGCCTAAATGAAAGGGGTGAGTGGAGGCAAGTTCATGGCCATGGCAGAGGGCGAGTGCCCCCTTCGCCTCCCCAGGTGATCAGGCAGTGAGGTGGGTTGGGACCTGGCTGAAGGAAAGAAGTCAGAGTTGTGCTCAATGGAACAATCTAGTTTGGAGGTCTGTGTCTAGTGGAGTCCCTCAGGGGTTGATACAGGGAAGCAAAGGATGCTGAGACTTTTCTCTCTTGTGTAACAATACCTTGTGGCTTCTCTCACTGTGGCCAGTTAGAAGCTTACACAGGTGATGTTCTGATGGGTGCTCTGATTCCAAGCAGCTGGACCCCTACAGTTGGAGGCTCTGTGTAACAACATTCTCCATGTCTAGATGAATAGTCATCTGTTATGAAGCAGCAAGCATGACTGGGCACAAAGGCTTGAGCCCTTTCTAATTAGGTGCTCCCAGAATGGTTATTTTCCTGGCATACAAAAAAGGAGAATTAACCTGTGTGTAACTTGCCTCCAAGCATTTCTTCAAGGGTTTAATTGAATTTGTCAGTGATACAGAAAGAGCAGTAATTTCTCAGCAGATATGTATCTGGAAGGAAGAAGGTGGCAAACAGTTACCCAGGCCTGTGAAGTGCAGGTGCTCACAGAGTGTAGCCTGGCGTTAATCTCTTTCTTCTTTTGTCTCTTCTGTTTGTTTACTCACTCCTGTTTGAGCCAGGAGGAGCTGAGTGTCACCTGTGGTCTCTGGGGTAGATGTGCCAGTAGCTCTGTCACTGAGGCACCCACCTCACCCAGCAGTGAGCCTGTACTGCCTCTAGTGTTAGCGTTGGCTACAATGGACTTGAAGAGTCATGTCAGGGTTGGAAAGGACCTCAAGGATCAGCCAGTTCCAACCCCCCTGCCATGGCCAGGGACACCTCACACTGCAGCAGGTTGCTCACAGCCACAGCCAGCCTGGCTGCAAACACCTCCAGGCAGGAGGCTTCCACCACCTCCCTGGGCAACCTGTGCCAGGCTCTCACCACCCTCATGGGGAACAACTTCTTCCTAACATCTAAACTGAATCTACCCATTCCTAGTTTTGTTCCATTGCCCCCAGTCCTATCACTCCCTGGCACCCTCAAAAGTCCCTCCCCAGCTTTCTTGTAGCCCCCTTCAGATACTGAAGGCACAATTTTGTTTAAATATAGATGGCTGCATCCTCATTTCACTAGAAAATCTTACCATGGAGAAGGAGAGAAGCAGCAGGTGTTAAATTGGGGCAGAGTTCTGATCAGCCCTGAAATTGCTCAAGGTGTCTCTCAAAGGCAAGCAAAGATGGTAGAGACACAGAGATCAAGAGAATGGCAACAGTTGGGTCTGGACCTCATTAAAGACAGCTTGGAGATTGGATACTGCAAGGCCTGGAGTCCTGGCGAGGTCTAGCAGTGAATGTTGCCTTTCCAGCTAGAGAATCCTAGGCAATGAGGTCAAATGGAATCAGCTGCTGTTGCAATTGGACAGGCTGGAGCATGTCTGTACTCGGCGTGCAGTGTGGTACAGATCTGACCAGCCTCCATACCATAAAACAGTCTGTGCCATTGCTCTTTCCTCCCTACACCAGGCAAGTGCCCTAGCCATGCTTAATTCATAGTGGAAAGTTTGGTCAGCAAACAGATCTTTGCAAAGAATATTTGTGAGTTTGATATTCAAACACTTAATGTTCAGCATATGCTGCGTTCCAGGGGGGGATAACAAGCTGGTGTGTTTGGGGATGAATGCAGAAACCATCCAGGAGCTGTTTGAAAATAATTAAGGAAATAAGATTCCTAGTGTATATAAAGTGGGCTTTTAATTATAATAGAAAAGAAATTCTTCAGAAATAATTTGTAAGATAACTTACTTCTCAAGTATGTTTTGGCAGAGCTTCAAGTCATGTATCAGATAGCAATGACATGTTGTGTGACAGAATTCCATCCAACCCAACGCGTGCTACGGGCCCAGCTACCGCGGCCCGGCTCAATCCCACCTTTCATGGGGTGCTCAGAAGGTTTTGGAAGACTTTAATCTGCATTCAAGTACTGTTGGGTGCAAGACCCAGCTGAGGGAGCTGAGGGTCAGTCTAGAACTCTGGGGGAACCTTATAGCTGCCTTCCATTTCCTGAAAAAGGAAGGCTGGAGAGTGACTTTTCATAGGGGTGTCTAGCAAAAGGACAAGGGGAAATGGTTAGAAGGTGAGGGAGAGTAGGTGGAACAGGCTGCCCAGGGAGGTTGTGGCTGCCTCCTCCCTGGAGGTGTTTAAGGCCAGGTTGGATGAAGCCTTGAGCAGCTGGTTCTAGTTTAGAGGTGTCCCTGCCCATGGTAAGGAGCTTAGAATAGATGATCTCCAAGGTGGCTCTCGGCATAAGACATTCTATGATGTTGTGATATTGCGTCAGAGTTGGAGAAGCATACTGTCACACTGAACCAAAACATCCTGACCAAAGCAGGCTGACAGGATGGTTCTGGGGGCAACATGAGAAGTGCTTCCTTTCACAAGATGAAGGTGGAGGTGTTCAAGAGGGGACTGGACGTGGCACTTGGTGCCATGGTCTAGTCATGAGGTTGGACTCGATGATCTTTGAGGTCTCTTCCAACCTTGGTGATACTGTGATACTGATACTGTGAGGCCTACATAGTGTCTGGTCTCTTGCTATGAATGCTTGCAAAGAATTAGAGAATCCACTAGGTTGGAAAAGATTCCTAAGATGACTGACTCCAGCCTTTAACCTAGCACTGCTGTGTCCACCACTAAACCACGTCCTTAAGCACCATATCTTTTAAATGCCTTCAGGGATGGTGACTCCACTTCCCTGTGAAAACAGGAGGAACTCACCTGTATGCCACCTTGTAGTACAAACTGTTGATTGAGGTGTGTTCTTAGGAAGATGAAGGTGAAAAGGAAGATACCTGGCATTTGGTATGTGAGATACCACTCCCCGCTGTGAGCAGGTGCAAGGTCGTGTGCCATATCTGGTTGTAGATCATAATTGCACCACCTGGAAGGCCAGCCCTATTTATCAGAGACTCACAGAACAGCTGAGGTTGGAAGGTGCCTCTGGAGATCAACTAGTCTACCTTGCCCCCAACTCTCCCTTCAGGAGTATTTTTATAGAGCAGAGAATGAGTCCCCTCTAATATAAAGACTTTGTGCTTTTGAAGTTTCTAAACCTGTGGTACTCCAGGCAGTAAAATCTTCGCATGTGATGCATTTAAAGTAATTGCACTCAAATTTCCCCCTCACAATATGCCTGATTCTTTAATTCTGCCTGCCTTAGAAACCAGTGTAATATTTGTGCTTGCTGTAAACTGCCCTTTGAAAACAGCTCTTCAACCCTGAATCCCAATCTGTATGCAAAGCCAAGGGTATAGCCCACAGTTTGCATAAAGCAGCATGTGATTAGGTGGTAATAACATTAATTGACACCCAGAATCAGTTGGCTGTAGGTGATCTGAAGTGATAATGCACTAGAGCTTCTAACGTTCTTTTTCAAGTCAAAATGCACCCTCAGCCTGGGGAAAGATGCAGGTGTTTGGGATAAAAGTGTTTTGTAAATGAAGGACTTGAACACTGTGATTCCACTTCATTACTCTCCTGTTTCTGCTTAATGTAAAATGATTACCTTATTGCCAATTTTATCCTGTATTTTCAAGGTATTAGAAAATTAAATGGCAAAGCTTAAAGAAAATCTGATCCTTTTTTTTTGGGGGGGGGGGTGTGATGGGAGGGCAAGAATTCAAAACAAAGAAGAAAAAGGATATTGAATAACTATGAAATAATGTAGATTCAAACCAGTGTGTCTATTACTAAAACCTCTGACTATAAATGATTATTTCTTGATTATCTTACTTGCCTGTGGAACAATGAACCCCCTCAAAGCACTGGCCTTGCCTAAAAGATTGTTCCAGCTTTGTGGATTAGGGTCTTCATGAAGATAGAATACATGTATGCAGCTGGCCAAGCAAGTGTCTTAGTGAATGGTAATTGTTCCCCAATTCCCACAAATCCTTTCATAAACTGTAGCTTCCTCCTTCATTTAGGGATCTTTCTTGCATTTCATTAACAACTGAGCCATAGCAGAGCTAGGCTTCAGCAGAGATTGTGCTCAGCAATGCCTACTGAGGGAGTTTCAGTGCTCTAGTAATTTTGCACCATTGGGAAATGGGGGGGGGGGGGAAACCCAACATGGGGGGAAAAGAAAGGAAGAAAAACCTGTACAAGTGGTGCACACTATGTTGAATATAGGCATAAAATGCATTTTGAGATTCCAGATGTGCTTTTCATGTCTCATGACCTCCTGTGGAAACTTCCTTGTCCTGTATTTTTCAAGCCCCATAAATTTGTGAGGAATATTTTGTTATCAGTGTGTGTGCAGCCACAAAGCCAGAGCGACCTGGCAAGATCAGAAAGGTCTTCTGCAACTAGAGAGCCAAAGCATTTGGTTCCTGGCCCAAGAACCAGCAGTCTGCTTTCAGGCAGTGTACGCCAGGGGCTTGTCAGGGGACAGGGGACACAACTGTAGTGTCTCTGGCTTGTGCAGGAGTGCAGCTTGCAGTAGTTGTGCCCATGGAATATGCTCCTAGAATGTAGTGGAGGGGAATTGCATGGTCTGTGGGGATAACACATTCCTTCTCTCTTAAACATATGCATTTTATTTGCCTATGGTCAAAATGGTTCTGGTGGAAAATTCTGAGCAAGCCTTCGGTGTCCTCACTTGTACCCAAGCGTAAAATCTATTTTCTTTAGTTGTAAGTAGGAAGGGAAGCCAAGCATTAATGAAAACATGCAGTGGGTAAAGCTGCATTTAGACCTGGAGATGGGTGGGTTTTAAGCTATGCTACTGGAACATCCATGCAGTTTCTATGGGCAAACCAGTGGTATAAAAGAAGGAAGAGAAATGTGTAGGATAAACACAACAAAGATCTGATTCTTGTCTTGAAGACTGTTATGCAGTTTACATAGCTTGCAATTCCCAAACAAAGAGGGGTTTTGTCGAAGAGGGAACAATGTGAGTTGCTGCAGGCATGAGAAAGGAGAGCTGCACTGAGAAAGTATTACAATTATAATGGGAGTAGATTACCAAGCAGATAATTAGTGGTAGGGATACAGGATCTTCCCTTCCCACTGGGATTCATTCTCACTCTGTTGGTGTAACTTATAGCCCTGAGGAACACTTCTTAGTTTCAAGGCTCTCTTTTCTAATCTCTAGGTCTTTTAGTGTTTTATTGCATTGGTCACAAAGGTTCAAGGAGGTCACTCCAGAAGGTATTCTTCCAAGGGATTAAATTGACTCAGAACAAAGTAATTTGGAGGAGTTTGTGCAGAAACCTTCCACATTTTTGAACTACAAAAAGTCTGCTCTTCCACTTCTGCAAGACCATTCCCAAACTGCTTTGCTCATATGATTTGATCATTCTTCCTTCAAAAAGATCAGAAAAGAATATGCAAGTTGATTTCCTAGTTACATCCAAACAATGGAAACAGCATCTCAGCTATATACAGGCTTGGGAGGTTATTGTGAATGTTGCAATTGGTGACAAAACTGCCCTCATTTTATTCAATCCTAATAAATAACTTTCTTTTCTGAAATATCTTTTGCTTCAAACAAACAAACAAACAACCTCATGAGCTTCAACAAGACCAAGGGCAGGGTCCTGCATCTGGGTCGAGGCAATCCCAGGGACAAATACAGGCTGGGCAGGGACTGGCTGGGGAGCAGCCCAGAGGAGAGAGATTTGGGGGTGCTGGGGGAGGAGAAGCTCAACAGGAGCTCTCAATGTGCACTTGCAGCCCGGAAAGCCAATCAGATCCTGGGCTGCAGCAGGAGAAGTGTGGCCAGCAGGGCAAGGGAGGGGATTCTCCCCCTCTACTCAGCCCTGGTGAGACCCCACCTGGAGTACTGCCTCCAGTTCTGGAGCCCCTATGACAAGAGGGATCTGGAGGTGCTGGAAGGTGTCCAGAGAAAGGCCATGAGGATGAGCAGAGGGCTGGAGCACCTCTCCTGTGAGGACAGACTGAAGGAGTTGGGGCTGTTCAGTCTGGAGAAGAGAAGGCTCCCAGGTGACCTCATTGTGACCTTCCAGTATCTGAAGGGGGCTACAAGAAGGCTGGGGAGGGACTTGTCAGGATCTCAGGTAGTGATAGGACTAGGGGGAATGGAATGAAGCTGGAGGTGGGGAGATTCAGGCTAGATGTGAGGAGGAAGTTCTTCCCCATGAGAGTGGTGAAGCCCTGGAATGGGTTGTCCAGGGAGGTGGTGAGGCCCCATCTCTGGAAGTGTTTAAGCCCAGGCTGGATGAGGCTGTGGCCAGCCTGCTCTAGTGTGGGGTGTCCCTGCCCATGGCAGGGGGGTTTGGAACTAGATGATCCTTGTGGTCCCTTCCAACCCTGACTGATACTATGGTACTGTGATTTGGATGAAGAAAACTAATTTCAAAAAGGGGTTTCCCCTAATCCTTTTACAAATTGCTGCAGTGGAGCAGGGTGTGGATCAGGAGGTGGTTGTGAGATTTATTCCTGAAGCACTTTGAGAAGCTGTAGAGCATAGCTGTTTACAAAGATTGAAGCCAACGTGAGCATTGCAAGCAGAGGAATAATCCTTATTTCTAACCTTTAAGCTGGCTAGCCAACTAGAGAAACAAGGAACAAGAAGCACAGATTAGATGATCTGACACAGTTTGGTCACTTGGACCTGTACATGGAAATCTTTCCATTCGTATGCTAAGCACATATATGAAAGTGGAATGCAGCATCACCTTGAAGTGCAGCAAAGTTACAGAGTCATCAACTCAGTAACTCAAAGCACCATCAGAGCCGTAAGCATCAGAGCCTCCATGTAGCAATATGTAAATAATTAGAGCTGAGCCATCTGTAATGCATTGTGAACAAGCCAGCTCTGGATATTGATCTGTTAACCCACAGGCTAATACAGCTGCTGTGTTGAGAGATGCCATGCTGCACGTACTCCTGAAGTAAAGGAAAACTAGTTTTAAAGCATTTGTATTTGCACTCAAGCCTTTCTGCATTTCTGTCTCAAACACTGAAGGCTAAGTATTTGTGAGGAGTTTTTCACTAGGCCAGTTGATGTAGGTTATAAAGGTGCTCATTGCAGGATGTTAGGGGTTGGAAGGGAACTCTGGAGATGATCCAACCCCCAACCTAGCTATCAACCCATTCTGGCCTAAATATGTGTGGATTGACCAATCAATTAACGTTGGTTTAGTAGTCATGAGGTGTGGGGTGACAGGTTGGACTTGATGATCTTTGAGGTCTTTTCCAACCTTATTGATTCTATGATTCTATTGTGGAGTGGAGCATAAAAAAAGATAGAACTTGGGAAAATGTTAAACTGGAAGAAAAGGTGCAGATACTCATGGAATGAGCTCTGTAGTGTCAGGTTTTGCATGATATAAACCCTAAAACGTCCCCAAAAGACAGCCCTGCTTAGCAATAAAATGCTTATTGTATTGTTCAATAGGATGTCCTGGATTAACACAACCTCCTCTCACAAGCCCCTCTCCTCCCACACAGCTGGGAGGGAGAGTAACACAGAGAAAACAGCAGCCCTCTGGGTTGAGCTAGAGTCTTGCTCAGTCTCAGGCTGCGCCAGGGCAGGTTTAGGCTGGATGTTAGTAAGAAGTTCTATACAGAGAGAGTGATTGCCCATTGGAATGGGCTGCCTGGGGAGGTGGTGGAGTCACCATCATTGGAGGTGTTCAGGAGGAGACTTGATGGGGTGCTTGGTGCCATGGTTTAGTTGTTTAGGTGGGTTGGGTTGGTTGATGGGTTGGATGCGATGATCTTGAAGGTCTCTTCCAACCTGGTGTATTGTAGTATTGTATTATTAGGTGATCCAATGCACAATTACTTTAGGCTATCTGCAGGAAAGTGCAGTGAAATGCAGCAGCGGAAGCTAGCAACCTTCCCCCACCCCCTGACCCACAGCCTGCCCAGTGGAATAAAACCAACAACCCAAAACCAGGACAGGAAGCCCCTCGTGTTACAATCTGAGCTTCAAGCCCCATGGCATGTTCTTCCAGCCAGCACTTTCATTTTGAAGCTGGCATGGTGGCAGCATGCTATTGAATATCAGCAGCAGATTTGACTCAACCCATGGCATAGGAAAATAGAAAATACTGAATTTATGCTAAAGTTATAGATGCAGGCTGATTTAAAATTGCATCATGTTTAATTCATAGCTATTTCTATTTATTTTGGTGTTCAATATTACTGAACAAAATAAGGCTTCTGCAGATTCAGACTTAGGGCTTGTGATATGGTAGGGGTTGGATAGTGTTGAAATATAGGTAATATCTTAAAACACATCACTTGTGGTTTATGATCAGCAGATAGTTTCACTGAGTCCTCAGTGTTTAGCAGTAACAGAGCGTTAGGGGTTGGAAGGGACCTCAGAAGCTCATCCAGTCCAACCTGCTGCCAGAGCAGGATCACCAAAACTAGGTCACACAGGAATGCAGCCATGCAGGGTTTGAATGCCTTCAGAGGAGGAAACTCCACAACCTCCCTGGGCAGCTTGTTCCAAGGTTCTGTCACCATCACAGTGAAAAAAAAATTCCTTCTGTTCACATGGCACCTCCTCTGCTCCAGCTCACACCCACTGCCCCTTGTCCTGTCGTTGGACATCACTGAGCAGAGCCCGGCTCCATCTTCCTGACACTGCTCTTCACATCTTTGTAAGCATGAATGAGGTTACTCCTCAGGGTCCCCTTCTCCAAGCTAAAAGCCCCAGCTCCCTCAGCCTTTCCCCATGGGGAAAATGTTCCATTCCCTTCATCTTCATGGCTCTGCACTGGACTCTTTCAAGCAGTTCCCAGGGTCTAGAACTGAAGACAATGTTCCAGATGTGACCTGAGCAGGGCAGAGTAGAGGCAGGGGAATAACATCTCTCAAGCTGCTATTAGCAGTGCTAATAGATTATCTTTGAAACAATATTACTGTAAAATCCTGTACTTCACATTTGTTTAACCTACACCTCTTGGGTTGGTTGTATGTGTTTGTTTTATGTAGAAGCAGCAGACAGAGAAAGAGAAAGCAGTGGAAGTATCATCATGGAAAAGGGAAACTAACCAGTAGGAAGTTAATCAGGAAGGCTTCACCACAGCCAAGAAGCAAATCACGTCTTGTCCCAAGTCCTGTTACAGGTTCTTAGTCACAAGATTAGTCTGCCTTCAATTGCAAATTAATAGCATTCTGAAATGATAATTTCCCCCAGCTTTGTTTCCTGTTGTGCTGGCTGGTGCTTTTCACTGTATCTGGTATCTTACCTCTTATTTTACATTAATTGGCTGGCATTTGATTAGCCACCAGCCTCCTGAACAACAGGGAATTTTGTATTTGAGCAAGCTGAGGTGAGAATTGAGTCCAATAGAAGTCATTTGAGAGCAGCTGAGCTGGAGATTCAAGGTGTTAAGTACTTACTGAAGACTGTGCCTATAAATCAGGTCAGTGTGTGCTTATATATGACTCTATAAGCTGAATTAATACATTTCTGCATGCTCTGTGTTTTAATAGAGCTGGACAAAGGAGGTACAGTCAGGAACTAAGTAGCTCAGTGAAAACCTAACTGCCAATGGGATAAAAATACCTGCATATTTACCTGCAGCAATGCCAGACTGTTGGGTTGTGTTTTCCTTTGCATGTTTGTGCACCCTGCATGTGAAAATGGAAGAGAGAGGTAATGTGAAACATTTGGTTTATTTCTGTGCTTGCACTTCACTTCAGCAGCTATCATCTTGCTTTTCTCCTTCAGCCAAGATAGAATTGAAGACATCTTAATGAGAAAAGCTCTACAAATGTCTTGCCCTGTTACCTAAGGGAAGGGTTTTCTTCTTGTTAATTTTTTTTTCCTATATGCATCTGAACATGAGCCAGCAGTGTGCCCAGCTGGCCAAGAAGGCCAATGGCATCCTGGCCTGCATCAGGAATAGTGTGGCCAGCAGGAGCAGGGAGGTCATTCTGCCCTGTACTCAGCACTGGTTAGGCCACACCTTGAGTCCTGTGTCCAGTTCTGGGCTCCTCAGTTTAGGAAAGATGTTGAGCTGCTGGAAGGTGTCCAGAGAAGAGCAACAAAGCTGGGGAGGGTCTGGAGCACAGCCCTGTGAGGAGAGGCTGAGGGAGCTGGGGTTGCTTAGTCTGGAGAAGAGGAGGCTCAGGGGAGACCTTCTTGCTGTCTGCAACTCCCTGATGGGAGGTTGTAGCCAGGTGGGGCTTGGTCTCTTCTCCCAGGCAACCAGCACCAGAACAAGAGGATTCAGACTCATGCTGCACCAGAGGGAGGTTCAGGCTGGATGTTAGGAAGAAATTCTTCTGAGAAAGAGAGATTGGCCATTGGGATGTGCTGCCCAGGGAGGTGGTAGAGTCACCGTCCCTGGCGGTGTTCAGAAAAGGATTGGATGTGGCTCTTGGTGCCATGGTCTAGTTGTCAGGTGGTGTTGGGGGATAGGTTGGACTTGCTGAACTCTCAGGTCTTTTCCAAGCTGGCTGATTCTATGATTCTATGTGTAGCAGAGCAAAGTGGTCCTGTTCACTTCTGGCTAGTGTTGGAAAGGGTTTGTTACAGTCTGCCTCTTTGTTTTCCACCCTCTGCAGAGCCCCCAAAATTTGCTGCATGGCAGAGGAGCACAGATCCCACACATGTGAAGCAGTTTGCAGTGTTTAGGAATCAAAATGCTTTTGCACAAAAAAGCTTCCTGCTTCACTTGCATTGTAAGAATGAGACATGTCCATAAAGCAAGCTGTGAGCTTGTGTCATAGGTGCTGCATTTCTCATGCAAATATAAAACCTGATTTAAAGGCTTAAAACGCTATCAGCTGAGCTGGGGTATTGTGTAATACCTGAAGTAACTGCTCACCCTCCATTATTCAGCAGCACCTCTTTATTAAAGAAAACCAAAATGAGCTCAAGGGGTTTTTTGGAGTTACATTTAAAAATGAGAGCAAATTGACAGCTAATCAGTCATAGCTTGTAGAAATGAGTTGTGACTATAAAAGGCAAGGGAGAAAAGAAATTATAAGAGGAGGGGTGAGAGGGAACCATTGTAGTGTGCAGGATGGTTCTACTTTATTCTAGAGTAAACATCCAAATGGATTATTCTTGGATTCATAGAATGGTTTAGCTTGGAAGGGACCTAGTTCCAAGCCCCCTGCCATGGTCAGGGACACCTTCCACTAGCCCAGATTGCTCAAGTCCTCATCCAGCCTGGCCCTGAACGCCTCCAGGGAGGGGTGTCCAAGATGTTCTTGGACAGCATGTTCCAGTGTCTCATCACCCTCACTATAAAGAACTTCTTCCTAATCTCCAGTCTAAGTCTGCCCTCTTCCAGCTTCAATCCATTTTCACTTGTCCTATCACTACAAGCCCTTGTAAGAAGTCATTCTCCAGGTTTCTTGTAGCCCCCTTCAGGTACTGGAGGGCTGCTCTGAGATTTCCCTGGAGCCTTCTCCTCTCCAGGCTGGACAGCCCCAGCTCTCTCAGTCTGTCCCCATAGGGGAGGTTCTCCAGCCCTCTGATCATCTTCATGGCCTCCTTTCAACACATCCAGCAGCTCCATGTCCCTCTTCTGCTGGAGGCACCAGAAATGTACTGTATCACAGTATCACCAAGGTTGGAAGAGACCTCAAAGATCAAGTCCAACCTGTCACCATAGACCTCATGACTAGACCATGGCACCAAGTACCACGTCCAATCCCCTCTTGGTGACTCCACCACCTCCCTGGGCAGCACATTCCAATGGCTAACAACTCTCTCTGTGAAGAACTTCCTCCTCACCTCCAGCCTAAACTTCCCCTGGCACAGCTTGAGACTGTGTCCTCTTGTTCTGGTGCTGGTTGCCTGGGAGAGGAGACCAACCTCTTCCTGGCTACAACCACCCTTCAGGTAGTTGTAGAGAACAAGGAGGTCACCCCTGAGCCTCCTCTTCTCCAGGCTAAGCAACCCCAGCTCCCTCAGCCTCTCCTCACAGGGCTGTGCTCAAGGCCTCTCCCCAGCCTTGTTGCCCTTCTCTGGACACGTTCAAGTGTCTCAATGTCCTTAAACTGAGGGGCCCAGAACTGGACACAGGACTCAAGGTGTGGCCTAACCAATGCAGAAGGGCTCTGCAGAGGGACCTCGACCGACTGGACAGATGGGCAGAGTCCAACAGGATGGCATTCAACAAGTCCAAGTGCCAGGGGCTGCACTTTGGCCACAGCTACAGGCAACCAGCACCAGAGCAAGAGGACACAGTCTCAAGCTGTGCCAGGGGAGGTTTAGGCTGGAGGTGAGGAAGAAATTCTTCACAGAGAGAGTGATTGCCCATTGGAATGGGCTGCCCAGGGAGGTGGTGGAGTCACCATCATTGGAGGTGACTTGATGGGGTGCTTGGTGCCATGGTTTAGTTGATTAGGTGGTGTTGGATGATAGGTTGGATGTGATGATCTTGAAGATCTCTTCCATCCTGGCCTATCCTATCCTATCCTATCCTATCCTATCCTATCCTATCCTATCCTATCCTATCCCCCAATACCATCTAATCAACTAAACCATGGCACCAAGTGCCTCATCCAGGCTCTTCCTAAACACCTCCAGGGATGGGGACTCCACCACCTCCCTGGGCAGCACATTCCAATGGCCAATCTCTCTTTCTGGGAAGAATTTCTTCCTAACATCCAGCCTGAACCTCCCCTGGCAGAGCTTGAGACTGTGTCCTCTCATTCTGACACAGGTTGTCTGGGAGAAGAGACCAACCCCCACCTGGCTACAAGCTATAGGGAACAACCAGGAAAGAAAGATAATTGTGTGCACTCAGAAACAGTAGCAAGAAAGAGGATGGAGGAGAAAGTTTTTCCTAGAAGTAACTGAGTTGTATTTAGACCAATCTGTGAGGTGGAGAAGATTTGCTTGATTGCCATTATTTTTCTGGCTCTTTTTTTTATTGCTCACTGGAGTCATGTGTAATAAGAGTGGGATTTGCTGCACCTTAATGGCTATCTGAAAACTGTCTACTCTGAGCTTCTTCATGTGGAAGAAGACAGGCTCTCTCTAGGAGCTGATTTATCCCATCCTAGGGTCCTTGTGATGAATTACCCCCAGAGATGCTGCTCTGTGGAGGAAGACTAGCAGACTTTCTGATGAGACAAAAGTTAGGTGAGATCAAGATGACGTTGCCTGACTAAATATAGAGAAGCTTATTACACAGGTGTCTGTCTTGCCTCTTGCCCAGCAGAATTAAGACATTACATGAAGGGAAGAAATTAAGTTTATGGTTTACCCCTGTGCCTGTGTGAAGCAGGTGTCTGAATGTGAGCCAAATAGCCAGCCCTTGTATCCAGCTTAATTTCTGGAGAATGGCTGCTGTAGGAAAAGCTCCCAGTGTTCTTCCCATTGACCCACTTTCCCATGTTATCCACTGACTCTGGGCTAATGTGACCCAGTATTTCTTTGCTATTAGCTGCCTGCTGCAATCAGGTTTTCTTCCCTTTGCATTTACTGTCGGCATCTATATGCAACAGGCACCTAATCCTGCACAGTGCTGAGTCCCACCCAGGAGGCATGGTTTCATCTAACAGGAGTTGGGCTGCCTCATCTCTCCCAAGATTAGACAGGATAAGCGAGAGGTAACCATAAACAGCACTGAGGTGGGCTTTAGGATTGTATCTTGGCCAAAGGTCAAGCATAATGGTGCAGTGAAAATAAAGCATTTTGAGTCATTTGTTCCTCTCAAAAGGTTTGTATCATCTATGCAGCTGCAAAGCCATAATGCTTTCATTAGAAGTCACATCTGTGCTGAATTAAAACAGGAGCTTTTTCCAGCCAAGGAGTATTTGTCAGGTTGAAAGTTTTTTCTCTTAGCTCTAGAAGCTTCCCCCACCCCCCTCCAAATCCAAGACAGAGAGCAGACCTTGTCACGAGCTGGTACCGAGGTTTAAGTACATTCCTGCTCTGTTATGCACCGTCTGGCTCCAATTTGGAGGTACATCTCCCTTGTGTTCACTTTATTAACCTGTGTATGACTGGCTCTTTTGTTCAAGGTGGAAATGAAAAAGTAGTCACCACTGAGCCCCAGCAAAGCAGGCTGAAAACATCTTTTTCCAGATATTCTGCTCCTTGTACATGAAGGACTTGCACGGAAAAATTGGTAGGGGGAAACAAACCTCTCTGTGAAAGGGTTTTTTTGAGAGGAGGCATTTTTCACTTTCTGTGACAAGATTCAGGCAATCATGAAATTTACTTCTTCCCCCCCAACTTTTTGAGCCTCGTGTACCAATTTCTACCAAAACTGAGGGGAATTGCTATCATGTCAGTTTTGAATAGTCACCCTGAATATTCTCTCTGACAGGGAGAACAAGCAAGCTCGATGACATGAAGCTGAGCGGTGCAACTGGCACCTCTGAGGGAGAGGAAGTAATGGACAAGCTTGAGAGTTAGGCCTGTGTGAACATTATGAGGTAGAACAAGGCCAAGTCAAGGTTCTGCTCCTGGGTAAGGGCAATCCTTGGTGTTAATACAGACCAGGGAAAGAAAGAAACCCTGTGGAGAAAGACTTGGGGGTGCTAATGGGTGAAAAGCTGGACATGAGTCACCACCATGAGCTCACAGCCCTGAAGCCAGCTGTGTCCTGGGCTGATCCCCAGGAGTGTGGGCAGCAGGGGCAGGGAGGTTTCATAGTTTCATAGTTTCATAGTTTCAGTTAGGGTTGGAAGGGACCACAAGGATCATCTAGTTCCAACCCCCCTGCCATGGGCAGGGACACTCTACCCTAGATCAGGCTGGCCAGAGCCTCATCCAGCCTGGGCTTAAACACCTCCAGGGATGGGGCCTCAACCACCTCCCTGGACAACCCATTCCAGGCCTTCACCACCCTCACAGTGAAGAACTTCCTCCTCATGTCCAGCCTGAATCTCCCCACCTCCAGCTTCATCCCATTCCCCCTAGTCCTATCACTCCCTGATAGTCTGAAAAGTCCCTCCCCAGCCTTCTTGTAGGCCCCCTTCAGATCCTGGAAGGCCACAATGAGGTCACCTGGGAGCCTTCTCTTCTCCAGAGTTCTTCTGCACCTCTGCTGTGTTCTGCTGAGACCCCACTTGCAGTGCTGGGGCCAGCTCTGGGGTCCTCCTTGGTGATTTGTGAAGATCACCGAGCACATGGAAGAGTGACTGCTTCCACTGGGAGCGTCTGGAGTGTGAAGCCAGCAGCCGTGCACTGATCAAGCAGACCACAAACATGTCCTTCTCAACTAATTGCTGGATGCCCATTTCACAAAAAGCCACCATATAGGCTGCTGTGGTTTGTCCATCTGAGTATAGGTCCTGGTAATAAGTGAGAGTGCTTCAACAAGCAGGTGGAGGTGGTGTGGGAAGCTCTGGTGATGGTTATGAGTATAAATGTGGGTTGTTGGGCAAAAGGCCTGACTAGTTGTGCTGCTCATGGGCCAGCTCACTTAGAGAAATGTTTCCTTCAGGAGGAGTAGGAAACTTCAGTACTGGTCTTTGACTTGAGTTTAGCTACTCTGGTTAGAAAAGGACAACACAGGCAGTTGGCCTGTATGGTAGTTGAAAGTGGAGAGCCCAATGGAGCTGGGCTGCTCAAGTGTTGAAATTTGAGTTAGGTGAGGTTTTTTTAATGATAATTTTATTTAAATGCAAGAGCAGCACAACTTTGAGAAGTAACCAAGACAAAAGGATCCCCAGGCGTTTATGAATCAAAGTGATAGTGTGCACTTGCAGCCCAGAAAGGCAATCTCCTCCTGGGCTGCATCGAAGGAGAACAAGCAGCAGGTTGAGGGAGGTGATTCTCCCCCTCTACTCCACTCTGGTGAGACCACAGCTGGAGCACTGTGTCCAGTTCTGGAGCCCCTAGTGCAGGAAGGATCTGGAGGTGCTGGAAAATGCCCAGAGAAGGGCTATGAGGATGAGCAGAGGGCTGGAGCTGCTCTGCTATGAGGACAGACTGAGGGAGTTGGGGCTGTTCAGTCTTTAGAAGAGATGGCTCTGAGGAGACTTAATTGTGGCCTTCCAGCATCTGAAGGGGGGGGTCCAAGAAAGCTGGGGAGGGACTTTTGAGGATATCAGGGAGCGATAGGACTGGGGGGAATGTGACCAAACTAGAAATGGATAGATTCAGACTGGATGTGAGGAAGAAGTTGTTCCCCATGAGGATGGAGAGACACTGGCACAGGTTGCCCAGGGAGGTGGTGGAAGCCTCATCCTTGGAGGTTTTTGCATCCAGGCTGGATGTGGCTGTGAGCAACCTGCTGTAGTGTGAGGTGTCCCTGGTCATGGCAGGGGGCTGGAACTGGCTGCTTCTTGAGGTGCTTCCAACCCTAACAATTCTATGATTCTATGAAGAGGTGCAGTAGAGAGGCAGAGTAAGCAATTTTTGTGAACCACAGCAGTGCCTAGGAGTCTCTGGTGTTTTGACTCTATGACTGGAAACAGTGCCTGCCTTCAAGGATCTTATTCCAGTTTTCCTGGGTACAATAAAGGTTTAATACCTACCATACAAAATGTGTTTGTACAAATTATCTAAATGTGTATAACCCCCCTGAGTTTCCTCACTTCTTTTTAAAGGGCAAACAAGCAATGAGATCTGGTTGGTGGGGTTTTTTTTTCATTGGAAACCATTTCCCTTCCCTGCTCTGGCATCCCATGGAACTGATGTCAAGGTCTTTCCCAGTTACCAAATTCTGCTCTCTTGTTTTTCCCAGTAAAGGCTCTTATCTCAGAGGGAAAGTTGTACCAGAGTTTCCTCCGGGTTTTTGGCTGAGATTCTTCATGAGGGAAACATTTTGTTTGAAGAAGATGCTTGGATGTATTACAGTGTGGTGAGCTTCCCTCCACTGCAGAGGAGAAAGGGAAAACTACCTCAAGTTGTTTTTTTTCATGAGAAGTGGCAGATTTTAAGGATGGAAGAGAAGAGAAGAGAAGAGAAGAGAAGAGAAGAGAAGAGAAGAGAAGAGAAGAGAAGAGAAGAGAAGAGAAGAGAAGAGAAGAGAAGAGAAGAGAAGAGAAGAGAAGAGAAGAGGACAAGACCAGGTTGGAAGAGACCTTCAAGATCATCATACTGCACATACTGTATTCCTTGCATCTCCAAGGAGAGGAAGAGATTCCTCTCCTCAAACACATGAAATGATGCTTCCACTTGCTTTACAGTTCTTCTTAACAGTGACCTTCTGAAAATGGCCTTTCACAGAATCACAGAATGTCAGGGGCTGGAAGGGACACTGAAAGCTCATGAAGTCCAACCCCCCTGCCAGAGCAGGATCACCTAGAACAACTCACCCAGGAACACATCCAGGCAGGTTTTGAGTATCTCCAGAGAGGGAGACTCCACAACCCCCCTGGCAGTCTGTTCCAGTGCCCTGTCACCCTCACAATGAAAAGGTTTTTCCTCATGTTTTCATGGAACTTCCTATGCCTCAACTTCCACCCATTGCCCCTGGGCATCACCCTTGTTGTTTGTAGTGCATTGGGCAGCTGCATCCTGTGATCAGGTTTGAATTTCTGGGCAGCACTCATGGACACAGAGAGGTGATGTTCTGCCTACACTTCTGTTCCCGGAGGCTGCACTTCACCACTGGTTTTCTTGTAGGAACGTTTTGACCCCCATTTAGTTTTCCTCATAGTATCATAGCATCAGTCAGGGTTGGAAGGGACCACAAGGATCATCTAGTTCCAACCCCCCTGCCATGGGCAGAGACACCCCACACTAGAGCAGGCTGGCCACAGCCTCATCCAGCCTGGGCTTAAACACCTCCAGGGATGGGCCTCAACCACCTCCCTGGACAACCCATTCCAGGGCTTCACCACTCTCATGGGGAAGAACTTCCTCCTCATGTCCACCCTGAATCTCCCCACCTCCAGCTTCATTCCATTCCTCCTAGTCCTATCACTACCTGATAGCCTGAGAAGTCCCTCCCCAGCCTTCCTGTAGCCCCCTTCAGATCCTGGAAGGCCACAATGAGGTCACCTGGGAGCCTTCTCTTCTCCAGACTGAACAGCCCCAACTCCTTCAGTCTGTCCTCACAGGAGAGGTGCTCCAGCCCTCTGATCATCCTCGTGGCCCTTCTCTGGATACCTTCCAGCACCTCCAGATCCCTCTTGTAATAGGGGCTCCAGAACTGGAGGCAGTACTCCAGGTGGGTTCTCAGGTGGGGTGTCACAAGAACAAAGGGACAGAATCCCCCTCTTGCCCTGCTGCCCACACTGCTCTGGCTGCAGCCCAGCACACAGCTGCCTGCTGGGCTGCATGAGGGCACTGCTGGCACCTGGGGAGCTGCTCAGCAACCAACACCCACAAGTCTTTCTTCAGGGCTACTCTCAAAGCACTCTGCACCCAGCCTGGATTTGTGCCTGGGGCTGGCCATATCCAGGTGCAGGAAAATCTACTACAAGATAATAGTGATTCCCCTTCAAAACTGTGGAACTTACTCATTCTCCAACTTCCAGAAGTATTGCAAATTCAATCAGAGATGGTCAGACCATTTCAGAGCAGGAGCTGAAAGTGTCAGATACCTGAAATAATGGACAGTATCTGAAAGAAATGATACAAACTGTAAAATCTCATGCCACAACTCTACTGAATTTATCTGGTAATTGCCCCTGTAGGAGTACTTCTTTACTCTTATATTTTATGTATTATTCCTGATCATCCTCGTGGCCCTTCTCTGGATACCTTCCAGCACCTCCAGATCCCTCTTGTAATAGGGGCTCCAGAACTGGAGGCAGTACTCCAGGTGGGTTCTCAGCAGGGCTGAGCAGAGGGGGAGAATCACCTCCCTTGCCCTGCTGGCCACACTTCTCTTGCTGCAGCCCAGGATGTGATTGGCTTCCCAGGCTGCAAGGGCACAACAAAAGGCTGCAATTCCTGCATAACTAACAGCTTCCAGGAGCCTGCTTAAAAATAAAATTGAAAAGAATTAAAAATCCACCTGACAACAAAGTAACTGCAACGATAACAACAACAACAACATCCCCTGCTCTTGCTAGATTGCAATCTCGAACCAATCCACTTTGACCGTAGCTGTGGCAAATTGCTGCCTGAAAATGACTGCCCTATTCATCTGTTAATGCTGTTAGAAAGCAAGCTCCAACTGTACCTATCAGTGTAACTAAATTAGAGCAGGTTCACATAAGGCAGGCACCCATAAAAATGTGCTTATGAAACAGATGTATCCCTCAACAGGAAAATGACAGCAATTCTGATAAAATGCTTTTATTATTTACTTTCAACAAGTACCTAGAGCTGCAGCTTGGCTATTGTTGAATCATTTCAATAATCTTGTTACAGGCCTGGCAATAAAAGGAAAAGCACTTCAGTGCAGTGCAAATGGCCTGGCTCCTGACATGTTCAGTGGCATGTCAGTGATACAAGGATGGTTTGTTGGGTTTTGGGGTTGTTTTTTAAGCTCTGGAAGCTAACAGCAGCACTGTTCATCAAAGCAGTGAACTGCCTCAAGGAGAGCACATTGCTTTGTGCAGGGTGGCATCTGGCACAGGCTGAGCCTTGCCAGCAGGGATGGGTGCAAGGGAAGCTTTGTTTCTGCTGGCTACAGAGGTTGTGTTCTTGTCTCTTGGAGGTGAACAAGGTGGGATGAAGGATCATGCTGTGATGGGTGGAGGGCTTGCAAGTGCTTTGCCCTCCTGCAGAGCGTTTTCCCCCTGGGAAATTGAGTCTATTCCACTCCCCCCTCCCTGCCCAGCTAGGGTATAAAAGGGAGGACATTGCAGCCTTAGCTGTCCTTTTAGGCTCCTGCCTTTCCAGCTACTGCAGCTGCCTTCCTGCTCCTCTGCCATATGGTCAGGACTGATCCTGATCCTGCTCCCTCCTGCCTCTGCAACTCTTCAGCGAGAGACTGGTTTTGTATTCCTGTTTTTTTCCCCTCCCATCCATCCTTGTTCCTTGCCTTTGTGAACCTTACCTGTTATTGTTATATATGTATATATATATGTATATATATGTATATATATATACACACATATACATATATATATACATATACATATATATATATGTATGTATATGTATATATAGTTAAAAGAAAACTCTTTACCTCTCTACTTCCAAGCTGACTCCAAATTATTTCTTGATGGATTTGCTCCCTCCCTTCTTTTTTTTCCCTCTCTGTTGGGAGGGAGGAGGGGGGAGCGGGGGAAGGATTCTCGGCCTTGCCCCCATCTGAGCTCTTAAGTCCCAGTTAGGGCTCAAACCACTACACATGCTTAGAAAGGAAAAGGTTTGAAACTGGAGCAGGGCAGATTTAGGTTGGACATCAGGAGGAAGTTCTGCACAGTGAGAGTGGTAGAAGGGGCTGCCCAGGGGATGTGGTTGAGGTGCAATCCCTGGAGACATTCAGAATCAGACTGGATGTGATGCTGTGCAGCCTTCTGCAGCTGGAGATGTCCCTGCTCAGTGCAGGGGCCTTGGACAGGCTGACCTTTGAGGTTCCCTTCCAACTCAATGCAATCTGTGAATCAATGAAAAAATAATTTTGGCCTTCAACTGAGCAAGTGCAGGTTTCTCCAGGATTTTGCTTGTTAGGTACTGTTTGATTTATAGTGCCCCTTACAAGCTCCTCTAAAGCTAGTGCCCAGAGCACCTCCTAATTTCAAACCTTGAGATTTTTGGACATGGATTGTGGGCATTTTGAGAGATTGCAGAAGGAAATGGGTAATTAACTCTTCTTTTGTGTTCACTGTATTTCCAGGTTTTCATAGATTTCAGGACTGAGATAAGTAATTATATGCACAAAACCTTGCAGTTGGCAAGCATAGAAATACCTGTTGCTGTTATGGGAACACAGAAAAATAAACTCTGACAGGAATATAGCCCTTTAGGATGTTTGTGGCCAACTAAGGAATGTTTTAGAAGTATTTAATGTTAATTGTAGAATGGCTTGGGATGGAAGGGACATCAGAGATCATCTACTCCAACATCTATGCCAAGGCCAGGATGCCTCTCAACTAGCCTTGGCTGCCCAAGGCCTCATTCAGTCTGGTCTTACACACTTCCAGGGAGAAGGTATCTGCAACCACTCTGGTCAATGTATTCCAGAGTCTCACCACCCTTGTACTTGAGAACTTCATTCTAAGATCCAGTCTAAACCTACTGTCCCTCAGCTTAAAACCATTCCCCTTTGTCCTGTTGCAGACACTGTCAAAGTCCCTCTCCAGCTTTCCTGTAGGATCTCTTCAGGTACTGGAAGGCCCTCTCTGGTCCCCCTGGTGTCTTCTCTAGGCTGAACAACCCCAGATGTCCTCATAGCAGAGGTGCTCCAGCCCTTGGATCATCCTCATGGCCTCCTCTGGACTCACTCCAACAGCTCTGTATCCTTCCTATGATGGAGACACCAGGACTTCGAGGTGGGGTGTCACAAGAACAAAGGGACAGAATCCCCCTCTTGCCCTGCTGCCCACACTGCTCTGCCTGCAGCCCAGCACACAGCTGCCTGCTGGGCTGCATGAGGGCACTGCTGGCACCTGGGGAGCTGCTCAGCAACCAACACCCCCAAGTCTTTCTTCAGGGCTACTCTCAAAGCACTCTGCACCCAGCCTGGATTTGTGCCTGGGGCTGGCCATATCCAGGTGCAGGAAAATCTACTACAAGATAATAGTGATTCCCCTTCAAAACTCTGGAACTTACTGATTCTCCAACTTCCAGAAGTGTTGCAAATTCAATCAGAGATGGTCAGATCATTCCAGAGCAGGAGCTGAAAGTGTCAGATACCTGAAATAATGGACAGTATCTGAAAGAAATGATACAAACTGTAAAATCTAATGCCACAACTCTACTGAATTTATCTGGTAAATGCCCCTGTAGGAGCACTTCTTTACTCTCATATTTCATGTATTATTCTAAACAGGTAAAACTTACCATTTCTGAATGCTGAGTGTAAGAATATTCTGTCTGAAGTCTTAAACTTTGCAATCTTTACCTTTTCTAGGGGATCTTGCAGTAAAATTAGCTACAAGACCCTCCCCTTTATAACAGTTTAAACATTGGCCCAGAAGGCCAATGGCATCCTGGCCTGCATCAGGAACAGTGTGGCCAGCAGGAGCAGGGAGGTCATTCTGTCCTGTGCTCAGCACTGGTTAGGCCACACCTTGAGTCCTGTGTCCAGTTCTGGGCTCCTCAGTTTAGGAAAGATGTTGAGTTGCTGGAAGGTGTCCAGAGAAGGGCAACAAAGCTGGGGAGGGGTCTGGAACACAGCCCTGTGGGGAGAGGCTGAGGGAGCTGGGGTTGCTTAGCCTGGAGAAGAGGAGGCTCAGGGGAGACCTTCTTGCTGTCTGCAACTCCCTGATGGGAGGTTGTAGCCAGGTGGGGGTTGGTCTCTTCTCCCAGGCAGCCAGCCCCAGAACAAGAGGACACAGTCTCAAGCTGTGACAGGGGAGATTTAGGCTGGACATTAGGAAGAAATTCTTCCCAGCAAGAGAGATTGGCCATTGGGATGTGCTGCCCAGGGAGGTGGTGGAGTCCCCATCACTGAAGGTGTTCAGGAAGAGCCTGGATGAGGCACTTGGTGCCATGGTTTAGTTGATGAGATGGTGTTGGGTGATAGGTTGGCTTTGATGATCTCAAAGGTCTTTTCTAACCTGGTTAATGCTATTCTATTCTATATTTTCTGTTAAGTTCATATCTTTATTTTTAATAACTATTTGGTTTTAGAGTTTGTTTTGTTATGTTGACTAAGGGACAAATAACTGTATTAGACAACTATTTCTGCCTAGAATTCATAACTGCCTGAACCTTTTCTACCTTGTTATGAGACACGTGGTGGTCAGATTCTGCTCAAAACAGAATAATTCTGAAAATCAGAAATAAATCACAAGCCCCTTGGTTTCTTTCTTTGTTTTCCTTTTTTTGGGGGGTTGGTTGTTTATTTTTATGGTTACTTGTTTTGGATTCTTTTCTTTTTGTTTCCATAGTAGGAAATAAACAAAAGTGCTCTGTATGATAAAAGTGTAAAAAATTTCTCTCTGCTACTCCAAGAAACAAGACAAAATGAAGAATTTTGTGCTGTTGCCTTCAGTGAGAGCCATGTGGTTCATTGTGTTCATCACAATCATAGAATCATAGAATTAATAAGGTTGGAAAAGAGCTCAGAGATCATTAAGTCCAACCTAACACCCAAGACCACATGACTACTAAACCATGGCTTCAAGTGTTACATCCAGTCCTCTCTTGAACACCTCCAGGGATGGTGACTCCACCACCTCCCTGGGCAGCACATTCCAATGGCCAATTACTCCCTCTGTGAAGAAATTTCTCCTCACATCCAGCCTAAACCTCCCCTGGCACAGCTTGAGACTGTGTCCTCTTGTTCTGATGCTGGGTGCCTGGGAGAAGAGAGCAACTCCCACCTGGCTGCAACCTCCCTTCAGGGAGTTGTAGAGAGCAATGAGGTCTCCCCTGAGCCTCCTCTCCTCCAGGCTAAGCAACCCCAGCTCCCTCAGCCTCTCCTCACAGGGCTGTGCTCAAGGCCTCTCCACAGCCTCACTGTCCTTCTGTGGACACATTCAAGTGTCTCAATGTCCTTCTTAAATTGAGGGGCCCAGAACTGGACACAGGACTCAAGGTGTGGCCTAAAGCAGTGCTGAGCACAGGGCAGAATGACTTCCCTGCTCCTGCTGGCCACACTCTTCCTAATGCAGGCCAGGATGCCATTGGCCTTCTTGGCCACCTGGGCACCCTGCTTGCTCATGTTCAGCTGCTGTCAACCAGTACCCCCAGGTCCCTTTCTGCCTGACTGCTCTCCAGTCACTCTGACCCTAGCCTATAGCACTGCATGGGATTGGTGTGGCCAAAGTGCAGCACCTGGCACTTGGACTTGTTAAACAATGGCATGTTGGACTCTGCCCATCTGTCCAGCCTGGCAAGGTCCCTCTGCAGAGCTCTTCCACCCTCTAACAGATCAACTCCTGCCCACAGCTTGGTGTCATCTGCAAATTTACTGATGATGGACTCAATGCCCTCCTCCAGAGCATTGATAAAGATATTGAACAGGATGGGGCCCAGCACTGATCCCTGGGGCACACCACTGGTGCCTGGCTGCCAGCTGGCTGTGGCACCATTCACCACCACTCTCTGGGCTCAGCCTCCAGCCAGTTCCTAACCCAGCTCAGAGTGCTGCTGTCCAAGCCAGGGGCTTACTTAAAGCAGTTCACTGATCGCTGCCCCTGCATGCTCAATGAGATTCTGCCAAAATATTTCCAGCAGCAAATGAGATTGCTTCTTTTTTCCTTTTTCGTCTTTTCCCATTGCCTGGATGCTTTGCTCATCCTGAAAGACCCAGAGGGGTGGTTTGAATGGGGAGATTATAATATCTCAGCAGAACAGACATAAAACAGTGGGGGAAGGAAAATGGTGGTAGAAGGAATAAGAAAGATGCCAAATCAGGGATTTTGTGGCAAAAGGTGCTTTTTGCCATAGGGGATTTGCTCTTGGCAGATGCCTGTCTGGTTCTGGCTCAGCTTAACCAAGGTTCCATCTAGATCCTTTTCTTAAATGCATATAACTCAATCTTCATTTTTACCTGACTGATAGTTCAAAGTGCTGTGTGTGCTCCAAAGAGCTTTTATGTTAGTGGCATGAAAGCTGATTTCTGCTCAACCCAAACACTCTGCCATGCCTGCCCAATGTCCATAGATGGAGAGGCTGGTATTGTATTGGTGGAGGCTGGCAAACGTGGGAGGGGAGAAAAATGGTTTATTCATTCTGCCCACAAGAGCTGTGTAACCCAACCAAAACATTCTTTCAGGAGAGAACATGAAGAACTGGCTAGGAAACAAAAGTGTAATGGAGAAGATTCTAGGCCACCCAGCTGCCTAATTCCTGACAGCATCTCTGGGTTTGTACAACATGCCTCTCTAGCAGCCCTCTGGAAAACAAAATGCCATGTTGGTGCAAAATCCAAAGGATTTTCTCCTGTAAACTTCAGCTTTTGCCTACAGTGTGATTTTGGTTTGGGTTTTGTTTGTGGGGGTTTTTTTTTAAGAGACCTGTTCTCTATATTGAACTAAGCAGAGCAAGCTGCTCTTACCTTTTCCTGATGTGTTAAAATTTAATTTACCAAGAAAAGCAAACCAAGTCTTAGCTTCACTTTGCAGCTTCATCTGGAGCATATTGGTGACATCGTGCAGTTTCTTAGGGGCAATGATGAAAACCTCGGGTCCATAAAACATTGCACTTAGTGTCCATGCTCTGCTGTTGTGGAATGATTTCACAGGATCACAGAATCTGTTAGGGGTTGGAAGGGCACCTTGAAAGACCAAGCCTCCTGCTGGAGCAGGATCACCAAGGGCAGGTCACACAGGAACACAGCCAGATGGGTTTTGAATGTCTCCAGAGAAGGAAACTCTACAGCATCTCTGGGCAGCCTGTACAAGGGCTTCAGCACCCTCACCATAAAGAATTGTCTTCTCATGTTGAGGTGGAACCTCTTGTGCTCCAGCTTGTACCCATTGCTCCTTGTCCTATCACTGGGTACCACCAAAATGAGGCCATCAGCTTCATCTTGACACTCTCCCCTCAGATACTTATAAACATTGATAAGATCTCCTCTCAGCCTTCTCTTCTTCATGCTGGGCAGCCCCGAGGCTCTCAGTCTTCACAGCAGAGATGTTCAAGTCCCCCCAACCATCCTTGTAGCACTCTGTTGGAGTCTTTTCAGCAGAACCCTGTTTCTCTTCAACTTGGGAGCCCAAGACTGGACTCAGTATTCCAGGTGTGGTCTCACCAGTGCAAGGTAGAGGGAGGGGAGATCCTCCCTAGACCGCAGCTATGTTGTATATCAGATTCTTTAACAGTGTTATTAAGACTTGTGGGAATGGAATTAGGCTGGTTTTGAGCTCTGCTAGCAAACTGTCTTGTGATGAAATACCAACATTTAAAACGCTTTCAGTAGGGAGGAAAATTAAAACCAGACAAAAGATATCAAAGCAACCAAACAAGAAAAAGGCCACAAGGAAAAGCTCACAAACAAGCAAACAAAAACCCAATCACCAACAACCAACCAAAAAAACTAAGCAAACCTGCAGGGACAATAAATAGGTTTAACTCAGTTTCATGAGACTGTGGTCCTGCTTGCTTATAGATGGAGAAGCCTTTTGCTTGGTCTAATAGAGCATTCATAATCAAACAGCTGTATAAAACACTACATCTGTATGCAATCACGGAAGCATTTCAGGCTTATGTAAGATTTCTTGGTTTGAACCTTTGCAGGCTTTCAGAGTTGAGCAAACAATGGTGAAAAAATCCATTTCTTTCTTAGGAAAGATCCTGCTTTTCCAGATAGGAACAACAAAGCAATACCTTCTCTCCCTCAAGTTCCTGCTCTCCCATGATGCTTGCTTGATGCTGTTAATACTTTCTCTATGTATTAAACTTTGTTATCACAGTATTACTGGGAGAGTAATTGCAATCCATTTAGCACAAGGGAAGGGGAAAAAAATAGGTGAGTGAGTTACTGCTGTCTCCAGTGACTAGTGTTAATTAACTCTGGCTTCATCTGCACTGTAAAAATGAGCAGTTTTTAAATGGTAATGAAGTAATCTTGTGGCTCAACTATATAAAGTGCATTTCTGTTTTTAATTCAAGAATCAAGCCAGCACTTTGGACAACTTGCAGATCAGACAAGTTAGAAAACCAAATAGTCATATTAGTCATGTTTGTTACATGAAATTGTGTCTGTAAGTGTCAATATCCTATGCCATGAGCACAGGAGGATCAAATAACTCTGGATTGTTTTGGGTGGTGAGCTTTTCTTCTCTTACTTGTTGTCTGAGACAGGCTTAAATGTACACCTTCTATTCTGGATGGGCTTTTCTGCAGAGTCCTGCTACAATCCTAATCCTGGCTCCAACCAAAGCTACCTCCTCTGTCTCCAAGCCTGTTTATTCCCTTTCTTGTCCTCATCCACTCCTACACACAGGGTTCAGCAAAGCCTTGGCTTCCACATAGGTCAGATTCCTGAGGGGCTTTGTGCTGTCTACAACTCCCTGAAGGGAGGTTGCAGCCAGGTGGGGGTTGGTCTCTCCTCCCAGGCAACCAGCACCAGACGAAGAGGGCACAGTCTCCAGCTGCACCAAGGGAGGTTGAGGCTGGATGTTAGGAAGAAGTTCTTCATAGAAAGAACTGGCCATTGGAACGTGCTGCCCTGGGAGGTGGTGGAGTCACCATCCCTGGAGGTGTTTAGGAAGAGACTGCATGGGGTGCTTGGTGCCATGGTTTAGATAGTGTTGGATGATAGGTTGGACTCAGTGATCTCAAAGGTCTTTTCCAACCTTGTTAATTCTATGCTATTCTGTTCTATTCTATTCTATTCTATTCTATTCTATTCTATTCTATTCTATTCTATTCCTGTATTTGGGGTTAGGAAGCTGTTTCCATCATGACCTGTTTGCCCAAGTATTCTTCTTATCTCCTAAACATCTGAATGTCAGGTCAGTAATAATGTCACAGCCTTAACAATACTTATTCCAAACTCTTTTCTTGTGGTTAGTTGTGGTTTTTTTCCTCTGCTCATTAACAGGAAGACCATACTTATTACTGCTTCTAATGCTGTATTTAAATCTTTTTAGGTGTCTAGTTTCTGTATATAGCAACTGTATGTCAGTTTGCACAATGGTTTCCATCTGGTCCCCATCCAGTACAACTAGGTTGTTTTTAAAGCCAGGCTGGATGTGGCTCTGAGCAACCTGATCTAGTGTGAGGTGTCCCTGCCCATGGCAGGGTGTTGGAACTTGGATGATCCTTGAGATCCCTTCCAACCCTAACAATTCTATAATTCCATGAGCATGACAAAAGGTCTCTTGTAATAAAGAAAGAAAGAGGGGAAAAAAACCCCAAAAACAAACAGTAAGTAGTTAAATAAATGCAAAGTGTCCTACCAGAGGATGTATCCTGCCAGTGTGAATTGTCTTCCTGCATACAGTTTTCAGATACAAGGCACGTTGTGGTCAATGGGCCAGAGTCTAGCTGGAGGCCTGTATCTAGTGGAGACCCTCAGGAATTGGTACTGGGACCAGTACTATTCAATGTATTTATCAAGTACCTGGCTGAGGGTACAGAGGCACTGTCAACAAGTTTGCTGGTGACACCAAACTGGGAAGACTGTCTGACACCCCCTCAAGCCGTGCTGCCATTCAGCCAGCCCCAGACAGGCTGGAGAGCTGAGTGGGGAGAAACTGAATGAAATACACCAAGGACAAGTGCAGAGCCTTGCATCTGGGGAAGAACAACCCCATGGACCAGTAGAAGTTGGGGACTGATCTGTTGGAAAGCTACACACGGGAAAGGGATCTGGGGGTGATGGTAGACAGGAGGATGCCCATGAGCCAGCAATGTGCCCTTGTGGCCAAGAAGGCTAAGGGCATCCTGGGGTGGTTTAGAAGGGCTGTGGTTAGGAAGTTGAGAGAGGTTCTCCTGCCCCTCTGCTCTGCCCTGCTGAGGCCACATCTGGAGTGTTGTGTCCAATTCTGGGCCACTCAGTTCAAGAAGGACATCAGGGAACTGCTTGAGAGAGTCCAGCACAGAGCCACAAAGCTGATTGCAGGCAGGGGAACACCTCCCTGTGAGGACAGGCCGAGGGAGCTGGGGCTTGGAGCAGAGGATCCGGAGGGGTGAGCTCATTCATGTTGATAAAGATGTGCAGGGCAGTGTGGGGAGGATGGAGTCAGGCTCTGCTCAGGGATGTCCAGCAATAGGACAAAGGTCACTGGGTGCAAGCTGGAACAGAGGAACATAAGGAAAAACGTTTTCACTATGAGGGTGCCAGAGCCCTGGAGCAGGCTGCCCAGAGGGGTTGTGGAGTCTCCTTCCCTGAAGACATTCAAAGCCAACCTGGATGTGCTCCTGTGTAACCTGCCCTAGGTGATCCTGCTCTGATCAGGGGGGTTGCACTGGATGATCTTTCAAAGTCCCTTCCAACCCCTAAGGTTCGGTAATGTCTGTGATTGTGTGTGTGAAACAAGCCATGGTGAGCATTCCAATATAGTGACAACCTGAGCTCTGTTGTGGCAGACTCCATCATCCCAGATTATCAGAGGTTTCAGGGCACAACCTAAGTCCAGCAGGAGGAAAGTTTGGTGTTTGGATTGATGGTACTCTTCCTTTCTTTTTCTTTTTGGTGCCTGATTACCTAAATCCATTATTCCACTAAGGTCATGGTATGGTAATCACTGCATACTTCAGAGAAGGCTCTCTGATCTCATTGTCTCAGGTGACTAAAAATGTCATTTTATTGTGCATGCACATATTGATTAGTCATTCCCACCAACTCCAATTACAAACAGTGCTGCTGTGCTGTAGATGCCAGATACCGATATCCTAAGGTAATTCTCAGCCTTTAGCCTTTTAATCCAAGACCTGACCCAGTTCAGATGTGCTGAATACATCATTGTTGCCCAGACATCTCCTACATATGTTCAGTAAGCTCAAATGTGAGTAAGTGCATGGTGACATACAGCAAACCTGCGAACTGCACTGCTCATACCTTTGCTATGCTGTAATTGTAGCCTTTCGTTATTTTAAACCTCTGGAATGTAATGGAGAAGAATAGTTGCTTGCAGTAAGTAAGTTGGTTTGTTAATTACTAAAGGAGTGTTAACTCTTTGGTATTTGTGGATTACTTGTGTCAAGTGGGTAGCTGTCTCAAAAGCAAAACAAAGCAGAAACTACGACATTGATGCCCTATGGTACTTTGTATTGTCTTGTGTTGCTATGACATTGCCACACATAACACAACACAATGGCCACAGAAAGTGTTCTGGCTTGTGAGAGTGGTGTAAATAGATAATGAAGTTTTCCATTGTATACTGTCATAATAGAAACAGAGCTTTCTGTGATAGCAGTTTTGATTTATACATCTATACAATGGGGCTGGGGAGAAGTCTGGAGCACAAGCCCTGTGAGGAGAGGCTGAGGGAGCTGGGGTTGCTTAGCCTGGAGAAGAGGAGGCTCAGGGCAGACATTCTTGCTGTCTACAACTACCTGCAGGGAGGTTGTAGCCAGGTGGGGGTTGGTCTCTTCTCCCAGGCAACCAGCACCAGAACAAGAGGACACAGTCTCAAGCTGTGCCAGGGGACGTTTAGGCTGGAGGTGAGGAGAAAGTTCTTCACAGAGAGAGTTTTAGCCATTGGAATGTGCTGCCCAGGGAGGGGGTGGAGTCACCATCCCTGGAGGTGTTCAAAAAAGGACTGGATGTGGCACTTGGAGCCATGGTTTAGTTGTCAGGAGGTGTTAGGTATTAGGTAACAGGTTGGACATGATGATTTCTGAGGTCTTTCCCAACCTGCTTGGTTCTATTCTATGATTCTATGATTTGCTGGGATTTATAGAAGAGATCTGTCATGATGTCTTCTGCACAAATAATTACATATAAATTCCTCATGCCAAGATTTCTGAGCCACTGCATACAGTGTCACTTGTCCAACCCTTTTAGCTGCTGAATAGGGTAAAGCTTTTCTAACTGCACACCTCCTCATGATCCCAAACCTTTTGGGATGCTGCCTTTTGGGCCCTTTTTTGGTCAGATGAAGAAATAAATTCATTCAGGTGATTTACATCACAACTACTCAGTCTTTTCCTGTGAGAACTACTGGTGAGAATGGTAGAAGCTGAGTACTTTGTGGTGGACTTACTGGAAGAGAGATCCTTTCCTTTGGGGCTCAAATTAGGGTCAATTTGAGAATAACTGTGGCCCACACCAGCTAACTAGCAACAGTCAACCAGAGCATGAGCTCTGGTTGCAGCACCAAGCACGTACTGAAGGCTCTGTGGATGAGCTGAACATGCTGAGAGACAGATGCACTTTTTGTCTGCAGGATGTTGAAAACTGACTGATCCTCCAGTCTCAGATATGCAAGAGCAAAACCACAAGGTCTCCTTCCTGACTTCTGACAGCTTTGCATCTGTCCTCTCTCTCTGCTATCCATAAGTCAGTGACGTGCAGACTGATTCCCATAAACTTCCTATAGCATGAAAGAACCTGAGTTATACCTCAAGGTTACCTTTGAGAGTTCAGAATTGCAGTGTGGGCAACTTTGCTGAAGGCTACAGGGCATGGTATAGACGGAGCTCTGTGTTAAGGGAGCGGTAAGGTTAGACCTATATATTGGAATAGAAACCATCTAAGTCTGCCATTAACTGGAGTCAGAGGGGCTTCACAGCATGTTAAGTCTCCACAGGGAGTTAGAAGGTTGGAATAATTTGAATTGCGAGCCCTTCCCCTCCCTAACCAGTTACAACCTTCAGTAGTTTAAGGCTCAGTGGAGCAACGGGAATGCTTTGCATCGGCCTCCAAAATAAACTAAGCTGGTGCAACCTGAGGAGCTCTGCTGTGAGTCTATTCCCTGCTTGTAGCAGCAAATGAGTGTCAAGGTATTCTGCTCCCAGAATGGGAGTTTCAAAGTCAGCAAGAGTTCTCCTCACCCTGCCTGTGATTTGTGAATAATATCATCAATGAGACCAGGAGAAAAAGAGTACAAGCCTCTCCCACCACACTCTAAAAGTATTTTTTGCCTGAACATCCTCTTCTCCTCCACTCACTTTGGCCATTGGACTGAAAATCCATTATTTGATCAATTCAGGTTAGCAGCAGAGAGAAAGAGAGAAAGGTGCCACATCAGCTGTCTTGTGCATGGAACTTCAGGGGTGCTGTGATACTGGGAAGGGGCTCATTTGTGCCTGTTGCAGCTGAACTGTGTCCTTCAGGAAGCATTTTATATGAGGAAAGAAACATGCTCCAAGATGTTTTCCTTGATCCATCCTGGTCATCCATACAAACAAGCTGACTCAGTTGCATGGTATGAAAAGGGAGGAGAAGAAAGTGATACTGGTTGATAAAGATACTCCAGAAACAAACCTCTGGGGTTGATGGTAGGCTGAACATGAGCCTGCAGTGTGCCCAGGCAGCCAAGAAGGCCAATGGCATCCTAGCCTGCATCAGAAACAGTGTGGCCAGCAGGAGCAGGGAGGTCATTCTGCCCCTGTACACTGCACTGGTTAGGCCACACCTTGAGTCCTGTGTCCAGTTCTGGGCCCCTCAGTTTAGGAAAGATGTTGTCTTGCTGGAGCGTGTCCAGAGAAGGGCGACAAAGTTGGTGAGGGGTTTGGAAGACAAGCCCTATGAGGAGAGGCTGAGGGAGCTGGGGTTGCTTAGCCTGGAGAGGAGGAGACTCAGGGGTGACCTTATTGCTCTCTCCAACTACCTGAAGGGAGGTTGTAGCCAGGCAGAGGTTGGTCTCTTCTCCCAGTCAGCCAGTACCAGAACAAGAGGACACAGTCTCAGGCTGCACCAGGGCAGGTTTAGACTGGATCTTAGGAAGAAGTTCTATACAGAGAGAGTGATTGCCCACTGGAATTGGCTGCCCGTGGAAGTGGTGGAGTCACCTTCATTGGAGGTGTTCAAGAAGAGGCTTGATGGGGTGCTTGGTGCCACGGTTTAGTTTTTCAGTTGTTTAGGTGGGTTGTATTGTACTGTATTGTATTGTATTGTATTGTACTGTATTGTATTTAGGTGGGTTGGATTGGTTGATGGGTTGGACGCGATGATCTTGAAGGTCTCTTCCAACCTGGTGTATTGTATTGTATTGTATCCAACCAAACCCTGGCGGGGTCCTGGGGGACTCTCAGGAGCTCTGCATCTCAGAGGCACCTCTGATCTCCTGTGTCACAAAGAGCTATAGGTTCAGTAAGAGCGATAAGGACATTTTTACTCCGTTACTCTTGGACAGTCTTTGTAGTCCAATAGGGAAATGCAGACCAGAAAAGAGATCAGAAAGGTGCATCCCTTATAAGCTTACAAAATGAGAGTATATATATATATATATTTATTACATTGCCAGCCCTCCTAAGCAGTCCATATATTATGCATGTTAATATGCATCTTTTAGTGGTATTAAAAATAGCATTCTGATCATATGACAACCCAGTTGCTATAGTAACTCCATTTTTGCTGTGGAACAGCAAAGTAATAATGTGTAAAATGTGTAAATGATCAGTGTGTAAGAGGAGCTGGTGTGTCTTCACTCTCCTAGCCTGCTTTAAAAGGAGGCTTTCTATGAATATACAGATTTCATTCATGTATTCTTATGACACTCCTGTTGCTGGCTCCATCTCTTCAGCTGGCCACCCTTGTAGCACTTCAGTGAGATGTGACATTGCAGCCAAAACAAAAAGGAGCAGGAAGAAGCAGAGACAATGGACTCGATCCAAAATAAAAAGGCCGATGCTGATTTCAGTGGACTTTGTGCCTCAGGCCTTATGCAAACAAAAGTGATTTATGAGGGATAGCACAAGAAGCCAGAGTTCACTCATTTTTACGTGCCTGTTACCACATTCTCCGGATGAAATCTGAAGAGATGTTTCACTTGACGCTGGGGAGAAGGCAGGATCAGGCACTAACGTGTTGGAGATTCCCAGAGCAGGCTGAGATTGTCTTGATGAATGTGGAACCAATTTTTGAGAGCTCATCTCGCTTCTCCCCAAATTCCAAGCTTCTGGGTTTACATGCCTGTCAAGTTGAGGGGGGGTGTGGGTGTGGGTTTTTTTTGGTCACTGAAATGTCTTAGGGCAGATAGGTGCTATTAAGAGTGGACGAAGCATGGAATGAAGGCCTGGCTTAGCTGAAATCAACAACAAAACTCGCTGAGGGTGTTTCACATTTTCTGTTCAGTGTCACACTGAAGAGGGCAGTGACCTACAGGCTTGCAGGAGATTGCAACCCTCCAAAAAAGCAACCAAGATATTTGGTTTTGACTCCAGAGAGAGAGAAGACTGATGTCTGTAGCAGTGCTAGCTACAGATCAGTTATATTTCCATCCTGGGGGAATGATACCCTTAACCAGTAAATCACTTGGCTCACTCACTTTAATTATGCTAGGTGACTGTGATGTTTTATTTTATTGGGGCTTTCTAGTCTTGCTGTAGTCCACATTTTAAAGCAAGCTGGCTGAACCTGAAGCCATTCCTAATTTGAAGGGTTTTAGGCACTGTGTTTTTCTTGCTGCAACCATAGTGTAGATGTAATTATCATCTGCCTTGTAGCAGCACCTGCCTAAGTGGAGCAGCTAGTTATTTACTGACACTCCAGGAGGGACTGCAGATTGAAGATCAGCTGTGTCTCCCAGCTCATGGCTAGCCCAGGACTAAAACATGAGGCCACATTTACAGATCCATTCCTTCTTAATAGCAAGGCAAAAGCTTTTTGTTCACAAGATGAATCCCATTTTTTAAAGCAAATATATATTCAAAATAGAAAGTGATAGTTTAAAATCAGAATTTATTTATCATATTAAGTTACCATCAAGAGCTTCTACCTTTGCCTTGGAACATTTGACAGGCAGAACTGCTGCTGTCTTAAATTCTGTTCCAAAAGTGGAATACTTCTCCTGTGAGAACAGGCTGAGGGAGCTGAGAGTTGTTCGGCCTGGAGAAGAGAAGGCTTCAGGGAGAACAAATAGCAGCCTCCCAGTACGTGAAGGGGGCTCCAAGAAGGCTGCAGAGGGCCTGCAGTGACAGGATGAGGGGTGATGGTTTGAAATGACAGAAGAGGAGAATTAGATTGAGTGCTAGGAACAAGTTCTTTATCGTGAGGGTGGTGGAACACTGCAACAGGTTGCCCAGGGAGGTGGTTGAGGTCCCAGCCCTGGAGATACTGAAGGTGAGGCTTGACAAGGCTCTGGGCAACCTGATCTAGTGGAGGATATCCCTGCTGAATGCAGGGGCGTTGGACTAGATGACCTTTGGAGGTCCCTTCCAACCATTCTATGATTATGTGAGTCTGATGCTGATCCAACCAAGCGTGCTTGTTTTGTAGCCTTTTGTAAGACATTTTTTATGCAGTCCTGCTCTGAAATCTGCATATGGCAACCAGCAGACTTTGCATGAGACTTGGTATGTGCAAAATGTTGTTAATAGTTACTAGATGCCAAACTCTTTTTCCTCTTTCCTGTGTCAGTACTGCAGCAACAGCTCTGTCATTCAGTGCCAATTTTTTTATCTGTACCACCAAATTGTGAAATAAAAATGTCCCTGGAGATTCTTTTTAGTGGCAAATTTCAGCTTTTGGCTTATATCACAAATTGTTTAGCTGGAAATGCTGCTTTGGTGTCTTCAGCTCTGTTCTTCCTGTATGGACTTGATGCTCACATGGACTCTCATTGTAGCCAGGAAGGGGTTGGCCTCTTCTCTCTTGCAACCAGCACCAGAACAATGGGACACAGTCTCAAGCTGCGCAGGGGATGTTTAGGCTCAAGGTAAGGAGAAAGTTCTTCACTGAGAGAGTAATTTGCCATTGGAATGTGCTGCCTGGGGAGGTGGTGGAGTCACCGTCCCTGGAGGTGTTCAAGAGGGAACTGGACGTGGCACTTGGTGCCATGGTCTAGTCATGGGGTCTGTGGTGCCAGGTTGGACTCGATGATGTTCGAGGTCTCTTCCAACCTTAGCGATACTGTGATACTGTGGTACTGTGATAGTGCACTGTAGAGGTAGTAAGAACTATCTGAGGTGACTCCAGAGAGAAGTGTGGGACTCCTTCTGGATTATGTGCTGTAAAGCTTCACTTACTTCTACTTTAAACCTTGCTCAGAAAGTTCTGTGCTGTTCTACAATACATGCTTGCTTTATCTGTGCTTTGGTGGAGGCAAAATGGCATTTATCTAGCCCAGACCAAAAAGTGGCAGCAAGAGGTACCTGACTACTCTTCTAAGACTGCAGTGGCATTTCCTAGGAGAAAAGCACTGGTTCAGGTTTTCTTTTGGGAAAAAAAGCCTCAGGATAGGCTTTTCCTTTGAAACTTGACATCTCTAGGAGGACACAGTCTCAAGCTGTGCCAGGGGAAGTTTAGGCTGGAGGTGAGGAGAAAGTTCTTCACTGAGAGAGTAATTTGCCATTGGAATGTGCTGCCCAGGGAGGTGGTGGAGTCAGCGTCCCTGGAGGTGCTCATAAAGGACTAGATGTGGCACTTGAAGCTATGGTTTAGGTAGCCATGAGGTGTTGGGTGATGGGTTGGACTTGGTGATATCTGAAGTCTTTTCCAATGTGGCTGATCCAAGATTCTGTGATATGCAGGGTTTTCTATGAGAAAGATCCTTCCTTCTCCTTTTGTTGGCTTGGTTTGGATCTTTTGCTTTTTTTCTCTTGTTTGCTTTGATTTGGGGTTTATTTGCTTTGGTGGGATTTTGTTGGTTTTGGCAGGCTTTGGCTTGACATCTTTTGGTTTGTTGGGATCCATTGTTTGGTGGGTTTGGTGGGTTTGGTTTGGCATTTCTTGGTTTGGCAGTTGTGGGGGTTTTTTGTTGGTTTTTTTTTTTGGTTGGTTGGTTGTTTTGTTTTGTTTTGTGGTTGTTTTGTTTGGTATTTTTTGGTTAAGGGGTTTTTTGATGGTGTTTTTGATGCAGTGGTCAGGTTTAGGGTGTTCATTGGGCTTCTGCTTTGGGATTTTTGTTGTAGGGTTTTTTAGTGTTTTGTTGGTGTGGTGGGTTGAAGCTTCCCCCCAGCATTAACTTTGCCAGAGCAGCTCAGTTAGAAGCAAATGAAGCTGTGTTTACAGGCAAGAACTACACTCAACGATGGAATGGAATAAATGTGTACAAAATATACAGGAGTTACAATATTATACAGATATTTACAATTAGCAAACAAACACAAATATCCCCTGGTCAGAGACCAGGGAAGCCATTCATAGTTTCATAGTTTCATAGTTTCAGTCAGGGTTGGAAGGGACCACAAGGATCATCTAGTTCCAAGCCCCCTGCCATGGGCAGGGACACCTCACACTAGATCAGGCTGGCCAGAGCCTCATCCAGCCTGGGCTTAAACACCTCCAGGGACGGGGCCTCAACCACCTCCCTGGACAACCCATTCCAGGGCTGCACCACTCTCATGGGGAAGAACTTCTTCCCTCACATCCAGCCTGAATCTCCCCACCTCCAGCTTCATCCCATTCCCCCTAGTCCTATCACTACCCGATATCCTGAGCAGTCCCTCCCCAGCCTTCTTGTAGCTCCCTTCAGATACTGGAAGGCCACAATGAGGTCACCTGGGAGCCTTCTCTTCTCCAGCCTGAACAGCCCCAACTCCTTCTGTCTGTCCTCACAGGAGAGGTGCTCCAGCCCTCTGCTCATCCTCGTGGCCCTTCTCTGGACACCTTCCAGCACCTCCATATCCCTTTTGTAATACGGGCTCCAGAACTGACTCCCTCACCCCCCTGTCCCAAGAGAGGAAAGGAGCAAAAAGAAAGCAGGGCTTAGACTTAACTAAACTGCTCAGCCAAGGCCAGCCGACAAGCAGGTTAATCTCTCCTGAAGTGTAGCAAAAGGAGCAGAGATCAGGAAAGAGAAGAGAATTGGTTAGGTACAGCCCATCTTATTCTAGATATTTACCCAATGAATTTGTTTAGAATAATCTTTTGTTTTCCCTTTTTACACCCACTAGTGATTTGTTTATATTTTTTTACTTTTCTGCTTGAAATCTGCAACTGAATTTTAAAGGCAGAGCCTAAAACCACCACAGCTGGCTTGATGGGGTTTAGGATTCTGGGGGGGGGGACAGTGGTGGGGTTTTTTGCATGTGGTATTTTTTGTTGTGATTTTTATTGGGGTTTTTTTTGGCTTGGATTTGGTTTTCTTTTTCATGGAGCTTTTGTGGGTTTTGTGGGTTTTGGGGTTTTGGTTTGTTTATTTTTGTTTGTGGGGGAAGTTTCTTTCAATTCTTTTTTGGTTGGGTTTTTTTGGTGTTTTGTGGTTTGCTGGTTTATGGTGTGTTGTGATGGTGTGGTGGGCTTACATTCGAACAAGAATACCCAAAGAATAGAATAGAATTAACCAGGTTGGAAAAGACCTTCAAGAGCATCAAGTCCAACCTATCATCCAACACCATCTGATCAACTAAACCATGGCACCAAGTGCCTCATCCAGGCTCTTCTTAAACACCTCCAGTGATGGTGACTCCACCACCTCCTTTGGCAGCACATTCTAATGGCCAATCTCTTTCTCTGAATAACTTCTTCCTAATATCCAGCCTAAATATCCCCTGGCACAGCTTGAGACTGTGTTCTCTTGTTCTGGTGCTGGGTGCCTGGGAGAAGAGACCAACCCCCACCTGGCCACAACCTCCCTTCAGGCAGTTGTAGAAAGCAAGAAGGTCTCCCCTGAGCCTCCTCTTCTCCAGGCTAAGCAACCCCAGCTCCCTCAGCCTCTCCTCACAGGGCTGTGCTCCAGACCCCTCCCCAGCTTTGTTGCCCTTCTCTGGACACCTTCCAGCATCTCAACATCTTTCCTAAACTGAGGAGCTCAGAACTGGACACAGGACTCAAGGTGTGGCCTAAAGAGAACAGCCTAAGCAAATTCTCCTGTGAACAGTACCACAAGCAAAATATCCATCGATAATAACAGCAAAATAAATATTTTTAGCAATTCTTTAGGGTAGGAAATACTTAGGAAAGGTAAATTTTACAACATTTGCCCAAGTAAAATTAAGGGTTAAGTAATATGTTTCTTTGCCTTTTTAAAGTAGAATGGTCAAGTGTATTCTACTATATGTCTTCCTACACTTGCTTGATATTGAAGTTATAGCTCTTATTAACAAGTCACCTTCTAACTTGATGAGTCATCTGCTGGAGTCAGAATTGAGTCATTTAAACCCCCTTGTCCTTCCAGCAGCATGATCGTTACTGATGGCTATGAAATAAGGCTCAGAATTAGGAGCTGGTCAGGCATTTCCTGATATAATAATGTTGCCAGGAAACAATTAATTGATCTTGATGTTAGGAAGGTATGAGCTAGTTTCTTCAGAAAAGATTTCTTGGGTTCAGTCTGGGATTCCTGAGCAAAACAGAGACAAAGATGGCTATTCTTAAGTGGTCTCTTTCCCTCTCACGTTTGTGCCCCTTTTGTATGAGGAATCAGAATTTTATGGAGTGGTGAGAGCAGTCCTTGTTGATCCCTGGGCCATTCTAAGTACATCAGGATTTTTCTTTTCTTTCCCTTTACTATCTGCTATGAGGGATAGGCTGAGGGAACTGGGGTTGTTCAGCCTGGAGAAGACTCCAGGGGTACCTTAGAGCTGCCTTCCAACACTGCAAGGGAGCCTCCAGGAAAGCTGGAGAGGGACTTTTCATAAGGGGATCTAGAGATCGGACGAGGGTGGATGGTTTTAAGCTGAGGGGAGAATAGGTTTAGATTGGATCCTAGGAAGAAGTTCTTCAATAGGAGGGTGGTGAGACTTTGGAATAGGTTGCCTAGAGTGGTTGTGGATACCTCACTCCTGCAGCTGTTTAAGGCCAGGTTGGACGGGGCCTCGGGTAGTCAAGTCTAGTTGAGAGGCACCCCTGCCCACAGCAGGGGGGTTGGAGTAGATGACATCTGAGGTCCCTTCCAACCTAAGCCTTTCTATGATTTTTCCCTCAATGCCAAACAGATTTTACAGTATCACAGTATCACAGTATTGCCAAGGTTGGAAGAGACCTCGAAGATCATCGAGTCCAACCTGTCACCACAGACCTCAGGACTACACCATGGCACCAAGTGACACATCCAGTCCCCTCTTGAACACCTTCAGGTTCAGCGACTCAACCACCTCCCTGGGCAGCACATTCCGATGACGAATGACTCTCTCTCAGTGAAGAACTTCCTCCTTGCCTCAAGCCTAAACTTCCCTTGGAGCAGCTTGAGCTTGCATTTTGAGCAATCATGGATTCATGTCAGCATAGAAAGGATTTTTTAATGTTTGCTCTCTTTTTTTTTAATGGAGGAAATCTGTCTGAGATTGGAAACGCAGACCAAATCTTTTGTTTTGAGTCCCAGATCTGACCATCAATGCCAGCTTTGCAAGTATGAGACACCTCATTCTTCCAGTTTGCTGGAAAACCCTTCACCTCCACATGTAGCTTTGCAAATGGTGGCTTAAGCTATGCTGTAGTGGTTTGAGCCTTAACTGGGAGTTAAGAGCTCAGATGGGGGCAAGGCTGAGAATCTCTCCCCTTCTCCCCCCTTCTCCCTCCCAACAGAGGGGGGGGGGGGGAAGAGGAAAGGAAAGGAGCAAATCCACCAAGCAATAATTTGGAGTCAGCCTGGAACTAGAGAGGTAAAGAGTTGTCTTTAAACTCTCTCTCTCTGTGTGTGGTGTATATATATATATATATATATATATATAAACCAGTAACAGGTAAGGTTCACAAGGGCAAGGAACAAGGATGGATGGGAGGGGGGGGGAAACAAGAATACAAAACCAGTCTCTCTCTGAAGAGGCACGGAGGCAGCAGGGAGAAGGATCAGGCCTGACCACGTGGCAGAGGAGCAGGAAAGCAAGCACAGTAGCTCTCATCTAGGAGAGGCAGGAGCCAAAAGGAGAGCTAATGGCTGCAATGCTCTGCTTTTTATACCCTAGGTGGGCAGGGAGTGGGGAGTGGAACAGACTCAGTTTCCCAGGTGGGGAAAATGCCCTGCAAGGAGGGCAAAGCACCCGCAAGCCCTCCCCCCTGTCTTGTTTCTTTTCAGAATGGATGTTAACCCACCACATATGCAAAGCTGCAGAAATGTATAGGAACATCCCAGAAATAGTTCACAACTCAATGGACATACGCACAGCAGAATCTAGCATTCAATTTGCCAAACACTCTGGGCAGAAACCAGAAGTCCATTTCCATATGAATATATAATTTATAATGTGGAAATGCTTCAAGGCCTTGCATGCAAATGCTTTGGATTTTTCTGGGAAAAAAAAATAGATTCTTTTCATCCTCTTGTCCTTTGTTTCAATTAAATCATTTCATTGTTGCATGCATTACAATAAATTAAGAGGGCAACCTCTTCTCTCTTTGCATACAACTGGCATATAAATGACACTTCCTACATGACATAAAAACCTCAGATAATTGTTTTATAATTAATTTACTTTAATTTAGGGGAGGGGGGGAAGCAGGACTTTATTATAAATGTGTCCAATTCATTTAGAGAAAATAAAGGGAAGATAGATTCCAACTCCTGTGTCACTCTTCGAAGTACCATTCACAGTATCACAGTATCACAATATCGCCAAGGTTGGAAGAGACCTCAAAGGTCATCAAGTCCAACCTGTCACCACAGACCACATGACTAGACCGTGGCACCAAGTGCCATGTCCAGTCCCCTCTTGAACACCTCCAGGGATGGGGACTCCACCACCTTCCTGGGCAGCACATTCCAATGGCGAATGACTCTCTCAGTGAAGAACTTTCTCCTCACCTCCAGCCTAAACTTCCCTTGGTGCAGCTTGAGACTGTGTCCTCTTGTTCTGGTGCTGCTTGCCTGGGAGAAGTGGCCAACCCCTTCCTGGCTACAACCACCTTTCAGGTAGTTGAGAGCAATGAGGTCTCCCCTGAGCCTCCTCTTCTCCAGGCTAAACAACCCCAGCTCCCTCAGCCTCTCCTCACAGGGCTGTGCTCAAGGCCTCTCCCCAGCCTTGTTGCCCTTCTCTGGACACGTTCAAGTGTCTCCCTGTGAACAGATTAGATGTAGGAGGTTTTTTAGCTATTGAATTTTTGTGTCCTCATTGCTGTTTCTGAATGGCTGCACTCTGGATGTTGGCTGGATCAAAAGAGATAAATGCATAAAATATCAGATCTGAGAAATATTTTTCCACATGTTTCATTTCTTCACTTCTTTTCTTGTGTGTGGTTAGCTGCTGATATTCAGTTTGCTGGCAATACTAATGACAACTAAGTCATCAGAGGAAAACAAATCCTGGCTTTGGCGAGAGCTTCTGATCACAGGGATTTGTTTTTCAGACTGTGGAACTCAATATCTGAAGTGGAGATGTTTTACAATAAATCGAGCTGTAGTCATTTATTCAAAACCAGAAGTCGTTCAGCAAATGGGCAGAGTCCAACAGGATGGCATTCAACAAGTCCAAGGGCCAGGTGCTGCACTTTGGCCACAGCAACCCCATGCAGAGCTACAAGCTGGGTCAGAGTGGCTGAGAGCTGCCAAACAGAAAGGGACCTGGGGGTGCTGATTGACAGCTGCCTAAACATGAGCCAGCAGTGTGCCCAGGTGGCCAAGAAGATCGAAGAAGATCGAATCAATGAGGTTGGAAAAGACCTCAGAGATCATCAAGTCCAACCTGTCACTCAAGACCACATGACTACTAAACCATGGCTTCAAGTGTTACATCCAGTCCTCTCTTGAGCACTTCCAGGGGCGGTGACTCCACCACCTCTCTGGGCAGCACATTCTGATGGCAAATTACTCCCTCTGTGAAGAAATTTCTCCTCATATCCAGCCTAAACTTCTCCTGGTGCAGCTTGAGACTGTGTCCTCTTGTTCTGGTGCTGGTTGCCTGGGAGAAAAGACCAACCCGCACCTGTCTACAACCTCCAAGGCCAATGGCATCCTGGCCTGTATCAGCAATAGTGTGGCCAGCAGGAGCAGGAGGTCATTCTGCCCTGTACTCAGCACTGGTTAGGCCACACCTTGAGTCCTGTGTGCAGTTCTGGGCCCCTCAATTTAAGGACATTGAGACACTTGAACATGTCCAGAGAAGGGCAATGAGGTTGGGGAGAGGCCTTGAGCACAGCCCTGTGAGGAGAGGCTGAGGGAGCTGGGATTGCTTAGCCTGGAGAAGAGGAGGCTCAGGGGAGACTTCACTGCTCTCTACAACTACCTGAAGGGTAGTTCCCAGAGAGAGTTGTTAGCCATTGGAATGTGCTGCCCAGGGAGGTGCTGGAGTCCCCATCCCTGGAGGTGTTCAAGAGGGGATTGGATGTGGCACTTGGAGCCATGGTTTAGTTAGTCATGAGGTGTTGGGTGACAGGTTGGACTTGATGATCTTTGAGGTCTTTTCCAATCCTGTTGATTCTATGATTCAGCAAATACTTTGGGTTCATGAGAAAACTCTTTTAATGATGAATCAACCCTGACTAGGAAAAAAAATCCCAACAGCTTTCCGCCATTTCTACAAATTCCAACCTAAAAGCCCTTCTCATGGGTCTCTTGAACACATAGGTCTCCATATAGGTCTCTTGAATGGTTACATAAAGAAATGACAGGTTTTAGAAGAAGGGATAGTAAGAAGAGGAGGAACATTGATACAGATGAAGTAGCTGGGGGACGGTACAGTACTTTCTCTAGCTAGGGAAATGTGAACAGCAAGTGTGTGACCATAAACTCAGGTACCTGGGCAAGATTCTTGATAAATACATTTTCCTAGCACAGACTTTGAAAGCAGACAACACAAAGATAAAGGAAACCTCATCAAAGAGAACCTAGGCTTGGAATGGACTTATCCATGGGAGTGGATCACAGAATTGTCAGGGTTGGAAGGGACCCCAAGGATCATCCAGTTCCACCCCCCCCTACCACGGGCAGGGACACCTCACACTACAGCAGGTTGCTCACAGCCACATCCAGGCCTTAAAAACCACCAGGAATGAGGCTTCCACCACCTCCCTGGGCAACCTGTGCCAGTGTCTCACCAACCTCATGGAGAAGAACTTCTTCCTAACATTCAATCTCAATCTCCCTTCCTTTAGCTTGGATACATTCCCCCCAGTCCTATAACTCCCTGACATCCTAAAACATTCCTCCCCAGCTTTCTTGTAGGTCCCTTCAGATACTGGAAGGCCAGAATTAGGTCTCCTCAGAGCCTTCTCTTCTCCAAGCTGAACAGCCCCAACTCTCAGTCTGGCCTTATAGTAGAGGAGCTCCACCACTCTGGGCAACTTGTTCCAGAGTCTCATCATGCTCATAGTGAAGAACTTCTTCCTAAGCTCCAGTCTAACCCTGCTCTCCTTCAGCTTCAAGCCATTCCCCCTTGTCCTGTCTCTAGACACCCTTATGAAAATTCTCTTTCCAGCCTTCCCTTCAGGTACTGGAAGGCAGCTCTAAGGTCTTCCCAGAGTTTGGAATAAATTTAGAAGGAAGGTGTAAACAAAGATATGAAGCTAAGTGAGCTAAAATGAAACTTGTATTTACCAGAAGTTGATCTTATTCATTGAAATAAGTGACTTAAATGAAATGTTGGCTTTCAGCAGGACATGGAGTGTAGTGCGCCACTATAAGTGCTTTACTGATTGCACCAGAGAGGATGGGGACTAGCAGAGGACTTGTAAAGAGCTGAGTAAGGGCAAGATAATCATGAAATGGCTTCTGCTTCAAGGGCATCATCAGACTGGAAGGATGTACCCTGATTTCTTGAGGGACTGATTAAGGAGACCTAATCACAGTACATTAGAGGTTGGAAGGGACCCCAAAAGATCATCAGGTCCAACCTCCTTGCCAAAGCAGGATGACTTAGGGTAGACAAGAAGGTTATCAGGAGTAGCCAACATGGATTTAGCAAGGGGAGATCCTGCTTGACTAATTCACAGCTTTCTATGAAACCATGACCAAATGGGTAGATGAGGGAAGAGCAGTGGATGTCATCTACTTTGACATCAGTAAGGCTTTCGATGCTGTCTCCCATAATACCCTCCTAGAAAAGCGCAGGAGTTGTGGTGCAGATAGATGATCTGTTGAGCATCTCCCCTGAGGATCAGTTGTTGTGGTTGTTGTGGGTGTCATGAGAGAGTTTACAGCTTAAGTGCAGTAATTATTTCTCTGCAGATACTTGCCCCTCAGTACCCCATGATAACTGGAGCTCCCCTCTCTTTCACTAAAGGTAGGAGAGAGCGTGTGGGCAGTTGCTCCACAGCAAATGATGTGTTCTGTCTTTTCTTCTGCTAACCGGTTCCATGCTCATATCTTTCCTTAATAGCTTCAGTAATGACAAAGGCATGAAAAGTGGCAGCGTGATAATGAGGTAAAAACAGGAGATTTTGTCAACATGGAGAGGGTCAAAGCAAAGCTCCTCTCCTATGAGGACAGACTGAGGGAGTTGGGGCTCTTCAGTCTGGAGAACAGAAGGCTCCGAGGAGACCTTCTGTGGCCTTCCAGTATCTGAAGGGGGCTACAAGAAAGCTGGGGAGGGACTTTTGAGGGTGTCAGGGAGTGATAGGACTGGGGGAATGGAGCAGAACTAGAAGTGGGGAGATTGAGATTGGATGTGAGGAAGAAGTTTTTGCCCATGAGGGTGGTGAGAGCCTGGCACAGGCTGCCCAGGGAGGTGGTGGCAGCCTCATGCCTGGAGGTATTTGTAGCCAGGCTGGATGTGGCTGTGAGCAACCTGCTGTAGTGTGAGGTGTCCCTGGCCATGGCAGGGGGCTTGGAACTGGCTGCTCCTTGAGGTGCCTTCCAACCCTGACAATTCTATGATTCCATAATGCTGCACAGAGGACTGAAGGAGTAGAAAAGAGCTGAGCTGTCATACAACAGCAAAATGTGCAAGGTCAGACACTTAGAGGGGCAACCAGAAAGAACTTCTCTGGTAAGCTCAATGCCAGGAAATGGCAGAGGAGTTGAGGAACCAGGCTGCATCTGAAGGGATTCTTTTTGGAAGATGGCAAGCCTAGTCCTTGCATATATCATCCCAGGCTCACATCTCAGCCTAAAGATATTCATGCTGATCATACAGAAAAGGTGTTGCAGTTCTGATAATCTGTATTAAGAAAGGTGAATGCAACGTGGAATGGTGGATGTTGAGGGAAAGGATAAATTGGTTTTGAGAAGAAATTAGAAGATCCTGATGTATACTTCATGGTGGGGAAGAAAGGACTGGAAGGGAAGATGTTGCTGTCTAGCAGGGGAATGAAAAACCAGCAAATGAAATGTCCTTTTGGGAATATGACAGAACTGGCTAAAGTCTGGAACCTATTGAGCAGACCAGGCCATATATGAAGGTAGAACTGGAAATGAAAAGTTGTCAGGTAACTACAGAATGAAGTCTTGAAATTCCCTGGAACTTGGGAGTTCCTCATGGAAGTATAAGAATAATAATTATTTTAAAAAGATCACCTTATTTGCCAGGATTCTTAGTCACAGCCGTTGGTAAGAGCTGATGAGCTGATGCCTTGTGGATTTGCAGAGGGATTTTCAGCATTGACTAAAGAAGAATGTTTGGCTTGATAGCCCCAAGGTCTTGTGCAGAGTGCACAGCTGCTGGTTTCCTTTGGTGGTTCTGTTATGTGGGATCTCGGCCTTCCTATCCATTCCTGTTAACTGAAATACTTGGCAATGACCTGTAGATAATTGTTGGTTAAGTTGATGTACTTAGTGTGGCAGGGCTAAAGGTTATGCTGAAACAATTTGCAGAACTAAGGCCACCAAGAGGTGTGGGCTGCTAGTTTAGTTTTGCTAACCAGCTAACTTTTGGTGGTAATTTTGTTCTGCTCTGTCATTTTTGGAGGTGCAGCAGAATATTTTAGTGCTGCATTTTTATATGGTGCATTTCAAATTGTTGTGGGTGTTTTCTACAGAATTCAGCACAAAAGTCAGGAGATCTAAATCCTCTCTGTAGTGTGACCATCGTTCTTTTTGGCAGCACTGGCAAATCTGCTTCTTTAATTTTGAGCAGATTAAGTGTGTCGGACCTCTATCTTCAAGTGATAATATATAGGTCTTCTTGCTGTGTAATTACTGTCAGTAAATCTTTGTCCACTTCAGATATACTACTCAAATTACTATTCTGAATTTTAATTCTTCTTCCCTTACAGAGGATGAAGGCCATATGGACTTCTAACTCTTGCCAGAAGTAAAAATCCCATTAACTCAAGGGACACAGGACTAGATCTGTAGTCAAAGGACCATAGTGTGTCTTAGTTTGGAAGGAACCTTAGAGTTCATCTGCTCCACCCCTTCTGCCACAGACAGGGATGTCTCTCAACTTGACTTGACCCACAGCCTCATCCAACCTGGCTTTGAACACCCCAAGGGAAAGGGCATCCACAACTCCCCAGACAACCTGTTCCAGTGTCTCACCACCTTCACTATAAAGAATTTCTTCTTCATCTCCAGTCTCAATCTGCCCTCCTCAAGCTTAAATCCCTGCCTTCTCATCCTATCACTACAAGCCCTTGTCAAAAGTCCGTGGGTAAGCATCCATAGTGGCCTTCCATGTGAATCAGTCTGAAGGTGCAAAGCTGTCCCCGTGTCTTAGTGTAGCTTAGACCCAGAGGTTATGAGACAGCAGGAGCTGCAGGAGAGGCACAAATTACAATCATAACCCATTTGACAGAATGGAATGCTGGGAAGTGATAGGAGGGATGAAGTTTGTTGATGTAGGAAAGGAGTTCCTCTGAAAGCTTCTTTGCTGCACAATGTTGCTTTACAGGAAAAACCAGAGAAGTTAAAAATGTGCAACTGCAAAAGTCAGGAATTTTGTGTAACTGAATCTCCTCTTCAGGTGCTGAAGTTGGCATCCAGTCTGTTGATTTTTAGCTATCAAAATTGTGCCTAGGTTTTGGATGTCACGAGGCACTACATCTGAAACACCTAAATTACTACTAAATTACATGTAGGGCAGCCAGAAAAGACTCCAAGCAAAAAGATGCAGGTGCCTTTCAAAGTCTTATTGGTCTGTCTTTTCAAGAGGGTTAGGAAGGTTGGGCCCTTGCAGGATAGCTGCACTGAAGAGCTTTGGGAACAGGAAAAGATGGGAGGTGATAAACAATAGGTCTCTACTTGGCACGAGGCCATTTAGAACAGGACAGTAACGACACTGGGCTGCAGTAAAGAGCTCTGCAGTATGAGTGCATTGCAATGGCACCAGACCCTATGGAGGACTGTCTGCAATGACCCTTCCACTCAAAACTGCATCTCCCAGCCACCTTCAGTCCCTGCTTCCACTGTGCCCTCCCTGCTATCAGAAATGGGGGAGCTCTGCTCTCCTCCATCTGCCAGCAGCGCTGCACTAAGCAGCCTGTGGGGCTGCTGGCCAGCTAGAAGTGGGTGAAATTCACTGACCCAAGTTTTTCTGTCAAAGTGAATACTTACATTCATTGCCCTTAACACACTGAACTATTTTAAGCTTCAGTGTGAATAAAGCTATTTTTGCTGGATGGAAGGAGTGTTTGCTATTATTCCATGTACCTCATCATATTTAGGGAGAGCAAAAATACTCCCAGTGGAAATACCTGGATCAAAACCAACGAGGAAGCTGAACACATACTCCAAACACCTGCATATCACAAAATTCTAGCAGTGCCAGCACCAAACAGTGCTGGTTTATCTCAGAAGAATGTTTGCAGCTAATCCTCTCTTGTGGACATAGATAAACACGCTGCAGCTAATACAGACTTATCAGAATTCAGTGGAGACGTTTCAGAGTGCAGCACTTAACTGCTTTTAAATTTCTTTTCCTCTTTTGTCATCATCATTGTTGGCTTTTTTGTTTAAAAAAAAAATTTAAAATAAGAATAATTTAGAGGTGATTGTTTGGTCCAGGCTTGGAACTATGCCCACAGTGTACATCAGCTTCATTTTCCCCTCAACGCTTCTCCTCTTTGGATAGAAATCTGCAGAGCTGTGAGAGAGGTTGGAGTAGAGTAACTGGTTGCACTGTAGGTTTCTCAGGCTCTGTGTTGGCAGTGCCAGCATCACTTTTGGGGGTTGAAAGGTAACTTTCAGTTGTATGAACTGCAATAAGGACAAGTGTAGAGTCCTGGGGAGGAATAACACCAGGCATCAGTACACACTAAGGGTCATCCTGTTGGGAAGCCCACTCTAACACAGGCTGCGTGTAAGGCCAGGAATTAAATGCAAGCTTTTGTGCGTCCTTTCTGGAAAGGAGTCCATTTGGGAGAATGGAAATCTACCTTGTGTGTGGATCTGTTCACTCTGTGCTTTTCAATGATCATTGAGACTAGTCTGGCAGTGCAATTGCTTTCTAAATGCTCCACTTTCTTTGTGGGATTCATTTCTCAAACCAGGTATTATTTCTTTCTGTTAATGTTTTGGTTTCCAGGGTGGTTTGCTAGCCATCATTGTTTTGAGGTGGGGACAAAAGCATGTCAGTGTGAGGTACAGCTATGAACTGAGTCAGCAGGGACTGGTTTTACCAAGTAGGAATGATATAGCAGTGTAATCACACACTCTGGTGAGATCAATAAATACTAGCGGTCTAAAAATTGATAGCAGTCGAACATCTTATGGACTAGGACTCCACAGCCTCTCCTGGTTTTCCAGTGCTCTTGTTTATTGGCCTTGTCTTCCTCTTGATTTACAATCCCAGCATAAATTCTTTGAGAACAGACATTATATGTTTCTACAGTGCTTGGTGACTGGTCCTGTCCAGAGCTGGGACTCTGCTCAATAAAAATAAAGACTATGCTTTAGATGCTGGTGGGGATTCCTCCTCACAGATAGGCATAGCATGTAATTTCTGAGAGAGGGCATGCATATATATGATTTTGCATATAAAGTGGGCCTGAATCATTCATAGGCTTTAGGGAAGTGCCTGTAAGCTTGTTTCACCACCATGGTAGCCCTGGAGCGAAGGCAATGCTAATACTCCTGCTTAGTGATTTTAAATAGTTGGTAAGCTGCTGTAAAAAATGTGTTGTCAAACTCTGCAACTAATTTACTTCTTCCAGTCTATAAAACAAGGAAAGGAAACATCTGTTGAAATGTGAATGTAAGGGGAGTGGGGATTATACTTTTCTTGCCTCTGTTGTTGTTCATTGTGTTTAAAGGTACAGAAATGAATGTCACTGATTAATGAGCAGTGATATTTATTAGAGCTGGAGACCCTGGACAAGCCTGCAGAGATGAACATTTTTGTGATACTGCTGGCATTTCTGAAATAAATTAAGCAGATGTGGGAACATTCCAGACATTGCTGAACACATAGATCACTCCACATGGCCAAAGTTACGGCAGAGTTAGCACAGATGAGTGGAGCTATCAACACAACTTCTTTGTCCATAAATTCTGAGCAGCAAGGGTTAACGCTGCACAAGGCATACCCTGCATGGGAATTTTCCTATTCCTCCGTCTGTTTCATTTATTTATATGTGCTCTATGTCTGCCTCTCAGATTATTCAGCCCCTGGAACACCAGGATAAATGCTTTAGAAAGGTCAGTCCTGCTTGCAGGGAGCCAGCTTTGCTGTTCTCCAAACTCACAAAACCCGGAGACTGTTTCTGGCCTGTGCCTTTTAATGCCCCTGAAGAAAATGCACTAGAACAGCATTCAGCAGGGTGTGAAAAGCACTAAAGGGCTTTACCCTGCCCGTTGTTTACTGTGAAATGCCAGGCTTGTGCTCTAGTACAGCCTGGGCTACGGGGCCTTTCCTTGTCTCTTCTGTTCTCCTTGGTTGCTACACTGGTTTTCCACATTTATGAGCTAAGACAATCCAAGGTTAAGCTGTCGCTGACAGAACAGAAATAAATAATTTGATATGAATGTTTTGACATAAGTGAGATGAAGGAAAATAGTGGGGGCACGTTCAATTGATCATTTCTTACTTCAGATTGTGCAAGTGCTGTGTTACTGAGCCTTGGTTTCTTAGTTTCTTAGTTTCAGTTAGGGTTGGAAGGGACCACAAGGATCATCTAGTTCCAACCCCCCTGCCATGGGCAGGGACACCCCACACTAGAGCAGGCTGGACAGAGCCTCATCCAGCCTGGGCTTAAACACCTCCAGGGACGGGGCCTCAACCACCTCCCTGCACAACCCATTCCAGGGCTTCACCACCCTCACAGGGAAGAACTTCCTCCTCACCTCCAGCCTGAATCTCCCCACCTCCAGCTTCATTCCATTCCCCCTAGTCCTATCACTCCCTCATAGCCTGAAAAGTCCCTCCCCAGCCTTCTTGTAGGCCCCCTTCAGATCCTGGAAGGCCACAATGAGGTCACCTCGGAGCCTTCTCTTCCTTGAGAAGCCTGGAAACAACTCGTCCAAGCCATAAGTGTTGCTTTATGGGTTTTATATATGGATTGGTACTTGGGTGATGTAGAAACATATGAATAAAATAATGTACAAAGCTTTGTATTGATTCAAACACCTTCAGTGGTATATGTAAGAGCAGCTGGAAGAAAGTTGAGGAGAAGTCTCAGTAGAACAAAGAATAGAGAGCAACTGTTTTCTAGTTCAGAGAATCAACTGGAGTGAAAGGAGAAGAGTGTGAAAACCAAAGCAATGAATAAAAATGTCTTGGGGAGGGAGGAAAACTGTATTTAAGATGTCCAGTAAATAGCAATCCACAGAGTGAACAGCTTACAGCAGTTTCTGTTAGAGAATCACAGAATCACAGAATTGTCAGGGTTGGAAGGGACCTCAAGGATCAGCCAGTTCCAACCCCCTGCCATGGCCAGGGACACCTCACACTGCAGCAGCTTTCTCACAGCCACATCCAGCCTGGCTGCCAAAACCTCCAGGCATGAGGCTTCCACCACCTCCCTGGGCAACCTGTGCCAGTCTCTCACCACCCTCATGAGGAACAACTTCTTCCTAACATCCAATCTCTTATTTTTTTCCATTCCCCCCAGTCCTATCACACCCTGACACCCTCAAAAATCCCTCCCCAGCATTTATTCAATCCTATATCTCAGGGGAGACCTTCTTGCTCTCTACAACTACCTGAAGGGAGGTTGTGGCCAGGTGGGGGTTGGTCTCTTCTCCCAGGCAACCAGCAGCAGAACAAGAGGACATAGTCTCAAGCTGTGCCAGGGGAGGTTTAGGCTGGATGTTAGGAAGAAGTTCTTCCCAGAAAGAGAGACTGGCCATTGGAATGTGCTGCCCAGGGAAGTGGTGGAGTCACCATCACTGGAGGTGTTTAGGAAGAGACTGGATGAGGCACTTGGTGCCATGGTTTAGTTCATGACATGGTGTTGGGTGATAGGTTGGACTTGATGATCTGTGAGGTATTTTCCAACCTGGTTAACTCCATTCTATTCTACTCTACTTCTATTCTATTCTATTCTATTCTATTCTATTCTATTCTATTCTATTCTATTCTATTCTATTCTATTCTATTCCATTAATGTGGCAACAATTAGAAATAGAAGAAAATCCAAGTGTGTTTTCAGTCTCCATATAGAATGCATAAGCAATCATGGTGCCTTTCAATTTGCATCAGGTACTTTGAGAGGGCAACTAGAAGTCTGTAAAATTGTAACAATGTGTCTATAAGTTTGGCTATTGAATTTCTGGTGTCCTTAACTATTTTTTGTCTCTAAATATTTTCTACATCCACAATCTGTGCTCTACCATTACTAACATTGGATTTGTGAAGTATAATTCCTCTTCAGTAGTGATAGACAAAATGAGATCAATGGTGGAATATGTCTAGTGGGCAGTGAGATAAACAGTGAGTAACAAGCTGATGGTAAACTCTTGGCAAAACATCAAGATGTTAGGTTTAAGAATTAAACCTACACAAGGCACACCTAGGAACCTAATTAAGTTGGGTTTGATTGTGTGGATTTTAGTGTGTGGTGGTGGGTTTTGTTTGTTTTGTGGGGAAAAAATCAATAGCAGCTGAGAGATACAGCTGGGTTTTTGCAAACTGGATCTTCTGGATGAACCCCAGCGCCTTTCTTTGGATTCAGACAGTTTGCTAAGGCCAGAAACGTTTTGGGACTAAGCAGAAAAAGACATCTTGACAGCCCTTTAGAACATGGGCTGTGTGCTACTTATACACTATGTATACTTTCTATATGTATACAGAATCATACAATCATTCAATCAATAAGGATGGAAAAGACCTCAGAGATCATCAAGTCCAACCTCTCACCCAACACCTCATGACTAACTAAACCATGGCACCAAGTGCCACATCCAATCCCCTCTCGAACACCTCCAGGGATGGTGACTCCAGCACCTCCCTGGGCAGCACATTCCAATGGCTAACAACTCCCTGTGAAGACCTTTCTCCTCACCTCCAGCCTAATCTTCCCCTGGTGCAGCTTGAGACTGTGTCCTCTTGTTCTGGTGTGGTTGTCTGGGAGAAGAGACCAACCCCCTGCTGGCTACCACCTCCTTTCAGGTAGTTGTAGAGATCAGTAAGGTCTCCCCTGAGCCTCCTCTTCTCCAGGCTATATATATACTTTATACTTATATATAGGTGAGTGTATGTATATATAGGTGTGTGTATGTATATATATGTGTGTGTGTATTTACATACATGCATTTGTATGCATTCTAACCAATCTTCTGGAAAGTTTGTGCAGGTACTGCACAACTTCTTCATGCCCAGCAGTTAGCCTTGGTCAATGGATGAACTTTAAGACTGAAGGGATTTCCATCCCAGTGAAGACATTAAGGTGCAAACCCGGGGACTTTGTTGTTTTAAATGTCACTTTATTTCCTTGAGGACTCACCCACCCTGCAATGTTGGAATATCAGCTGGGCAAGGAGAAACAAATCCAGCTTTTAAAATGTGTACTTTTCACACGAGTAATGACCTGTGAAGTTCTGCAGAGGCAATGCCTCACCAGGAGATGAGTAAGGCTTTTCTTGAAGGTCTCTGAGAGGCAGCCAGCACTTTTACAAGGTGGTCTTAAAAATCCTGGATGCAGGCTATCTGCGGCACTTGAACAGTGTCAGTCAGAGAGATTTGAACCGGTAGGAAATGATTCCATTGGTTTTCTAGCTTTGAGCACAAGAGGGAGTATTTGCAAGTAATGTTTCCTTGTAAAAACAAAAAAGCTGCTCGACAGTGGAAGCAGTGGATTTGGGCAATTAACTGCGCTCCGCACCGCACCGGCAGCATCCAGACTGAACCCGCAACAAGTGTGAATGGTTTCCCGTTTGTCAGTTTGTGGAAGCGCACATCCTGAGGGAACCTTCAGAAAGTTCATGCAGATTGTGTACGAATCACAGTGAACTGCTTCACAGACAGGAAGGGATGGCTGTCTAGCAGCTCAGAGCCAGGTGACTGCGGTATAAATTCTTTGTTAAGTTATCAAAGAAATAGATCTTTCTTCTGCTCGTATCTGTCTGCCCCAAAGAGAGTGGCCTTTCCACAAAGGAAGTTTTCATTTCTCTTACTTATAATATTAACTTCTTTTTTGTTGTTAGTTTTTTTAAGATAGAATGTGAAGGGAAGGAGTTTGTGGAGTGCAAAATAAGAAAGGAATTTTGGGCTGGTTTTACAGGTTGCAGTTTAAAGCTATCTGCAAGTTTATAACAGCAGCAAAAGAAGGTCCTCATTCATTCACACCAGTGATGTGACTTGCAGTTGTGTTTGGTGCTGATCAATTATCTGACACTCTGTAGGCACAAGATAATCTGACTGGCACCACCATAATCTTAAAAAGTCCTCTTGGCATAGTTTGTAACATGTTCCATCCAAGCCTCTTGGAACTAAGCCATGAAGTAGTGAAGGTTCATGACTTGCTTGGAAATTAAGAATAATTTTTGGCTGTAATGTATTTGTCAAACAATAATTCAACAAGGCCAAGTGCAAGGTCCTATACCCAGGTCAGGGCAATCCCAAGCAGAAACACACGCTGGCTGAGGAGTAGCTCAAGCGCAGTCTCCGGGAGAAGGACTTGGACGTGTTAGTTGATGCAAAACTCAGCATGGGCCAGCAATGGTCAGTGGCAGCCCAGAAGGCAGTTGTGTGCTGGGCTGCATCGAAAGAAATGTGACCAGCAGGACAGGGAGGGGATTCTGCCCCTCTGCTGTGCTCTGGTGAGAATCACCTGGAGCACTGCATCCAGTTCTGCTGCTCCCAGAATAAGAAGGACATGGAGCTGCTAGCAGAGGTCCTAAGAAGGCTGTGAAGATGATCAGGGGGCTGAAGAACCTCCTGTGTGGGGACAGGCTGCAACGGTTGAGGCTGCTCAGCATGAAGTAGAGAAGGCTCCAGGGAGACCTTAGAGCACCTTCCAGTACCTGAAAGGGGCTACAAGAAAGACAGGAAGGGACTTTTTACAAGGGCTTGTAGTGACAGGGCAAGAGGGGATGGATTGAGTCTTGAGAAGGGGACATTTAGACTGAAGATTAGGAAGAAATTCTTTCCAGTGAGGGTGGTGAGATACTGGCACAGGTTCCCCAGGGAGGTTATGGATGCCCCTTCCCATCAGTGTTTAAGGCTAGCTTGGATGGGGCCTTGAGTAACCTGGGCTGGTTTCAGGTGTCCCTGCCCAAAACAGGGGGCTGCAACCAGATGACCTTTAAGGTCTCTTCCAACTTAAACCATGAATCTGTGAATTTGGTCTAAAGAGGGCTATACTGTCCTGGTAGTGGGAGTGCAATGATACCAAGGGAGAAGGAGAGGAGAGCCCATGTTATGGGAGCTGAAAATTACTTGAAGTTCAGTATGAAAATGGCATCAAGCTTCATCATTCCCAAGCTGCTGGGGTAACGTTTGCCTTGTTTAAAAACCTATTTAGGGATCAGGGGGAACATGGTGCAGGGGAAGAAGGATTTGCTTTAAAGCCACACTGACAGCTAGAGTTATGCCCTATATAAATTTGATTTTTTATATATATGTATTTTTTTAAGACTCCTAAATCAATAGAAAATTTCCATGAAATCAAATGTGGAAAATTGTTCTGCTGAAAAACCCAAGAGCCTCCCTTTTGTTTGCATTTGACCATTCCGCTGCAGCGTCCCCGATTCAAAGAAAGAAGCTTTGTTCAGTCTTTACAGTGCAGGCATTTCTGACCTTCTGTGAGAGCTATTAATCATTTTGCAGTAAGGAGAGCTACTCTTTGTGGTCAGCATGGACTTTTTCTGACCACACAGAGGTGTTTTGATGATGGTTGGCAGAGCAGCGTGTCGGGATCTTGCTTACTGACATCAGTGATAGGCGGCAGCGTGTCAGAGCCAGCGGGAATGTCTGAGCAGTCAAATCGTGAAGGAGTGGAAAATGCCAAGCCAATGATCAGAGGTGTGAGCAGGGATCCTGCCGCACTACCCTTCCCCTCCCAACTGCCACACACACCTGCCAGCTCTGCAAAGCACTTGCAAATCCTGCGCTCTTCAGGATGTGTCAGCAGGCAGGGGAGAGGAAGGGAAGAGGCATCAGCTGGCTATGGCCCCATGCACCACCCCATCCTTGCACTTGGAAGGAGCTATTGCTGCTCTCTAACACAGATAACTTGAATTGGGGAGCTGGAGGTGAACTTGAATAGTTCTGTGTTTGCTCAGCATTGCGCAGAGATTTACCATTTCCTCATGTGCTCCACCTCCGGGGCCATTCTCCCAGAGGTCTGAAACAAGGACTAAAACAGTTGTGCTAGAGCAAACTTCCACCTGTCCTGTCCCCCTGACCCATACTCTTCTTAACGGTATGACCTCCTGGAGAAGAGGCAGTAGGACAGCATCCATTCCTGCCAAGCTGAAGCATCCTTGTCTTGGGGTGACTGGGAAATGAACCCATTTCATACCTCCAAGAGCCAAGAACAGAGATTTATTTTTTTGGCTTTAACTACACTGGGGAAGATTTCAGGCAGTGAGTTAAGAGGTTTTGCACAAAACCATCACTTTTTTTCCCCAAGTACTCCTTGATTTCCCTCCATTCCCATGACTGACTTGTAAACTGCTTCCTCTTTAAAAGCTGCGTGTCCCAGAGATGCCCTTAAGAAGAGGAGTGCAGAGTAAGAAAGTATCCCTTCAGCTTGATGTGAATTGCAAAGCGGGGCTCTCTCCTTCCATTCTTAAACACGAAGGGTGGTAGAGTAGCAATGCTGACAGTGTACATTTGCAGATGCCACCATATGGGTCTTGAAAAACTAGTTGCACCGATGATTCCCTGCACATGTAGGAGACAGTTTGCATTGTTGGCATCGTCCCTGCACAGAAACAAGCACAGCTTAGCAAAGCTAAGCAGATGGCACTAGATCTGGTGCCAGGGAAGCACTGAATTAAAGGTTATACCCACCAGGTTTGATGCAGTGCCAGTTTGAATTGGTACAGAAGCTTCAGCCCACCTGCTTATTGGCCCCGTGACATCTGGCATCTTCTCTCCTTTTTTTTTTTCCCATTTTTTCATTTTTTTCCCCTCTTGGACTAAGCTTAATGCAGCAAGGAAAAAAAAAAAGTCATTTTAAAAGCTAGTTACCAATAAATGGGATTAAAATTATCTGAGAGGGGGGGAAACGAGAGAGAAAGCTTTCCAAATAGCATTGAGTTTAACCCTGCTGTAGCAGAGAGTTTGGGAAGATTATATGGTGGAAAATGAGGGCCTGGGTACACCCACATTTTATGGAACCACTTAATGGTCAGGGTGGCATGCTAATGAACACAGAGAGCTGCTAGGGGGTTATGGCTATCAGCAGCCTGCACATAGCCGCTCGCTGTCTCAGGCTGTCACCACGCATATGCTGTCACTCAGAGCAGGAGAGAGATTTTATGGCACCTGAGTGTGGCCAGTGGAGGTGCCCAGCGATGCAGTGCACCCTGCTAAACTCACTGCCCTGCTCCACTTCGATTTCTCCCTCAGCCCTTCTTGCTGCCTTGCACGTTGCACCAGGCACCTCTTGAAGGCTATTGCTAGTTTGTGAAACCAGTTTCTCCTTCCCTGCCACACGTTCACATGCTGTATATACAAATATGCTGCCATAGGGACTGTGCTTGTTGCAGAGCCTAAAACTGTTTATGTGTCTTCTCCATTAGGGATTTAATCCTTGCTCCCTTGGTGTGAAATGAAAGCGTGCGGCTGTATGGCACTCTAGAGATGATTACTATTAGAGCTAAGCCTGAGTTTATACACACCATGAGCCAGATTAATCAACAATTTATTGACTCAAAATTGAATCCATACAACATTGGGTTTGAGGTGTTTTGGTTTTTTTCCTATTTGTTTCTTGTTTATTTTTCAGGTTTTGTTTCTTTTTAATTTTTTTCCTCTTTCCTTTTTCCTCTTTCCTTTTTCCTCTATCCTTTTTCCTCTTTCCTTTTCCCTTTTTCCCTTTTTCCCTTTTTTTCTTTTTCCACTTTCCTTTTTCTTTTTTTCTCTTTCTTTTGTCCTTTTTAATTTTTTTCCTTTTCCACTTTTTCCTCTTTTCTTTCCCATTCTTCCTCTTTCCTTTTTCCCTTTTTTGCCTTTTCCCCTTTTCCCTTTTCCTTTTTCCTCTTTCCTTTTTTTCTTTTTTCCCTTTTCCCTTTTTCCTTTTTCCTTTTTCCACTTTTCTTTTTCTTTTTTTCCTCTTTCTTTTTTCCTTTTTAATTCTTTCATCTTTTCTTCTCCATTTTTCCTCTTCCTTTTTTCCTGTTTCCCCTTTCCCTTTTTCCTTTTTCTTTTTTTTTTCCTTTTCCACTTTTTCCTCTTTCTTTTCCATTTTTCCTCTTTCCTTTTTTCCTTTTCCCCTTTTTCCCTTTTTCCTTTTTCTTTTTTTTTCCTTTTCCACTTTTTCCTCTTTCCTTTCCCATTTTTCCTCTTTCTTTTTTCCTTTTTCCCCTTTTTCCTTTTTCCTTTTTCCTTTTTCTTTTTTTTCCTTTTCCACTTTCCCCTTTTCCTTTCCCATTTTTCCTCTTTCCTTTTTTCCTTTTTCCCTTTCTCCCTTTTTTCCTTTTTTCCTTTTTCCTTTTTCCCTTTTCCCTTTTTCCGTTTTCCCTTTTTCCTTTTTCCTTTCTCCCTTTTTCCTTTTTTTTTTTATGAAGGAGGGATTCAGGCTGCCTGAAAAAATTTGGTGGAAAATGATCAGAAAATCATTGAACCAGATTTATTAAATGCCTGGAAACCAGTGATATTCATGTTGTGATGTCTAAAGCTCCATCACAGGAATGTCAGGGAAGCTGATTTGCTTATGAACCATGGACATGCATCTTTACGTCATCAGTGCTGGCTTGGAGTCTTCATTACACAAAAAGAAAGTTTAAAAAAAAAAAGAGAGAGAGAGAGATCAGCTTTGGAAACTTCCTTGCATTTTCTTGGCTTCTGTATAGTCAGCACCACTGAACAAGTTATAATGCTCAGCAAAAAGCTGTTGCCCTCCTCCACACAGCAACAAGAACCACACTGCATGCCTTCAAATGTCTAGTATCATAGTATCAGTCAGGGTGGGAAGGGACCACAAGGATCATCTAGTTCCAACCCCCTGCCATGGGCAGGGACACCTCACACTAGATCAGGCTGGCCAGAGCCTCCTCCAGCCTGGGCTTAAACACCTCCAGGGAAGCTTGAGAGTATTTTGGTTTTGAGAATATTTTGATCTAGCTTGAGAATATTTTGGGTTTACTTTCTTTTTTTAATGGCTGATATTAACCACCCACGTGTTCTATTGCTGACCTTTGATAAAAACTTATCTGACTGGATCCAAAATCTTTGCTGGCTTAAGCCTGTCTTGACCTTGCTGCTGGTACCTTTGCCTCTTCCTTTCTCTGTGGCAGACAACTTCATGGTGCTCTGTGCTGAATTCAGGAGGCTGCCTCACAAGTCCTTTCCCAGAACAAATTTGAATTGAGTTTCAGGTTGGCCACTGGCTTGTCAAACTTTCCTACTGCACAGCTGTGGGGTGTGCCTTGGCTGCTGTTTCCAAGGTCAGAAGTTCACAGCTTTCAGCTCAACCCTTCCAGATCCTGCCTCAAAGACAAAAGAGCTAGAACTCCTCTGCCAAGGCACCAATGAGGATCAAAGCCTTGCAGACAATTTCCTTCTCCAACAGCCTGATCTGGGGACATCTATATGATTCTTCATTGTTGCAGAGAGGGAGGTGTGCAAGGGCAGCTCTCTCAGTTTTGGGTTTGAGTGGGGAGAGCCGGACTGACTTGGGGTTGGGATTTTTTTTGTCCCACTTGAAGCGTTTCCAAAGCAACATCTGGGCATCTGGGTTATTTTCTCGGGGTTTGCTGTAGGTCAATACAGAAATGTAAGCAATGGGCTGGACTTTGAACCCTTATTCACAACAGATCCTCCTCCTTGTCTGCTCCAAGGCTGGGAAATCTCTCCTTCCTTCCAATGGCAGTACCAATTGACAAGTGTTTTGTTTGTTGTTGGCTTTTTTAAAATATAATTTGACAAATGTTCTATTTACATAACAGATTGGTAAATAGTTTGGAGAGGGATTGCTTTCTCTAGCTCCTCAGCTTTCCTCATCTAGGACTGCTTTCTCTGAATAGTGGCTGCTAAAATTGTTCCCTAGAATTTTCAGGTTGTAGACAATATCTCGTGCTCCCCAGAGACAACGATGCTGAGTTTAAAATCACATCCCTAAATAAATGGAAGATTCTGAACCAGGAGGTTCATTACCTGTCTGTAACCAGCATACTGTAAGGATAGAAGCTTTTCATTAATTATTTACCTGAGTTTAGTCTATTTAGTCTAGAATTTAGTCTATTTTCTTCTCTCATATTTTATTGCTGCTGTGGTTTAGATTTTTTTCATCTGGCACCATCACTTCTATCACTTTCCACCATCTTCAGCTTCTTCCCCATGTTTAGTATCCTCACCACTCTCAGCTTCTTTGCACTCAAATCACCATTGGCTCTTCCCACGGAATTTGAAATGCAGCCTTTCCTGAACCGTTCGGTGACAACTTCTGGATGTATCTGATCCCATGCTGTCTTAATCCAGTGACAAAGTAGCGCTGCAGTAGGACTTCTTCATCTTCCCTGTAGGAGTTACAGCAGGATGCCCTGCCAAGAGCCAGAAGGGCTGCAAGCACTCTTTAAAAGCCTTGCTCTCTACTACATCAGGCACCTGCAGTTGTGACATTCTTCCTGGTACAATTGCAAGCTCAGTATTCATTCCCCCAGTGCCATTCTGCATGGCTGGTGTGAGATACCCTTCAAATGTACCTAGGACAAGCACTCTCCTTTTGCATACCAGCACACCTGCTCTCCTGTTCCAAACGATGTTCAGCCAATCCTTCATTAAGTCTGTAGGCATCCATTCTTGGGTTTGACACCTAACAATTATTCCAGTAGGCAGCTGGTCCTTCAGCATTGTTTTCCGCTTCAAGATCACATACGGTGGCAATTTTATGCCATCTGCTAGCGCTGCCAGCCTTACTGTAACGCACATTTTTTCATTCCCCAAAGTTCTGATGATGACGAATTTTGTGCCTATTGCTTCGCTGATGTTATTGGATGGCTCATCAAAGGGAACTGGTGTAGTCATCTGCACACTTCCCATCCAGCTCAGCAGGGAATCGTGACCTTTATGCAACCCAGTCATGCATTGCTGGCATGCAGGAATGGTTTTGGAAGAGTTGGGAGGTAGATTTGGCAAAGGCCTTCTCTGTAGGCAGATCCCATCGTGACACGTCATCATCTGTAGACACCAGCCATTACTGCTCTTCATTTTCCCATATAACCTGTCTGTGCTATTCCTTGAGGTACCTGTGTAAGGATTTCCTGTGTAACTGAGGGTTCTTTGTCAGTGCACACAGTCTGCAATTTATTGTTCTATCTGAGCAGGAGTGCTGGACTAGATCATCTCCAGGGGACCTTTCCAACCTCAACTACTCTGTGATAGTTCCTGAAGTGCCCTTTCTTCAGGAACTGCATAATTTCTGCACAACAGCTTCTGTTTTGATTATTTCCATCTTGGCACATTTGCCTCAGTAATGTTATACTTCCTTTTGGACTCAGTTTTTAGTATCTGCATACAGTACCATCATGAGTTGAAAATCTACACTGTAACTCCTGCTTGTACTTTCTGGTATGACTCCTCTTGCATTTGTCCTTCTCACCTCTTGATGTTTTGTTATTTTATAATTCACCTAAAACTGTTTTTAAAATCACAGTGGAATTCTCTGAGTCACTTCAGAGTTCTTCTCTAATGAGTAAGAAAACCAACAGTAAATCTTTGTGTTTTCTTGTGCAAACTTCAGGCTGGTTAGTGTGCATTTGTGCACATAACTAAGGAAACTTCCACAGTGTGCAGTCATGGTAGCATGAGACTGCAAAATGAGGACAGCCTCTAATGTGTAAGTTAAATTTTTGGACAAATCCCCCTAACTTTGCTTTGGGTAAATAGAGAGTTGTTTTATGTTGCTGGGAATTGTGTTAAGTTTTAGTGAGAAGGGTTTCATAGAATTGTCAGGGTTGGAAGGGACCTTGTGGTGCGTTGAAAATTCCCCCAACACTAAATTGCCAGACCAGCCCAGTTAGAACCAAATGAAGTTGTATGTACAAACAAAACTACAATCTACAATGAAATGGAATGCAATGAATATGTACAACATATGCAATATTTACAGGCATTTACCATTGATAAACAGCACAAGAACCCCCCTGGCCAAAAAAACAGGGGAGTTAATAGCCTCCCCTTTCCTGCTCCCCTCCTTACACCTCCAACCTCCACCACCCACCCCCTGCGCAACAAAGGGACAAGAAAAAGAGCAGAGAAAGGTTTTTCAGTACTTAGCCAAAACAAAGAACACAGCCAAGGTCTGCAAAGCTAGTCAGAAGTGAACTAGTGTCTCTCCAGAGTGAGGAAGCCAGAAAGAGAGAGATAGTTACAGATCAAAGTTTTATGTATGTTATCCGTCCAATGGGATTGGTTAGAACATTTCATTCTTTTCCTTTTTACACCCAACAGTGATTTATTTACATTCTACCACTTTCTGTTCAAGGTCTGCGGAAAACTTTAAAGGTACAGCCTAAAACTACTACAGACCTCAAGGATCAGCCAGTTCCAACTCCCCTGCCATGGGCAGGGACACCTCACACTACAGCAGGTTGCTCACAGCTACATCCAGCCTGGCTGCAAACACCTCCAGGCATGAGGCTTCCACCACCTCCCTGGGCAACCTGTGCCACGCTCTCACCACCCTCATGGGGAACAACTTCTTCCTAACATCCTATCTCAATCTACCCATTTCTAGTTTTGTTCCATTCCACTGACAGTCAGAAGATCATCAACACTGTCTGTATCTACTCAAGGGCAGCTAATTTTGTTTATGAAGCTGCTTAAACCAGGTCTGCATAGCATGTGACCTCTGAAATAATCTTTCTTGGTCAGCTAGTCCCACAGAGACAGTGTATGTGCTCTGGCATGGGCAGAGGTTGGCTGAACAATGAGCCTCAGCTATGCCTCATGCCCCATCAGTGTGCTGGGCAGTCATGCAGGTCTTGTTTGTGCACCTAGAGAGATACCAGGTCTCTTGGCTGCTGTAGACTCTAGGACAGTTGTACTGCTCTTCTGCATGGACACCTGAGTGACACACAATAAATACTGCATGCACACATCACTTAATGCTGCATGAGAAGTAACATACTGTTCAAAACAACCCAAATACAAGGTTGGTAGGATGGGTGCCACTCAGAGGGACCTGGAGAGGCTGGAGAGTTAGGATGAGACATTACCAGCAGTGCTGTGTCCAGCACTGGAGCCCTCAACACAGGAGAGACATGGACCTGCTGGAGTGGGTCCAGAGGAGGCCACCAAGAGGACCAGAGGGACCTGGAGTACCTCTCTTATGAAAACAGCCTGAAAGAATTGGGACTGTTTAGTCTGGAGAAAAGAAAGCTCTGGGAAGACCTTAGAGCTACATTAGACCTACATGAAGGCTGGGGAAGAACTGCTTAGAAGAGCTTGTGGTGATGGGACAAGGGACAATGGTTTGAAACTGGAGCAGGGCAGATTTAGGTTGGATATCAGGAGGAAGTTCTGCACAATGAGAGGGATGAAATAGAACAGGCTGTCCAGGGATGTGGGGTTGAAACTCGTCCCTGGAGGTTTTTGCAGCCAGGCTGGATGTGGCTCTGAGCAACCTGCTGTAGTGTGAGGTGTCCCTGCCCATGGCTGGGGGTTGGAACTGGCTGATCCTTGAGACCTGTGGTAGTTTTAGGCTGTACCTTTAAAATTTTCCACAGACCTTGAACAGAAAGTGGTAGAATGTCAATAAATCCCTATTGGGTGTAAAAAGGAGTCATTCAGGATCAGATGGATGATGCCCTGAGCAGCCTGCTCTAGTTGGAGGTATCCCTGCAGATTGCTGGGGGTTTGCACGAGATGACCTTCAAGTGTCCTTTCCAACCCAGTGCAATCTGTGAGCCTGCATTTTCAGCGCCGAAAGGAACATATTCAGACATTGCCCACTTGGAAATATTGCTTCCACATATTTTAATCTTTTGAAACACATAGAACAAACACAATGAAATTATTTGCATTAACCAAAAAAAAAAAAAAAATATATATCTATCTCTAGGCAAGCAATTCCTTGGGTTTTGTGAAATGTCTTTTGCATATAATTGCTTAAAACTAATCACTGCCGCTGATTAAAAATAACAGCCACATAAATTGGCAGCATCCTACATTTCCAACTACCTTAATCCACAACAGTAAGCATTGAACTGAATTTTATTTTTTCTTGGTGGTGGTGGGTTGTTGTTGGTTTTTTTGTGCACCCAGTGACTAATTCAGGATAATAAACTGTGTGTTGCTGTGAAGTGCCTCATAGCAGTGGAATGTATTTAACTTCTTTAATTAAGCTCCAGCCGGATCTATTTTTAAGAGGAGCGCTGCTCATTCATTATTTTTGCCAGTCGGAGTAACTTCACGAGTTACAGAGTAGGACTTATTTTATAGACTTTCTTTATTATTTGAACAGTAGACAAATAAAAGTAGACATTAAAAAAAAAAGGGGGGGGGGGAAGAGAGAGAGAGAGAGGGGAAAAAAAAAAAGGTCGTTTGGTTGAGGAAGTTTTATTGCTCCAGTTATAGATAGTGCAGAGAAGTGTAAAAAGACTGTGGCCCACATTAGTTCCGCTGTATATTTCTGGGCTTGGGCTTTGAATTAAAAAAGTGTGAAGGCATGCAAAACAGATGCTTTCAACCCATTTTGCTCCAAAGTGAGAGAGGGATAAAAAAAAAAAAAAAAAAGAAAGAAAGAAATCTGTTTAAGGTGTAAGAAAAGTTGTCTAAAGGGACGGATCGCTCTGAACAGGCTGCCGGCTTCCTCAGTAATTTCCTTTGAGCTGACGCAGACCACGCTGCAGTTCGTCAGGCTCAGCTCGGAGTCGTGGAGATGTTTGATGCTTAAGCAAACAGAGGTTTTGTTTGGTGCAAAATCTGCCCCACAGTGTAAAGCCTCAAAGCAAGGCTGTGTGGACATCTGTTGTGCCTTGCCTTCTGCAAGTCCTGAAGCTGGAGGCCACCGAACGGCTGCAGATCTGCTCCATGCTGAGTACTTTGGAGGTATAAAAATGCAATGTGCTGCGAAGGGGGAAAGGACTGGAAGCCTTCACTTGGCACCTCAGCATAATCTGGCTGCTTATGATTTTTGCCATATAGCAGAACAAGTAGATTTTAGATGTTGTGTTCGTCTTTTCATCAGATACTCTCTGGTGTGTTCATAATAACGCAGTAAGCCCAGGACAGCTTGCAAACTCCTCTGTAGGTGTTCAGAATCTTCTTCATTAGCTTCTTGTGTTAATATAATCTTTTTCTGTAGATAATTTGCTACTTTTCCGTTGGTTGTTCCTTAAGATGCTAAAATTACTTCTTGGTTCTTTTCTAAGTTGACTTTGCACCAAAGAGTATTTCATTTTCAGTTTTATTTCGGGAGACTTGAGTAATGCAGCCCTGAAACTAAGTGTTCAGGGTATCAACTGGAGTAAACGCTAGATTATCAGCAGAACATCAGGCTTCTTGTTTAATATGGTTTTGCACTGGCACATCATATGCATATGTCATTTTTAAGCACTGGCACAAGTAGGCACTCTATAAAGTATCCAGATACAAAACCTGTTCGGTCTGTGCTGGATTTGCATGCAAAAATGGGACTTTTGCCTCTAAAAATACCCCAGTTTTCATACAACTGACATTGTCATACCCAAGTCTCATCCCTGTCAAAATCACAGGCATCACAATTTTCAAATTTGGATGTCACAGCCCACCAGGGGTAGTGGTTCTGAGGGCAGCCTTTGCATTTTTCAAGGTTTTGCAGCATGCTCTTCATTTTGAAAACAAAAACATTTAATGGGAGGGACATGCAGGGAAAGAACTCAGAGAGTTGTGTCTTAAATGCACTGAGTATTTAGAAGATAATTCCACAACACAACGTTCAGGAAAGAGAATCCAGGCAGCAGCCTGCATTGAAAAATCAGTTTCCCTCCCAGAGCCATCATGGTACTGGTTTGACAGCCACTGTGGTGAGCTTCTGCTTTGAGCGTGCAGAAACATCTCTGTGTCGCTAAGATCATTTAAAGCAAACAAATAGCTGTTTGAGAAATCAAGATGGGGGGAGGGGATGTTGAAATTAACCAAATTTCAGTTGAGGGGTAGCAATAACTTTGTTTCATAAGAAAATTGCTAAAAGAAAGACCTAAAAATCTCTTACGATTTGAAAAGAAACGTAGAATTCTCTTCAGCAAAGATTGCCTACAGCTAAGAAGAAATTATTCTGCTACATCCAGCTCAGTACTTGAAGGGAAGTAGCAGCCCCTGTGATGTGTAGGATCAGTAATGAAGCCCAACTGTAAAGCTGGGAACCTGGGACAAGGGCCAGTCTTCATATAATGAGTCCCAGGACTATTTGGACAGGAATATGGAACACTTACTCACAGAATCAATAGTTCTTTACAGTATCAAAGGCAGACAAAGAAAACCCCTTTCTTGGGTGAGTGAATGTTATTTTTATTTCTTCTGCACCAAAGAAAGAAATTTTATATAACTAGAGAAGGGACTTGCACTCATTACCCGGTCCTGGGGTGACATGATTTCAAGGGGCTGAGTTTGGATGCAGATGTGAATGAGGACAGAAATGCCTTTGTAGTGTGTAGGCATGGAGATTATGGAAAAGAAAAAAAGATTATAACCTTTTGTAATATTGAGAAAAAGATACAGCAGCTTCCATTGGTGTAAATGGTTAAACTCACGTCAAATGTTCATAGAATGGTTTAGGCTGGAAGGGACCATAAAGATCACTTGGTTCCAACTCCCCTGCCAGTGATAGGGACACCTCCCACTAGCCCAGGTTGTTCATCCAACCTGGCCTTGAACACCTCCAGGGTGGGGGCATCCACAGCCTCCCTGGGCAAGTTGTTCCAGTGCCTCATCACCCTCACTGCAAAGAAGTTCTTCCTAATCTCCAGTCTCAATCTGCATATTAGACCTTCAATCAAACTTCAGTCCATTCCCTCTTGTCCTGTCACTGCAAGCTCTTGTAAAAAGTCCCTTCCTGGCTTTCTTGTAGCCCCCCTTTAGGTACTGGAAGGCTGCTCTAAGGTCTCCAAGGAGCCTTCTCTTCTCCAGGATGAACAACTCCAACTCCCTCCACCTGCTCCCATAGGAGAAGTGCTCCAGCCCTCAGATCATCTTCATGGCACTTAGACCACTTTCCTTTTGTAAATGTTCTTGTGATATGGGAAAGGATTGCTTTTTCAAGAATGTCTCTTAAAAGCAGTGTAGCATTTTACTCCATCCCCCTGAAGGAGCATTAACAAAGGTGAGGGCTTCTCCTTGGACTCATCAGTCAGTAAGTGAGCAGAACTGTGCCATGTGAACGGTATTGATACACAGCCTGAAGGTTACTTGTTAATTCCATGCAACACAGTGGCTGCAAAGGGTTACAAAGTTATGATGATAAATTCTACAGCAAACGCTTTTGGGGGGGAAAAAAAAGAAAGATTCTTTGTGAAAGCATGCAAACAGAATGATTTGCTTAATTATTCACATAGCTTTAATAAGGATAACGATCCAAAATCCAGAGGAAGTGCCTACAGTATTTGAACAGTAAGCTCAAAAAGCATCTATAAAATATGGAATTGGCTGTAAGAATAATTAGCTCCTGCTTTGGTGTGACATTCAAGGGATTCTAAGGACCCAGGGTTTTGTCTGTTGTGAGCAACAGCAGCTTAGCTGTGGTTCTTTGGGTGACAGTCGAGGCACCTGGTGGAAGTGACCCCCACAACACATTTTGGTCGCAACTACAGGTAGGAGATAACCAAGCAGTGAGTGCCAGTATCAGAGTGTTCTGTGCAATAGGTTCAGCACGCTTTAAAGAAGTGTCTGTCGTGTGCCTACAAGGTGGCTGAGTTATGACAAGGAAATATCTGTGATCTGACAGAGGCATGGTACAGCTGTCAATATAAAGCGAGTGTGGTGGGATTGCTCCGTGCTCTCAAGCAGCTGTCATGTCATGGGGACTGTGACTAGGCTGTAACAGTGATGTGACTGCAGCGTGCCAGCAGAGCAGCTGATAAGTAGCTCCTGGAGGAGATGACTCCCAACTAAAATTTGCTCTAATAGTTTTGAAGTGCTGCAAACCCTATTTGCAGTGACAGCACTGCCCATCAGCTTTGGTGGGCTTCAAGGCAGTACCTCCTGAGCAGCCAAGCCAGCTTATTGCTCTGTCTGGCAGCCTTTAAAGCCATCCTGGATAAAATATTTTGATACCCAATTAGAGGCACAGTGTGATAAGGGAGTCCATGCCACGTGTGGCCTCATGAGCAAATGCTCCCCAATACAGACGTGGGAAACACTCATGTGTGGCCAAAACACAGGGTCAGACTGGGATGTGTGGATGCCATGGTCTTGCTCCTAGGACTCCCTGGGATCCATACCCTGGGGTAAGCAGGACAGAGACATAACTGGCATGGAGGCCCCCACCATCTGTGAATGCTCTGTGCTACAACCCACTAAGTCTGCAGGTCCATGGCCTCTCTGCTGGCCAGCTCCTCCAGCTCCCTGGAACTAGTCCTCAATGATGAGTGCTGTGGGCACTTGGCAAGCAAAGAGAGAGAATATTACAAATTAATTAAAATAGAAGAAAAGTGGGGGGGGGGGAAAGGAAGAATTATTATATTCATATCACAGATGGAGATATTGATGTTCAGATTAATTGATTTGCCCTGGAGCTATGCAGCATGTCATTAGCAGCCTGGTGATTACAGCAGTGTTGGTTGGAAAATGGTTTTCATGGATAGCCTTCAATTTTCCAATATATCAATGGAGAAACCTAATTCACTGAAGGAGAAATCATACTTATTTATTGTGGCAAAAAGGGAGCTTTTAGGGATCCTTCATTATCTTTAATTTATGAGTTTCCACGTCTCCTCAGATTTCTTTATCTTCCAGTTTCCCTCAAATAATATTCAGAATGTTACAACTAAAATGAGAAAAAAAGAAGAAAAAAAAAAAGAAAAAACAAGAAGAAAAAACCCACAGTAGAAAGGTTGAGAGCATTCTTCATTTTCTCTTCTCACTTTTGGAAGTGCAATGGCCATCTTTGCTTTGGAAGGAGTTCCAGATGGAAAATCAAAAGCTGCTTGAGAACGCCAAGTTTGCCTTATTTAAGATGAAGGCATGGATGTTTTTGCAACAGTGAGCCTGAGTAAAAAAATCAATGATGCTACAAGAGGCCAGATGACTAATTTGAATCCTCCTCTTGCTAATTATTGTTTAACATATAGGGATCAACCTATTGGTGGTTTATATTGCAGTAATCAAGGAAATGTTCCAGAGAAGGGCCATGAGGAGGATCAGAGGGCTGGAGCACCTCTCTTACAAGGGCAGACTGAGAGAGTTGGGGTGGTTCACTTTGGAAAAGAGAAGACTCTGAGGAAACCTTATTATGGCCTTCCAATATCTGAAAAGGGCTACAAGAAAGCTGGGGAGGGACTTTTGAGGGTGTCAGGGAGTGATAGGACTGGGGGGAATGGAACAGAACTAGAAATGGGTAGATTGAGATTGGATGTTAGGAAGAAGTTGTTCCCCATGAGGGTGGTGAGACACTGGCACAGGTTGTCCAGGGAGGTGGTGGAAGCCTCCTGCCTGGAGGTTTTTGCAGCCAGGCTGGCTGTGGCTGTGAGCAACCTGTTGGGTGTGAGGGGGGTTGGAACTGGATGATCCTTGAAGTCCCTTTCAACCTTGACAATTCTGTGAAAACAAAAATAATCTATAGCAAAGGTAATAGTCATTAACCCCAAATCTTCCTCCAAAGTGAATTATCCACATCATTCTGTGTGTCATTTACAGAATCACAGAATCACAGAATTTCAGGGGTTGGAAGGAGCCTTGAAAGCTCATCCAGTCCAACCCCCCTGCCAGAGCAGGGTCACCTACACCAGATCACACAGGAACACACCCAGGTGAGTTTGGAATGTCTCCAGAGAGGGAGACTCCACAACCCCCTTTTGCAGCCTGTTCCAGTGCTCTGCCACCCTCACAGGGAAAAAAATTGCTCTTCAAATCTATGTGAAACCTCCTATGCATCAAATTTACCTCATATTTGGTCAGCATCTCAAGAAAATACTTCTGTTACATTTACCATGCTGCTGTATTTAGTGTTCTGTGGTGCTTTCAGGCTGTGCTTTCAAATTTTAGTTACAGATTTCAGGCAGAGAAGTAGAAAAATATAAATAAATCACTCTTGGGTGTGTGAGGGAAAACAAAAGATTTTTCTAAACAAACTCATTGGGTAAATATCTGAAATGAGAGGAACAGAATAGTATAGAATAGGAGTAGAGTAGAATGGAATAGAATAGAGTAGAATAGACTAGAATAGAATAGAATAGAATAGAAGTAGAATAGAATAGAATAGAAGAATAGAATAGAATAGAAAAGAAAAAATAGAAGTAGAATAGATAGAATAGAATAGAATAGAAAAGAATAGAATAGAGTAGAGTAGAGAATAGAATAGAATAGAATAGAATAGAATAGAATAGAATAGAATAGAATAGAATAGAATAGAATAGAATAGAATTAACCAGGTTGGAAAAGACCTCTGAGATCATCAAGCTGTACCATAACAATTCTTTCCCTTTTCTCTTATCTTCTGATCTCTGGCTGGTTTTGCTTTGCTCAGGAGAGATAATCTGTGTGCTTTGGCTGGCCTTGGCTAAGTCTAACTCCTCTGCTCCTTTCTCTTGTCCCTTTTGTACAGGAGGGTAAGGAGAGAGTCAGGGAGAGAGAAGCTAGTAGCTTCCCCTGGTCCTTGGCCAGGGAGATCCTTGTGCTGTTTATTAATTGTAAATATCGGTAAATATTGTAATTCCTGTACATTTTGTACATATTCATTGGATCCCTTTGCAGAGTGTAGTTCTTGCTTGTAAACACAGCTTCATTTGCTTCTAACTGAGTTGGTCTGGCAAAAGTCAGTGCTGGGGAGAAACTTCAACCCACCACGTGTTCTGACAATTCATTTCTAGTCTTAACCATTTCTTGGTTTCTGTTCCACCTTGTATTTATGTTCTGGTTTGCCTCACACTCCCTGGATGGACCCCAGCAGCTCTGTTGGATGGTGGTTTGGTAGCTTAGCTCAGCAGGTATTTTATAAAAAGCACTAATTTGCAGAACCTTTCTTGCCTGGGAGATTGTGCAATGTGGGTTTTGAACCCAGCAGACTGTAAAGGCTCAGGAGGAACTGTTGCAGTCTGTCATACTAATCCTTTTTGCAGCCTTTTGGGTCAATAATCTGAGCACTAATGTTTCCTTAGATCTATTGTGTCAATCCAGCTGCCTTGCATTCATGTTAAATTTATGTTCTTAATATCAATATGAGATTTTGCTGGTTAAAAAAAAAAGGAAAAGGAAAAAAAAAAAGGTGCAATTTGCATCAAAATTCAAAGAAATAATACAGGCAGATTGCTGTCCCCTTGCACCCCCCACCTTCAAGAATCCCAAATATGTTACTTCATGCAATGGATCATTGGTATGTATGTCATGGTATTCAGGTCACAAATCAAACCAACTGTGTTGCAAAGGAATGCAAACATCACTCAAGTGGAGAATAATATTTCATACTAAACAAAGGAGGACAGGAATAGAAGTTTATCCTATCTGAAAATGGTTCTGCTTCTGCATACCAATGCCTTCTATCAGCAGAAACACCTGCAACCACCACAAGGTCCACCTTTCAAAGAGAACATTTTCATCTTTTCCCTTTTTCTGTAATATAAAGGAGCAGAATAAGTATAGTGGTGTGCAACTAATTGTAAAAGCTCACTGCTGAAAAGATTTACTTGTGGTTCAGCACTGCAATCATCTGTTGGGCATTTGCTATAAATCATGGGTGTCTGCTGTTGTCTCCACTAATTAGTACACTAACTTATTATTAAGTCCCTTAAACATTATATGAAACCTGGGCTGTGCACAGAATTACTGGGGGAATGAGAACACTTGAAGTTTTATGGCACAGCTACAAAGTGCACAGGAAACGTCTGGGCGGTGGACAGTTGTAGTGAGCAAGACAAGATGGGATGTCTATCCTTTAGCAATAAAAGCCCTTGATTTTGCAGCCTTCAGTGTGCCAGTTCTGTCACTTAGGCACCAAATAAAGGTCTCAAGCACAACAATTCAAAGCAACTGGTACAGTAGTAACTGGAGTTTTAAACAAGAGCAGACAAGTTGATTAGAGCCTTTGGAGATGCGTGCTCTGAATAAAGGTTAACCTTTGTGAACTTTGAATACACAGCTTTCAGATGAATTTTATATGAAATCTGGTGACAAAGAAAAGCACTGTTCAGCAAGGGCTGATTAATTGAGTTACACTTCATTGTAAACCCCTGACAACGATGGGAAATAAAGGTAGCGCTGTGCTGGGTAGCCGTACGAGCCGACTGCACCTCGGCAAAAACCCAGCAAGGATCTGACCATAGAACAGCCCCGTTGAATACCTCTGAAGACAGTCTGGTGAGTGAAATGTAAAGCCAGGATTTACAAATATTACATAAGTGAACACTGTTACTGCACTCAGGCTGAAAAATCCTGTTCAAATCCAATAAGTGGTTTAAGATGTGTAAATAGAGGTTTCTGCAGGGAGTCAGGCATTAGAAGCCACCTGGAGCATGTGGTAAAGATTGTATCCATCAATACAGCAGCTGGGCTGAAATTATAAAGAGAGCTGCTTTCCATCACGCTTGTTTTAATGCATACATTTCTCCTGTCACTAGCACCCCAGGAAAACTACTAACTACAAAAATGAATGGTGCCCATTACCTGATATTCATACTTGTGACAACACAGACAACAATCACAACACAACAGTAAGCAAAAAAACTGATATCCAAATTATTTTTAAGTTGTTGCAGTGGAAAGATCTTGAGAACCAGTTGGTAATATTTTAATAACACTGTAGGCTAGAGGAATGAAACAGGCATCTGGCATTCAATCCCAAGTTTCCTTCTGCTCCACACATTCTAGCGAATCATGCACCAAAGCAGTTTAAACAAAGCAAGGTCAGTAAAAAATTGTTCCAAGAGGGAGAGCCCCACATATAATGTTCAGCTGCACACCAGCCCTGAGGAAAATGTGACGGTGATTTTCAGTGTGATTTTTCACAGATAGCGTAGCTTTAATAGAATTGTGCTCCCCGTGCACAAAGAGTGGGTTTTAACCCTGTGTTAGTGTAGGAATGACTGCAGAGGCAAGAAAAGTAGGCAGATGCTTGCCTGAGGTAGTAACTCAGGGCAGAAAAAAAAAAAACACCCATCTGCAGTTTCCTTCCCAAACTGGCAAAGGTCAGGGGAAAGGGATCCTCAGGCTGCAGAATGCTGCCATGAAAACAATGTGCAAGTGACACTCACGAACAGGAGAGGAAACTGTTAAACTGCTCATTGTAAAGCTGTGGTAAAAATAATAATCAAAACCAAGTGAGCCATATTGCATGTGTAGGGACAGACTGTGCCACTCAGCCACAGGCCCAAGCAGTGGGTGGTGTGGAGCAGCATTGTTCCCCAGCAATTAAAATGAACATGCTCTGCACACAACACTGCAATGTGTTGCTTCCTCTGCAAGTTGTGCTCTCCTTCTGCCTGTGCTTCTGCTCCCTGCCACCACCACCCATCTCAGGCAGCAGCAGAATCATAGAATCAACCAGGTTGCAAAAGACCTTAGAGATCAACAAGACCAACCTATTACCTAACACCTCCTGAGAACCAAACCATGGCTCCAAGTGCCATGTCCAATCCCCTCTTGAACACCTCCAGGGACAGTGACTCCACCACCTCCCTAGGCAGCACATTCCAATCACTCCTCCTGTGTAGCAGCAGCAGCAGCACTCACTGGTGTTTCAGGGAATTTGGGGACTTCAAGGTGTCACTCATGTCTCTTTACAAAGAAGCTGGGTTCCCTGAGTGTTTGGGTCATTACCTTGTGCAGCAGCTTGAGCATCAGGAACTCCCAGTCCTCTGTTTATGCTGTTATCTTATTCCATGTGGATTGTGAAGGAATGCATTAATATGGATGCTGGGAGTTTGGCAAGATACTGGTTGTGCAGCAGGATGGATGAGATGTAGGTTGCAGAGTGGTTCCTATGGTCAGGCATCAGCCCTCCATCCCAGAACTCACACAAGTGGACAGCAGCCATCTCTGGAGAGAGGAGCATGTTGATTCCTTACTTTTTTTCTTGCCAGACTTCTGAATCACAGAACTGACCAGGTTTGAAGAAACCTCCAAGATCACCAAGTCCAAACAATCACCCAGCCCTATCTAATCAGCTAAACCATGGCACTAAGTGTCTCATCCAGGCTTTTCTTAAGCACTTGAACATGAGCCAGTAGTGTGCCCAGGTGGCCAAGAAGGCCAATGGCATCCTGGCTGCATCAGGAATAGTGTGGCCAGCAGGAGCACCTTGAGTCCTGTGTCCAGTTCTGGGCTCCTCAGTTTAGGGAAGATACTGAGTTGCTGGAAGGTGTCCAGAGAAGGGCAAGGAAGCTGGGGAGGGGTCTGGAGCACAGCCCTGTGAGGAGAGGCTGAGGGAGCTGGGCTTGCTTAGCCTGGAGAAGAGGAGGCTCAGGGGAGACCTTCTTGCTCTCTACAACTCCCTGAAGGGAGGTTGTAGCCAGGTGGGGGTTGGTCTCTTCTCCCAGTCAATCAGCACCAGAACAAGAGGACACAGTCTCAAGCTGTGCCAGGGAAGGTTTAGGCTGATGTTAGGAAGAAATTCTTCCCAGGAAGAGAGGTTGGCCATTGGGATGTGCTGCCCAGGGAGGTGGTGGAGTCACCATCACTGGAAGTGTTTAAGAAGAGCCTGAATGAGGCACTTGGTGCCATGGTTTGTTTGATTAGATGGTGTTGGGTGATAGGTTGGACTTGATGATCTCTGAAGTCTTTTCCAACCTGGTTAATTCTATTCTATTCTATTCTATTCTATTCTATTCTATTCTATTCTATTGAAATGAAAACCTTATCCCAACCCACAAGCCTTTCATTGTATTTTCTCTCCTCTGTCCAACTGAGGAGGTGATAGAGTGGATTTGGTGGAATTCTTGATTTGCCACTATCTGAGCTCTCAGATTCCAGTTAAGGCTCAAACCACTACATGGGCACATGGTGTCCAACCAGGACCAACTCACCCCATCCAAATATGCAAATATATAGAAACAGGCCACTGTGACATCTCACTATCAGGGACTTTGCCACATGAGGGAAAAAAGAACACGTTTTTAAAATGGTTGTATTGGCTTTGGGACTACAAAGCCCAGGAATGTTTGTGGTTTCCTTTAATTGCCTCTGAAGAGAACAGCAAGTCTGCGTTCCAACTTGACCAGAGTGCAGCTTTTCTATGCGTTAATGCTTTGTTGCATGTGAGGAGAGCTGATAACAACCCAAATTCTTTCGCTGTTTACTTTGCCGTGCGGCTTATTTCCTGCAGCCAGCCTGATTTAAATGTGTTAATGAGGGTGCCACAACCTTGCCCTGAGTGATTAGTGGACCAAGCCAGATGAGGTGTTTAGCTGCGTACCTGAGCTAACCGCAGCCATCGGGATCCCAGGTGGTGAATGGCTCTGGGGGTAATCCCCTGCTGCGTCCTGCCTCTGCACAGGCACCGATTAACCCACCCCGGGCTCCCTCCAAGCCCAACGCCTTTGTGTGATGGCTGTCGCTTACCCCAGCCACAACGATGCAGCTTTCAGTCCCCTGTTATTTCCTAGGGCTGCTTTCTCAGCTACTGATGGAGGAGGGGAGGGAAGAAGGTTCTTTTTCCCCCACTCTGTCCTTCCCTTCGGTCTGTAGATCCTTTCACTCAGTGGAAATTTGTATCTCTTTCTGCTGCCATGGTGATTCAATGAGTTTGAGATTATTTTGCTAAACCTGCCTCTCCCAAGAGACAGAGGTTTGATTCTCAGTGTTCTCAGGTCAAGAATCGCATTAGCTGGGGTCAGAAATGCTCACAGTACAAGGAGGTGAGTTTCAAGATCTTGTCAGAGCAGCAAAAAGGACTCGCTCTCTATTCTTGTGGTAGATGTTACAATGCTGCCAAATAAAAATGGCTCTGCTTAAAGAAAACTCACAGCAGTGCTTCTGCGAGCCAGAGACAAAGCAGAAGTGGTGCAAACAGTCCACCCGCGGAGGAGGATTAGGAAGGATAGGATATGATAGCATCAGGCTTCATTCATGAAGGACGAGCTGGCAGGTGAATGACATGCCTGTTTTGCATCTTGGAGACCACTTAATTTGAGACAAATGGTTGTGTGATAGCTACCCAGTGGCCCAAAGGCAGCAGCACGTTTGTGCTTTGCCTGCCCATGACATGTTTTGCACAAACAGCAGCATGAAAGGGCCACTGTTCTGGGTCTGCATGTGCACACCATTAGGTCTATTCACAAAACAGCTTCTGCACTGGCATTTATGTCTACACCAGTCAGCTACACAATGCAGCACATGGCTCTTTCTGAGCATGCACTGTGCAAAGTCTTAACCCTCTTATCTTGAAACTGAACTAGAGAGAAAGGCAGAATCTGTAACCACATAGCAAAGAAAATCCTAAAGTAAGTGCTCTGTGCTGACATGGAAGTTAAGAGAAAGCTACCATAAAGGAACCATTTCCCTCAAAATTGCTTAAGGGGACTTTGCAAGAGTTACAATCATGTCTAACACTAGAAATAGTGTATATATATATATGGAATGGAATGGAATGGAATGGAATGGAATGGAATGGAATGGAATGGAATGGAATAGAATAGAATAGAATAGAATAGAATAGAATAGAATAGAATAGAATAGAATAGAATAGAATAGAATTATCCAGGTTGGAAAAGACTTTTGAGATCATGGAGTCCAACCTATCACCCAACACCATCTCATCAACTAAACCATGGCACCAAGTGCCTCATCCAGGCTCTTCCTAAATACCTCCAGGGATGGGGACTCCACCACCTCCCTGGGTAGCACATTCCAATGGCCAATCTCTCTTGCTGGGAAGAATTTCATCCTAACATCCAGCCTAAACCTCCCCTGGCACATCTTGAGACTGTGTCCTCTTGTGCTGATGCTGGGTGCCTGGGAGAAGAGACCAACCCCCACCTGGCTATAACCTCCCTTTAGGCAGTTGCAGAGAGCAAGAAGGTCTCCTCTGAGCCTCCTCTTCTCCAGGCTAAGCAACCCCAGCTCCCTCAGCCTCTCCTCACAGGGCTGTGCTCCAGACCCCTCCCCAGCCTTGTTGCCCTTCTCTGGACACCTTCCAGCACTCAACATCTTTCCTGAACTGAGGGGCCAAAAACTGGACACAGGACTCAAGGTGTGGCCTAACCAGTGCTGAGCACAGGGCAGAATGACCTCCCTGCTCCTGCTGGCCACACTGTTCCTGATGCAGGCCAGGATGCCATTGGCCTTCTTGGCCACCTGGGCACACTGGTGGCTCATCCTCAGCCTACTATCAACCAGTACCCCCAGGTCCCTTTCTGCCTGACTGCCCTCCAGCCACTCTGACCCCAGCCTGTAGCACTGCATGGGGTTGTTGAGACCAAAGTGCAGCACCTGGCACCTCGACTTGTTGAATGCCATCCTGCTGGACTCTGCTCATCTGTCCAGCCTGGCAGGTTCCCTCTGCAGAGCTCTCCTACCCTCTAACAGATCAACTCCTGCCTGCAATTTGGTGTCATCTGCAAATTTACTGATGACGGACTCAATCTCCTGTCCAGATTATCAATAAAGATATTAAAGAGGATGGGGCCCAGCACTGATCCCTGGGGCACACCACTGGTGCCTGGCTGCCAGCTGGCTGTGGCACCATTCACCACCACTCTCTGGGCTCAGCCTCCAGCCAGTTCCTAACCCAGCTCAGAGTGCTGCTGTCCAAGCCAGGGGCTGACAGCTTGGCCAGGAGTTTGCTGTGGGGGACGGTGTCAAAGATATATTCAAGATGATGATATATTTCTTTTTAGTGAAGAGATACTAAGTGGAAGATTCCACAAAACTGATGCTTGTGAGTCTTTTTGTCTTTCACCACCAAAAGTTCAGCTAAAAATGTTTCTCTGTCCTTCAGTCTTCTCAGCACACAAACTTCAAGTTGTGGCTTCTTTATGTCTTAATATCTTTCACATCAGGTTCATCAAGTTCACCCTTCACATCAAGTTTAGTCTAACAGCTTCAAAGCACTTTGCAAGCAGTAGATTTTGCTGCAGCCTCATGGTAGTTATTATCATGTCAGTTTTATGGAGAGTTGGAAGAAGTCAGATACTATCACAGAGTGTTAGGGGTTTGGAAGGCACCTCAAAAGATCATGTATTCCAACCCTCCTGGCAGAGCGGGGGTTGGGCTAGATGTTCTCTAATCTTCTCCTCAGTCTCACTGAACATTGAGAAATCTTGGCTTACTCTAAGAAAATGTGGGTTGGTTTATTCATGGTGCTGACTTTCCACAGATTCAGCAGTATCTTCCAATTCAGCCAGCAGTCTGGTACAGGACACCCTTACCATGGCCAGGGGCACCACGCACATTGTACACCAAAGTGCTCAGCTGCTCAGCGTTACTGATGCTACAGCTGAAAGAAGCACACCTGCATCTGAGTCAGTCCAGCTTCAGGCACCAATCCAGGCTGGGTGCAGAGTGGGTTGAGAGTAGCCCTGAAGAAAAAGGCTTGGGGCTGTTGATTGATGAGAAGCTCCCCAGGAGCCAGCAGTGCCCTCATGCCACCCAGAAGCAAATCATGTCCTGGGCTGCATCAAGAGGAGTGTGGCCAGCATGTCAAGAGAGGGGATTCTGCCCTTTAGTCTGCTCTGGCGAGATTCCATCTTGAATACTGTGTCTGGTTCTGGTGTCCCTATCATAAGAAGGACACAGAGCTGTTGGAGTGAGTCCAGAGAAGGGCCACAAAGATGATTGAAGGGGTGGAGCACCTCTGCTGTGAGGATAGGCTGGGGGAGATGGGGGTGTTCAGCCTGGAGAAGGGAAGACTCTGGGGGGCTTAGAGCTGCCTTCTAATACCTGAAGGGAGGCTCCAGGAAGGCTGCAGAAGGACTTTTCCTAAGGGTGTCTAGAGACAGGACAAGGGGGAATGGTCTGAAGCTGAGAGAGAGCAGGGTTAGACTGGATCTTAGGAAGAAGTTCTTCAGTAGGAGGGTGGTGAGACCCTGGAATAAGTTGCCCAGGGTGGTTGCAGATATTCCCTCTCTGGAGGTGTTTAAAGCCAGATTGGATGAAGCCTTGGGCAATCAACTCTCACTGAGAGGTGTCCCTGGCCATGGCAAGGGTATTGGAGTAGATGATCCCTAAGGTCCCTTCCAATCTAAGCCGTTCTGTGCAAGAACATGTTGGGGCAAGCTGTGTTTCCGTTTACAGCCCTGCATCGGACTCCTTGTAGGCTCTCTCCTCTGTGACCATGAACTTTAACTTGTTCTGTACGAGTGCAGAATTCTGCAAGGAATTTTATTCCTTGTTGTTTGTGTCCTGCCCTGACTTGTTCCACATGATTTCATCCCTTGTGTGTTATTTTTAGCTGGCAGCCTTGTAAATGCAGCCTTGCCAGTAAGTGGAGTTCAAGTTCAGGCTCCAGAAAAGCAAGGCTTTTAAAAAGCATTAAATGTGTTGTCTGCATGTTCACTTCAGGAAAGAAAACATTCTCAGGAGAAACAATGGCAGAGCTTTTGATTTCTGTGATTTAGAAGAAGCAAGGGAAGGAGAGAAGCCAGTTGAATTCTTTTCATGGAAGTTTGCAATTTTCTGAAACCAGCAACAGTTAAAGTCATTAATTTGTGAGTCACCCAGAGCTGCAAAGCAGATTTACCTAGCTATGACAATACATACCTCAACTCTCAAAGGTAACGAGGCAGTGGGTTGTGTGCCTTGGAAAGACCTTTTTCATGTCATGACTTTTAATAAGTACATATTTTACAGGAAATTTTGTCTATTTCTCCTTTCTCAAGGAAAGCTAAAGGGGAAAAACTGACACTGCTGTCTAGCCCTGGGAAAGTTATTAAGGGATTAGATTCCCTTGTCTAGAATCGCAGACCAGCAGCTGGGACTGGAGTGGTGTCTGCAGCTGCAAAGAGGGAACATCATGGCTCCTCTCCCGCTGATTCACAGACTGCATTGGGTGGGCAGGGACCCTCAAAGATCATCATGTACAATCCCCTGCAGTCAGCAGGGACACCTCCAACTAGTGCAGGCTGCACAGGGCCACATCCAGTCTGATCTTGAGTGTCTCAACCACATCCCTGGGCAGCTTGTTCCAGTGTTTCACCACTCTCACTGTGCAGAACTCCCTCCTGAAGTACGACCTAAATCTGCCCTGCTCCAGTTTCAAACCATTGTCCCTTGTTCTATCACTACAAACCCTCCTAAGCAGTCCCTCCCCAGTCTTCCTGTAGGTCCCTTTTGGTTATTGGAATACAGCTCTAAGGTCTCCTCAGAGCCTTCTACTCGCTGTGCTAAATAGCCCCAACCCTCTCAGCCTGTCCCCATAGCAGAAGTTCTCCAGCCCTCTGATCATCTTGGTGACCTCCTCTAGACCCTTTCCAGCAGGTCCTTGTCTGTCTTGTGTTGGGGGCTCCAGGACTGGACATAGAACTCCAGGTGAGGTCTCAGCAGTGGAGAGCAGAGTGGCAGAATCACCTCTTGACCTGCTGGCCATGCTGCTTTTGATGCAGCCCAGGCTGAATGATTTGTCCAGGCTGACTGCAGGGGGATTGGACTAAGTGACCCTTTAGAGGTCCCTTCCAAGCCAAACCATTCTATGGTTCTGTGGTATGTTATGTGGTTTGCTTTGTTAGTCAAAATGTTCCCTTCTCCCTGCTCTCCCTAGTCACTCATAAACAATACACACCACACTGCAGTCCACTTTTTCCAGCAATGTCTCCTTTTTGGCATGAATATGGTTGGGTTGTTTTGTTTGGTTGGTTGGTTTTTCGTTTGGTTGGGGGGTGGTTGTGTTGTTTTGGTTTGGTTTGGTTTAATTCACAATGAACTGGTAAAATTTCAGCCTAAACCAAATATTTATTTTAACGAGGAACACAATGGAACTAGACCTGATTCATTTCAGTTAGGGCTATGTATTAGATCCACAGGCTTTGGTTCTATACTAAAGCAGCCCTTAACTGGCACTCATGACTGGATGTAAGTAAGTCTAATAAGGACAATGAGCCTTTTTAGGCTGGCACATAGGTACCAGCAAGTTACAAGTGTGTGTCGCTGCATTATGTATCAGAGATCTTGAAGCAGAGGAAGTAGAAACAAGCCTTTACTTTGCCTCTGTCAGAAAACAATATCATAAAATGTGATGAAAGTGGAGGAAAAAGTAAAACCTTTCATTATATTTAAAAATTAAATTGTGTTAGCTTCCGTGTCTCATGATTTTAAAATGGGGATCAGCCAATCCTATGTGTTTTGACTGAAAAATGGTCCTAACAGATCAGGAGAATGCACTTAAAATTACAACTGTGGTTCTCTCCATCAGGGATGATTCTGTAGGGTTCCTCCTAGAAGCTCCTGAAATAGGACTCTTTCTGACTGGAGCACTGAATCCTTTGAGTTTATCCATGTATTTACACTGGAGTGTATATGAATGCACTACTCTCTACATACCTATGTCAAGAATGTAAAGAAGCAGATTCTCTACTTGTCCCTACAACACATCCCCAGGTGATCCTGGAGGAGATGCACGAAACAGAGCTTCTGCACTAATTTGCCTTTTAGAGGCTTGATCTGAGAGACATTTTTCATGTGTGCTCAGAACTCATTGCTCCAATGACAGTTTCATTTTGAACGCACAGAGAGTAAGATAATGCTAACTAATCAAAAAAAGGGGCTTTCATAGGTCTCAGACTGGGTGCTGAGCATCAGCAGACACAACTGGGGTTACTATCTATGCCTTGTGTCCCCAGCTGAGACATAAAGAGTAGCCACTCCATCATTTCACAAGGTTGTTAGGAAGCTAAATGTGATTAAGCAAGATTTGGATCACGTTGTGATGAGCACTGGAGAAAAGTAAATCATTCTGATTTTAGAAGGTGGTTTGAATAGTATCCATCAGGGGGTTGCAAATGGGACAGGAGAAAGAAGAATGGATAATTGTTCATTAACTGAGTAAGCATGGTCTGCTTTGTGCCCTAAGTGAAATCAGGATACGATGCAAAAATGGCTTCTGGTGAGGTTATTGAAAACTGCCTTGCTGAACTTACTTACAGAAAGTTGCACTTTACAACTCTGAAGTGCTTGACTTTGTAACCAACACTGCAGTCTTCAACTGGTTTGGAAAATATCTTGTTTGTGTTAGAGACAGGTAATTAAATGGCAATTTCACTTTTGCCACTTGGTGACTTGTGCCTGAGTCATCAGACACTGTTATAAGTATCTTGTCAACTAGACTTGATAGCTCTGGTCAGCATAAAGTGCCTTGGGCAGCCTGATCTAATTGGAAATGTCCCTGCTCGCTGCAGGAGGGTTGGACAAGACGGCCTTCGAGGGTCTCCACCAATGCAATGCAACCTGTGAATCTACATTTGTTAAGATACCCCAGTCAGGCATTTCTTACCTCCTATATTAACTTAGGACATCACTGGGACAATTTTTCTCAACCTGTTCTTGAAACTTATTCCTTGTTTTTGAAGGCAAAAGAAAGGTTTGCTTCCCAAAGCTTGTCTCTCTTTGTATCTAAGTATCAGCAAGGGTTGTCAACAGAGACTCACTCTCCCTGAAAATCTTTCCTTATTGCCTTAGATCACCACCACTACGACACTGCCTTAGATCACCAACACTATGACACTGCCTTAGATCACCAACATTATGGCACTGCCTTAGATCACCACCACTATGACACTGCCTTTTCATAGACTCATAGAATGGTTTGAGTTGGAAGGGATCTTAAAAGAGATCATCCAGTTCCAACTCCCTGGCATGGTCAGGGACACCTTTCACTAACCATGCTGCTCAAGGCCTCCTCCAACCTGGTCTTGAAACACCTACAGGAAGGGGACATTCACAGCCTGCCTGGGCAACCTGTTCCAGTGTCTCACCAGCCTCACTGTAAAGAATTTCTTCCTAATCTCCAGTCTAAATCTGCCCTCCTCAAGCATTGCCCCTCATCCTGTCACTACAGGCCCTCCTAAAAAGTCCATTCCTGTTTTTTTTGTAGGCCCCTTTCAGGTTCTGGAAGGTCACAAAATGACAGAATCACAGAATCACCAAGGTTGGAAGAGACCTCAAAGATCATCAGGTCCAACCTGTCACCACAGACCTCATGACTAGACCATGGCACCAAGTGCCACATTCAATCCTTTTTCGAACACCTCCAGGGACAGTGACTCCACCACCTCCCTGGGCAGCACATCCCAATGGCGAACGACTCTCTCAGTGAAGAACTTTCTTCTCATCTCAAGCCTAAACTTCCCCTGGCACAGCTTGAGACTGTGTCCTCTTGTTCTGGTGCTGGTTGCCTGGGAGAAGAGACCAACCCCCACCTGGCTACAACCTCCCTTCAGGGAGTTGTAGAGAGCCAGAAGGTCTCCCCTGAGTCTCCTCACAGGGCTGTGCTCCAGACCCCTCCCCAGTCTTGTTGCCCTTCTCTGGACACCTTCAAGTGTCTCAATGTCCTTCTTAAACTGAAGGGCCCAGAACTGGACACAGGACTCAAGGTGTGGCCTAACCAGTGCTGAGTACAGGGGCGCAATGACTTCCCTGCTCCTGCTGCCCACACTATTCCTAATGCAGGCCAGGATGCCATTGGCCTTCTTGACCACCTGGGCATACTGCTGGCTCATGTTAAGATGCTGTCAACCAGTACCCCCAGGTCCCTCTCTGTTTGGAAGTTCTCCAGCCACTCCAACCCCAGCCTGTAGCTCTGCATGGGGTTGTTGTGCCCCCTGGCACTTGGATTTGTTGAATGCCATCCTGTTGGCCTCCGCCCATCTGTCCAGTTGGTCAAGGTCCCTCTGCAGAGCCCTTCTGCCCACTAACAGATCAACTCCTGCCCCCAGCTTTGTGTCATCTGCAAATTTGCTGATGACTGACTCAATCCCCTCATCCAGATCATCAAGGAAGATATTAAAGAGGATGTGGCCCAGCACTGATCCCTGGGGGACATCACTAGTGACTGGTTGCCAGCTGGATCTGGCATCATTCACCACCACTCTCTGGCTCGGCCCTCCAGCCTAAGGTCTTCCCTGAGACTTCTCTTTTCCAGGCTGAACAGCCCCAGGTTCTCAGCTTGTCTCTTTAGGGGAGGTTCTGCAGCCCTCTGATCATCTTCATGGCCTCTTCTGGACCCGCTGCAGCAGTTGTGTGTCCCTCATATGCTGGGGGCACCAGAACTGGACACAGTTCCATTATCCAATTGCTTGACACAGCCCTGTTGCTCTGGTTGGTGATTCTACTTGCACACCATCCCTCATGCAGTTTATGGAGGCTTTGAGAAATACACAGCATGCCCTCCCTGGAGGTGTTCAAAAAGGGATTGGATGTGGCACTTGAAGCCATGGTTTGGTTAGTCATGAGGTGTTGGGTGATAGGTTGGACTTTTCCAACCTTAATGATTCTATGATTCTATGATTCTACATAACTGTCTGGCTTCTGATTTTCTGATCCAGCCTGGGGTGAATAAAAGGCTACCTAGTGATTTAATTTGCTATTGGATTGATAGGCTGGGAATATGATAAAATGTGAATATTATTTATTAATTTTTTTTTAAAATTCTGAGCCAGTGTGATTCAGGTTCATTTGCCTGGTCGATGATAGGTTAATGACACATGATAGGATGCTGACAAACAGTGGAGTAACAGCCTAGGGAATTCAGAACTTGGAATACAGAGGAACAAACGGGAATCTCCCTATATGCACAAACCAAACAGCAATGCTTCCTCGGGTGGTATAGACGGACCACCTTGAGTTCACAACGGAGCTAGCCAAGACTATACACCTCAGAAATAACCAGGTAAAGTAGCGTAAGTGACTCACAACCACCGAGCTGTTAACTACCAAACCCTTTGCTGAACTAAGGGTTGTTCTGAGTTCGTAGTTACCATAGAATCAGAGAATCAATAAGGTTGGAGAATACCTCAGAGATCATCAGGTCCAACCTGTCACCCAACACCTCACGACTACTAAACCATGGCACCAAGTGCCACACCCAATCCCTTTTTGAACACCTCCAGGGATGGTGACTCCACCACCTCCCTGGGCAGCACATTCCAGTGGCTAACAACTCTCTCTGGAAGAACTTTCTCCTCACCTCCAGCCTAAACCTCCCCTGGTGCAGTTTGAGACTGTGTCCTCTTGTTCTGGGGCTGGTTGCCTGGGAGAAGAGACCAACCCCCACATGGATACAAAGTCCAAAGGCAGTATCCGAAATTAGAGGAAGTGAGAGAAAGGGAGACACCTGCTGTGGTGAAGATCTGGGCACTATGCTGCTAGGACAAAAGAAGATAATTGCCCTGAAGACAGGAGCAAGTAGGTGCTTGTCACCACCCTGAATCCCTTTGATGAACAGGGGAGGCAGAAGATGAGAGAGATAAGAGAAAAGAGAATGAGCAAAGGAGCTGGGAGCAATGAGCAAAGGAGCATGTGGCTCTCAAAATCTTCCCCTATAAATTCCCTTTTTGCAAACTGAACGGCCCCATGGCACACGAGCTATTCAAATCCCACCAATCAGTTCAAAATGTTGTCTGGCAGGCAAAGTGCACATGCCTTCTCTCATAGCCTCTGACATGTGCAGCTGACTCTCTGAAATGTGAGGCTTGGGGCCCAGCTCCCACCTCCTCCAGGCAGCCTTAACGGCACCTTATTGGCTCCTCGACCTCAATGTGGACCCTGCAACAGAGAGGGAGGAGAGAGGGGCAGTGGCTCAAACAGTTTAAGCTGCCTTGTTAATGCCTCTTCCAGGACATCTAGTTATACATTAAATGCCAGAGAACAAGTGGTTTATCTTCACAGGGAATTTCATGCAAATAAGCTGAGGAAACCAAGAATGTTTATATCTTTGTCATTAGGTGGAAACTCATCCAATGTGATGGAAGCACAATTCTAGCCTGGGGTATTTCCTGGACCCTTTTTCCACAGTGCTGTACTTGGAACTCTTACGGGCAGCAACTGGCACGCTCTGCAGACGGGAGCTCTGAGAGTGCATTTAGCAACGTGCATACCACCACAGGAGAAAATTGGGCCAGAAACTGTAGTCTGGAGGCAAAGAGATTTCCCTTTCATTAAACTAACAGAAGAAGCTCCACTGAGCTTTTCTCTGCAAGCTGTCACTCTTGGATGTTTCTATAGACTTTCCACACTGCTAAGTTGCAGTAAATAGCAAATAAAATAATTTGGCCCAGTCACCATTTGGATCTATGAAGTTTTACATCTCAGAAAGCTCCTAACAATCAGACAAGTTCAACAGATTTGTAAGGAAGTGTAATCAAAAGCCTGGAGGATGTGTTAGAAGTATGAGTTCTGCCTGAGTCTGCAAGTGGAGATGAAGCCAACTGACAGTACATTCTAAAGCATATCTGTCTCTGTAGCGATGCCTTTCATGGCAGAGCAATTGATGCCTTCTGATGATGGGCAAAGGGATCAAACAGTGTGGTTTCAGTATTGCAGTCATGCGCTGCCAGCTCTGTGAACTGAACTCAGAGAGGTAATGGACAGCTGAAGTGTTTGACTGGTATTTCCTGGTTGCTGTTAGCTGAAGTTCAACGATTTTGGGGCCTTAGGAGCTAATTTGTTGTTTTTCTGTACAGTTGGATCATTAGAACAGGTGAATGTTCATGAATAATTTTTTCTCCTCCAGAGAGAAATGTTTCCCTTTGCCTGCCTGAGGGATTTTTGTTTCATTTTTGTTGAGCGTGGTGCAAGGCAGTAACATGGCCTTGCACTGTACAGGATGGGTTTCTTCCAGGGATAAGTCAGCATGAGTCAATGCTGATCCTGTAGAGCATGTTTCAAAACTGTTCAGTTGGACTCCCCATCAGAGAAGACAAAGTTGCTGCATGGCAAGGGCTTCTCTGCTATGTTGCATGTAGAGTTCCAAAATCACAGCTTGCTCTTTGGATCATCCAGAAAGACAGAGGGAGAGAAACTGCTGGGTATATAGACTGTGATTGCTTATTTTAACTCAATATAAAACACAAGAATACAAGACTTCTGACAGCTTTAAAGCTCAGCAATCTCCAATATGTTGATTCTGCTATTCTATACATTTAATTTTCTTTTTAAAGTGTATCATATTTCTCCAAGCAGTGATTTGCTTTTCAAATTATCGTTGCCTAGCTAAGACTTGTGTACCAGGTGCCATGTAAAAGCATGTTAAAAGTAGATAAAAGCAATTTATCCTGCCCTCTAATTAGAGATGTCTTGTCTTTACCACTGACAATAGCAGTATGCAGCTGTGGCAGAGGAGAGATAATAGCACCAGAGCAGAGAGAAATTAAAGATAGGTTATCATATGTTGGCTGATGTAGTGTCATCTCTCCATTGTATAGCTAAGATGGTCCTTAGGAAGAATACTAACTTAGCTCTTAGCCTGACTCAAGGAGATTTATTTTAGTTATTAAATCCAAGGTAGGATTTTATTATAATGAGGCAAAGGGGGCAGAATAATAATGTCTCCATTAAATACACAGAAAGAGAATGTGGCTTGCCATGATTACTGTATCAATAAATACATGCACACCACGTCCCAGGATGTGCTGGATCTTTATGAGAGTGAGGCTGAGATTCATTTTTGCCCTGCAAAAGTTCTTCTTCAGATGAAGTGAATGAGTGCCAGGGGAGTCATATGATGGGCTAGATGACTCAGTGGCAAGTCTCCTGGATGATATAAAGGATACCTTTAGTTCAGCAAGAGGCTCAAAATGAATGGGAAAAGAGTGGCATAGACCTGTAAAGATATTCTCTCTTTAAATCCTGGTATCTCAATGCATTATGTACAGGCAGTCTGCACTAAAATGATGTGGTAAAAAGAAATCACCTTTGGGGTTAAGTCTGAGCAGTGTCTCAAGAAATGCAAAGAGGCTCTATGTGGAGGACCTAGCAGAGTTCTCTTCTACTCCACTCCAGGATGTCTTTAGCCTTCTTGGCCACAAGGGCACAATGATGGCTCCTGGTCATCCTCCTGCCCACCAGGACCCCCCAGGTTTCTTTCCCCTACACTGCTCTCCAACCCCAACCTGTTCTCCAGTCCCCAGCCTGTTGGGCAGAGTTGGAGGGGAAGGTGCAGATGAAAATCAGTTTAAGTGATTTTCTATATATTGGCACCTTTCTCCAGATCTTTCATCTGACTAGACCCCATCAGGGATTGTCAGAGATCAGACTCACTCTGTGTTAAATAGAACGTTGATCATACCCCTGAGCATGAGTGACTCCTGTATCTCCCACAGGGGTACTGTCACTGGGGAGGACTGGAGATAAATCTGATATACATCCTCTCAACTGTGGCAGTAACAGAGAATGATTCCCTTGGATTAAATCTGAGCTTCATTTTCTGTTTCCAGCAAACCTGAATTCAAGCACTGAAAGCAATGAGTTCATCCATTCCTATACTGTCAGTGTAATGCAGAGAGCAGCTCCAAAGGCCTTTAAAATGGTATTTATGTAGTAATGAAGTTTTGCAAGATTTCACTCTGTAATTTTAGATCTATCTCCTGTGGTTCTAGGCTTTTCAAACCCTTTGCTGACTTCATAAAAAACTAATTTTACATGATGCCTATTGGGGTGACAATGTGTACTGCAGGACTATAGCTAGACTTGCATTTAATGGCCTCATGCTGCTGCTCACTGTTGCTGGGGAATTGTTTCGTTTCTCCAGAACCACAGTATCTTCATGGTTTCAATAGCAGAGTTAGGTCACTGATACTGCTGTACCTATTAGGTATATTGCTTAATAGGGGTAAACTTTCTAGGCTGTTGTTATTTCCTTTTGTTTGCTAAGTAAATCTGTTTATAAAAGTTTATGATGCTGGCAGTGTTGGGAATAAAAGTCTCACGTGTGTCTGAGTCACTAGCACTGAATTGCTGTGACCCTCTGATCTATCATGCATGCCATAGGATCCCTGCCTCCTAAAATTAGTTGAGATAATTGCAGTTCACCTTCTCACCCAACCAATTAAATGACTGCTGGCATCACTGTTTCTTCTTGCAGCCAATACCTCTCTGTAATGCAGATGAAATGCTGCAGTAGCAAGGGGAAGAAGGAGGAAAGAGGTGGGGGATGTATCTTGTGAACTAAGTTGATGACAATGCATCACTTGCCTCTAACTTGGAGTTGGCTTAGGAAGAAGGTTTCTTCGTCACTGAGGTGTCAAGGAGAAGATGAAAAGAAAGGGAAAGGGGAACCTCAAGAAAGGGAAAAGATTGAATCAAGAGGGAAGGCAGCCAGGGAAGCACAAGTCCAATACCAGGCAGAAAAGCCAAGCGAGCAAAGCCTGCTGTATGCACAGTGCTCACCACCTGGGAGGAATGAAATCCCATGAAGCAGATGGAGAGTGGATGAATGAGCTCACAAGGCACAGAGATACAGTGGCCAGGGGCAAGGCCTGGCTGGAAATTGCAAATTTGTGGAGAGGAAAATAGACCTGTAATGGAGTGGTAGCATGATGGGAGAGTAAAGGCAGAAAGTGAGAGACAGAAAGGAAAGGGACAGAAGTATTTAGTTGACTTAGTGGCTGAGAAAGGAGAAGGACATTCCCTGTATTCTTAGGCTGGGACAAATGGTCCTTGGTACACAACAAGGGCAGTGGTAGCTTTATGCCACCTCACAAATTCTTTAATCCCTGGGCTAGCAGCATGCTACTCAAACACGAACTGGCTTCTGAAGATGTCAGCAGATGGTCGTCTGAGGCTGTATCAACCTTCTGCTCACATCAAACTTGCCAAAGAAACTCAGTAGACAACTGCCTAGAGTAAATGATTGCTGAGGCAGTAAAATAGTGGTGACCTTCTTAACTCCTTTTCCAAAGCTGCCATGGATGCTGCCAGCAGGAAAGAGCCTGGGTGTCAGGCTGTGGTAACTAGTGAAGGGGCTGAAGGCGAGTGGATTCTTCTGCTAGTGATAGACCCCATCCCTACCTTCCCTTTGTTCACAGTAGTGACAGAAATGGAACATTTCCCTCCAGGTTGGCCCCATTCTGCTGCTTTCAGTCCTAGAATCCTTGGTTATTCCCAAGGAGCATCTAATAAGTGAACTTAACTTTTCTTATGCTCTGGCAAGACATAACCCAGTTACTGCCCATTTCTTGTGCTTCTCACATTGTCTGTGAGACGATGCTCCTCAGACTGGGACAGGAACCTTCCCTGAGCAAAGAGGCTGCCTTTTCAATGGCTTCAGGTCACTGAAGTAGCACAAAGAGCAGGAGCTGAGCTGGTTCAAAGAGGCCAGCATCAAGAGGGTTCAGAGATTTGTAACTGACAGCAATTTCCTTTCTTCTGTCTGTGATTCAAAAGCAGATAATTTCGGCTGTGAAAGAAGACAACACCATTGGAATAATGAGACAGCCACACTCTCATGTGTGTATTGAATCTGGCAAAGAGGAGTCCACACTGGTGACTCCAGCTCCAGCCTTGGCTCGTGTTGTGAGTTTTTATTAATCTGTGAAGTTTATTCTCTTAGAACAGGGTGTGTGCAAATTGCAGACACCTTAGCAGCGTTAACTGGGCGTACAAATGGGGTAACAGCTGACCAGGGATACATTGGAGCTGGTTGCCTTCAGGCACAAGCTGATAGCTTGTATTTGCAGTTCCAGCAACTGCACATTTATCAGGTCCAATACTTCATTCTTCATGAGTGGGAGGCATGACTTCCAAAATTTGGTGCTTGATACTGTGGATTAAAAGTACTGAGAAAATAAGGTAGCAACTAATTCTCTGCAGTGCTGGGCTTTGAGGTTAAAAGCATTTGTATTCATAAAATACTGCAGAACTTTGCATGGAAGTGTAAATTTTACAGAGTAAAGAGATACAGGTAACTGGTGAAGTGCAGTATTTTTTGTGCAGGGAATCTTTTATTAGGCTCTCTAATGGACTAGGTAAATGGATTGCCCCATAAAAAAAGTTTGCCAAGGCAATAAAAAGATCAAAGACATTTTTCACATTGCATATCAAAATATCTAAACCGCTGAATTTTAAGAGTTGCAATGTGACCTTTCAGCCTTGGAAAACTTGTTACAATGACTAATTGTCCTGCTTTGCACTTTCAAAAGGTGATGACCGTACAGAAGTTGAGATCTAAAGAAGAATGGGAGGGAGTGAAGAGTGTTCATGAGAGAGAGGCAGAAAACCGATTCTGTAAACAGCCAAAGGCAGAAAGTTACAGACACAGGCTGTAATTAAGGCCTAATGAAAGAAGAATGGGCATGACATAAACAAAGGGCAGAAGAGTTGATTATAACAGGAGGGTGGAGAGCGTGGCAATGAAAGGCAGTGTCCTGATGCAAACAGAATAAAGAGCACATAGAGGACTGTGGAAGAAGTGGAATATTGTGAAGCAAAATATGTGTGCAGCTCATTTACACTGCAGAAGCTTTAATCAGTGCTTTCAGTGGATCACTTCCACGTTTTGCTCATGCCTTTGTCTTCTAGGAGATAAAGAGACATGCCAATTTCTACCAGATAAAGTTTTTCTCATGTACACCAGAGCATTATTTTGTGCTATGTAAATTGAGTATATGAGCTGACACAGCAGGCAGTAAAAGATAGGTCTGTGCAGTCATGTAGAGGAGCAAAACTTTGGGCTGGGACCTCTCAGAGCTCCAAGTCTTTCCTTTGCCATATTTCAGGAGCAAGACCACCTGTGTTAGAATGCTCCATGTCCAGTCCACCTTCCTGGTATGTAGTAGACCTGTTCATACACAGAACACTGACACAGGCTGTGAGGCTGATCAGAGGTAGCTGGTGACACACCAAGCTGATGGGCTGGAACTCATTGGCAGAAGGGAGTAGATGAATGCACACCACCAACCTGATGACACTGCAGCAGGAGTCTTAAGAACAGAGGAGCTCATGGAGTCTGCTTCTCTGGAGACTTTCAAGACCCATCTGGATGTGTTCCTGTGTGACCTGTGCTAGATTCTATGGTCCTGCTCTGGCAAGGGGGGTGGACTTGAAGTTCTTTGAAGGTTCTTTCAACCCCTAACATCCTATGATCCTATGGAGCTCTTTTCATCAGGTGCTGTTTTAACTCCACAGCAAACAGAAGCATGCACACAGAAAGGTCTTAAAGCATGGGAAAAGTGAAACCATTTTTCTTAAGGTTCCCAGGGAGAGATTGGTATCACCCTAAGCTTGGACCAGAGTTCCCAGAGCTGAGCATCTTGTGCAGGCTCTGTGCCTCCTCAGCTCCCTGGTTTTCCAGTGAGAGCCAGGAGTACTCAGTACTTCTTAACACAAAGCACCCTGAAAAGTCATGACTCCTGGATATGTACTAAGTGCCTCTTGGGCAGTCATTGATATTCCTTCTGTCTGCTTGAGCATGCTTTTGTGTTCAGCACAGGATACATAATATTTTCAAATTATTAATAACTCGTGAAATTTCTGGAGAGCTTTGGGAATATTGTGATGTTTTCTGCAAACTGCTTTGCTGATTTCTTTGAGAGCCTTCATTTGCTTATCAAACCACTGATCATTTTCTGGGCAAAATTAACCTATTCAATATATTAAATCTATTAGTCCATGTAGCTGGAGTTGTTTGGGTTTGGTTTTTTTTCCCTAGAAGTTGAGCATATTTCTTTGTCCTGGAGGAAAGACCACACAGGCTTTAACCAAGTGAAACCAGCTGTGTACAGTCTCTGGTACTTGCTTTGCAAGATCACATCTGTGTGGTCAGCATGTGCTGCAAGACTGTGAGCAGACTATTTACAGATCAGCTGTTTAGATGTGGTGATCTGTCTGAAAATGTTAGTAGCTGCTCTGTTTGTTCACTTGATCATCACATTCTATCTGGTCAAGTTTGAAAAGAAAAAAAAAAGCTTGAAATACAGATATGTGTTTTGTTTACTCTTTATGCCTCTCTGTTCACTAGCTGCTGGCTGGCCACAATATATTCCAGCTTTCCAGTCCTGCTCTGTGAAGGGTGTGCACTCTGTTTTCCTTGTGAAATTCAGTACAGGTCTATATAATGCCTGCTTCCGACTTAATTTCCATTTAGACTCAAAGTGTCAGGAGGTTTGTGTTGCACAGGCTCTGTGTTCCTGCAGAGGATAATGCTTAGCATATGTATCCAAGGTGAGTTTCCATTGTAGGCAATCAGATTGCATCAGACCGTCGAACAAATTCAGTTCTGGGACTAAATATTTCCAGAGCTTTGGCTGCTTCCTTGTATCTAATGAGAATACCTCATGTGCTCTATTAGATAACTGCCTTGAGAAATATATAATTTTGCAGGATCTCATTTTTGAATAGGCATTATACTGCTGGGGCTGTGTGATAAAAAGTTTTCAGTGGATAATGGATAGCATGAGCTTGTGAAATTCCCCCTGAAAAGGGTGGGTTTCCAGGTTCATTCACTGGATGTAAAGACACCTGGGTTTCTGTCTTCATTTTAACAAAGAAAAGGACAAGCAGAAGAGCTGCACCATTGCTGCAGCTTGCAAATGGATTCACAGAACAGTTTAGGTTGGAAGGGACCTTAAAGTTACCATCTAGTTCCAACCCGCGCTGCCACAGGCAGGGATACTTTTCGCTACAGCAGGTCCCCCAAGTTCTCATCTGTTTTGGCCTTGAACATCTCCAGGGAGGGGGTATCCACAACCTCCCTGGGCATCCTGTTCCAGTGTCTCACCACTCTCATTATAAACAATTTCTTCCTAATCTCCAGCCTAAATCTGGTCCCCTTCAGGTACTGGAAGTCTGCTCTAAGGTCTCCCCGGAGCCTTCTCTTCTCCAGGCTCAACAGCCCCAACTTCACAGTCTGTCCCCATAGGGGAAGTTCTCCAGCTCTCTGACCATCTTCATGGCCTCCTCTGGACCTGCTTCAGCAGTTCCAGGTCCCTCTTACACTAGGGGCATCAGAACTGGATGCAGCACTCCAGGTGGGATCTCAGTAGAGCAGAGCAGAGGGGCAGAATCCCCTCCCTGTGCTGCTGCTCTCCCTGCTTTGGATGCAGCTCAGCACACAGCTGCCTGCTGGGCTGCCAGGGGCCAATCCTTCCTCCAGAGACTGCTCTTAAACCATTCCTTGCCCAGCCTTTATCTGTGCTTGGGATAGCCCTGACTCAGGTGTAGGCCTTGTTGATCTTAATGAGTGTGGTTTGGTCACTCTGTTGTTTCCACACTGTGGTTAGATGCAGAGAGGAGTGTCATGAAAGATGAGGGAAGCCACATGTCAAGAACATGCACAGAGGTACTGACAAGTAGCTTGAATGTTTCTTCATTAATTGATAGACCAGTATAACATGGGGAAGAAATAATGATGGTATCCTAGCAACTATGTGTTCATAACCACCATGCCCTGTAATGTTGCAATGAGCAGCAGCCACATTTTATTAATTCAAGAGGGGGAGAGCACATAATTTTAATTAACAAAACTTAGCAGCAAACTCCTAATGCAAAAATTTGATAAGCCCCCCCTGTTGTGGGCACCATCACTGCAGCTTCCCAGAGCTTTTAGAGTTTCCAAAATGGGAAATTAGGAACTAGTCCTAGGCAGGTTAAGGTGGCTCCTGTGCTATTCTCACTTTGTTCCATAAGCATGTTTTGCCAGTTGTATCCTGGGTTGCATCAAAAGAATCATGGTCAGCAGATGGAGAGAGGTGATTCTGCCAATTTACTCTGCTCTGGTGGACCTCACCTGGAGTGCTGCATCCAGCTCTGGAGCCCTCAACACAGAAAAGATATGGACTTGAGGAGGTGGTCCAGAGGAGAGACACAAAAATGATCAGGGGACTGGAATACCACAGCTACAAAGGCTGAGGGAGCTGGGTGTGTTCAGCCTGGAGAAGAGAGGGCTCTGGGGGGACCATAGAGCAGCCTTCCAGTACCAGAAGGGGACCTACGAGAAGGCTGCAGAGGGACTTTTTACAAAGGCCTGGAGCCATAGGAAGAGGGACAGTGGTTTGAAATTAGAGAAGAGTAGATTTAGATTGAATGCTAGGAACATATTCTTTACTATAAGGGTGGTGGGACACTGGAAGAGGTTGCCCAGAGGGGTAGCTGAGGTCCCATCCCCAGAGATATTCAAGGCCAGGTTCAACAAGGCTCTGAGCAGCCTTAACTAGTGGAGGATGTCCCTGCTCAGTGCAGGGGAGTGGGGCTAGATGACCTTTGGAGGTCCCTTCCAACATAAACCGTTCTGTGATTCTGTGATTCTGTGATTTGAGACCACAACTTCCTGTCCTGGCTGCTAATAACAGGGGAGGGGCAAAAGAACAGGGGAAAATATTTCTGCTACTGGGGAGCTCTTCAGTGAGACTTGACTCTCTCACCTCCTGAGTGTCCCACAGCCCTGCTCGCCAGGAGCAAGGTGCCAGGAGAGGACATGGGCTGGCCAGGAGAGGACATGGGCTGGCCAGGAGAGGACATGGGCTGGCCGGGAGCTGCAGGGCCGCACGGAGCTGGGGATTTCTGCTGCTGTGCCAGCAGCACACACGTGTGCTGCACAGTGGCAGCCAAACTTGTTCCTGGGCCAAGCAGCTGTCATTTAAAGAGCAACACATGGTTTACTGTAGAGCAGATGGAATGGAGAGCTGACCCTTTCATTTATTTGCATATCTGTGTGTATAAAGACAAGATTCATAAAAAAAATAAGTGGGGAAAACAAAACAAAAAAACCCCAACAAGTGCAAAAAGGCACAGGATAGTCAGGTTATTCCGTGTGCACAATGGCACAAAAAATAAACTGCATGAGACTTTCAGTGAGAATAATTCAGATTAGCTTTTACAAAACTTGTGTTGCTACAGTGGATTTCTGCCAATTTATAGCAGCTGATGATCTGGCTGATTATGTCTGTTAATTTGTTTGTGATGTCTATAATGCCTTCTTAGACATTTTAACTCTGGAGATGATTTGTTGGACTCCACGTGCTCTGGGCTGACTATGTTCTGAGCGAGCCAGGTCAAAACACGGCTACAGGCTTTTCCCGTCGGTGTGCTCCATCAATATGTTTCCATTTGCAGTTCAGCCAGGGAGTGCTGGCAGGGAAGTGCCAGCCAGATTTGGAGAAGGCATATCCCTCAGGTCTCTGGGAAAAAAAGAATCTCCCTGAGATGAAACCCAGCATTGCTTCCTGCTGTGGGTCCCTTAGATCCTTTCGTCAGCACAAAGGAACTTTTTTCTCTGGGAGAGCAGGGTTGGAGCAACCCCAGACCCTTGCCAACCCCACAGCTTTTGCACACACCCTTCCATTCCTACTTATCTAAAGACATGACAAAAGGGGGATCACTCTGTGGACTGGATCATCAGATGTGAATCTGAGTGGTTGTGGTATCAGAGCTGCTATTCTGGAGACTGACTTATGGACCAGCAAAAACCTGGGGAGCTGTGTGCAAGGCACGTTTGCTGCGTTGGATTCTCTCACAAGCTGCATCTTTTGTAAATATTTAATAAAAGCAATTTAGTTGTGGGAGGCACAAATTCTCAGATTGCATTGGGTTGGAAGGGACCCTCAAAGGTCATCTTGTCCAACCCCTGCTGTCAGCAGGGACACCTCCCAGGGATGAGGTTGAGGCCCTGTCTCTGGAAACATTCAAGGTCAGGCTGGATGTGACCCTGGGCAGCCTGTTCCAATGTTTCACCACTATCATTGTAAAAAAACTTCCTTCTGATGTCCAAAGCAAATCTCCCCTGCTCCAGGTTCAAACCATTGTCCCCCATCCTATACCCACAGGCCTTTCTAAACAGTCCCTCCCCAGCCTACCCATAGCTCCCCTTCAGATATTGAAATGCAGCTCTAAGGTCTTCTTGGAGCCTTCTCTTCTCCAGGCTGAATGGACCAAATTCTTTCATCCTGTCTACATAGCAGAGCTGCTCCAGCCTCCTGATTAACTTGGTAGCCCTCCTCTGGACCCTCTCCAGCAGGTCTATGTCCCTCTTGTGTTGGGGGCCCTTGGCTGGACACAGCACTGTAGGTGAGGTCTCAGCAGAGCAGAGCAGAGTAGAGTGGCAGAATCAACTCACTCAGCCTGCTGGCCACACCTCTTTAGATACATCCCAGGACGTGATTTGCCTTCTGGGCTGCAAGTGCCCATTGCTGGCTCATGTCCAGCTTCTTGTCCACCAGCACCCCCAGCACAGACTTAGAAAGCATAAAGGAGTTTTGGGGTTTGTCTGTTCGCCTTTTCCCCCCCCTACAAAACACCCCTGATAACTTTTTTCGGTGTGCTGCATAAATACTGGAGGCAGCTTTCCCACACTGCAGGGAGAACATCGGTGCAAATGTTCTCACAAGTCTATATTTAAACAAGCATTCACAGCACGTTTTTGCTTCTTTTGCTTTCCACAAGTATTTCCTCAATGTAAACCAGAGTTCACAGAGAAATATACAGAAGAGGGAATTTGAACCCAGCTTGAAGGTGAGGTTCTGCCCCACACAGTAGGTGAGATGGGGTTTCAAAAAGGCACGAAGCTCCTACCCGTTGTGTAAGGGCAGGGGTGCTGAGTGGATGGGGCTCAACACGGTGTCCTGTGAAGCTGGACATGCTCAAGTTAGTGCTAGGGTTTTCTAGTCAATTAAAGAAGACAAAGCAATGCTTACCTGAGTGAAAGTAAGTACCCTTTGCAGGGAGATTACTCATTCTCAGGGTAGAATTGCTAACTATGACAATTTTCACAGACAAGGCTTCTTAAATTTGCTTCTGTTGTTTGTCACATCTTCCTACAAACACACAGAGCCTTGAGAATCTTGTGAGCTAAACCATGGCAAACCTGCCACGCTTAATTTGCCTTCACATCATTGTGGGTTGCTGTACTTACTGTCCTGATTTTCTTTTTATATTCTTTGCTATAATTAGAGTTGAATTATCACAGGCATTTTAGGAACTGAACCATGTATTTCCCCCCATATTTCTGTGCATTTTAGGACACAGCTTTTGTTTTTAGCCAAACTATATTATGGCTTGGAATATTTACCTCAGAAACTATTTTGCCCAACTCTTTCTTCTTCTTCTTCTTCTTTTTTTTTTTTAAGCTTCTGTTAGTTCTGTAGGATAAGTGTAGAGGTAACTATGTGTTGGCACTTTCACACAATCTGGAGCCTGATGGAATCCACTCTGCAGTGGTTTGACCATTAGCTGCCATGGTGGCCGAGACATTAGAGGGGATGGCTGAGGACAGCAAGTTTGCAGGTGATACCAAGTCGAGCGGTGTGGTTGAAAAGACTGAAGGACAGGATGGGTGCCATCCAGAGGCACCTGGACAGGCTGGAGAGGTGGGATGAGGAGAGGTTCAATAAGGCAAAGTGCAAGGGCCTGCATGCAGGTTGGGGCAACCCTCGGTACCAGTCCAGGCTGTGGGATGATGAAATTGGGAGCGGCCCTCCAGAAAAGGATTTGGGGGTGCTGGTGGATAAGAAGCTGCATGAGCCAACAATGGGCACTTGCAGCCCAGAAAGCAAATCACATCCTGGGCTGTATCCAAAGAAGTGTGGCCAGCAGGTTGAGTGAGGTGATTCTGCTGCTCTGCTCTGGTGAGACCTCACCTGCAGCGCTGTGTCCAGCTCTGGGGCCCCAACACAAGAGAGACATGGACCTGCTGGAGTGGGTCCAGAGGAGAGCCACCAAGATGATCAGAGGACTGAAGCACCTCTGCTATGGAGACAGAATGGAAGAATTGTGGCCATTCAGCCTGGAGAAGGGAAGGCTCTGGGGAGATCTTAGAGAGATATTTCAATATCTGAAGGGGACCTACAGGAAGGCTGGGGAAGGGCTGTTCAGAAGGGCCTGTGGGGATAGGATGAGAGGCAAGGGTTTGAAACTGGAGCAGGGCAGATTTAGGTTGGCCATCAGGAAGAGGTTCTGCACAGTGAGAGTGGTGAAACACTGGAACATGCTGCCCAGGGATCTGGTTGAGGTCCCATCCCTGGAGACGTTCAAGATCAGACTGGATGTGGCTGTGGGCAGCCTGAGGTAGTTGGAGGTGTCCCTGCTGAGTGCAGGGGGGTTGGACAGGATGACCTTTGGGGGTCCCTTCCAACCCAATGCAATCTGTGAGTCTGTGACTTATGGAGAATAGGTGACTTGGGTGACTTGAGTGACTTCCAGGGGATGGAATAGGCCCAGGACTGACCCTGGGAAATCAGAGCCATGACTGTAACTTAGAAAATGCTGAAGACTAACCAAAAACAAGTACAAGGACTGAGTTACTACATTCTTGTTTCTTAAAGACTCTGTTCCTTTTATTTGAATCAATTCTCTTGGAGTATATTGAGGTTTCTTTTATACTTTTTTTACCTGTTTTGTGGGGTGTTTTCTTTCAGGTTTTTTCAGGGGGGGCTGGGGCCAGGGTAAGAAACACCAACAGGAACTGGTTTGTCTTTCTCTCCCTAAAATAGACTTTTGGAACCCTTGGTCCCAGTCACAAATGTACTTGTATAAATTTGCTGTTCTCCAGTACCAGTGAAACGTGTATTTTATTACACACAAAAAATTATCAGCACAAGAGATTATTCCTTCTCAAACTGCTCTTCCACTTAACGACCCTGCAGTTAGCTTCAGTGTCAGAAATTTCCCAGTCTTAATGGTGAGGTTAAAAATGGAACCATCTTTCTCCCCCTAGAAATCCTGATGCCTTAGTTTGTTAAAGAATATGATTATAGTCTGTTTTGTTTTGTTTTTTTTTTAATGTATGAACAAAGGAACTTTTGATTTAGAAATTAATTCTAGCAGCAATCTGTAACCCTTGTGCTTACAAGGTTGTGTTTCCTGGCTGTTAAATCGCTTTCTAAACATAATTGTTAATTCTAGATCAACAGACCAAATGTTTTTGTGAGGCTGAGCATTCTTAATCTGAAATACTTTGCAAGCCATTTTGGTTTTGTTGACTTGCAAACTGAATTTTAAAAGAAAGAAAAAGAAAGAGAAAAGGTTATTAACACTTCAAGAATGTGAAAGGAATAATAACATTGATCTGTTTACAATACATTTCACAAAGCGCTTAACAAAGAGAGAAAATAAGAGTTCAGAGGAAAGGATTGTGCACATTTTAACAATGCAGATTATTCCTCCCTGCCTTATCAAATCCTTTTTCATTTTTCTGTTAAAGTTCCACACACTTAGGCATTTATTAGCATCACTGAAGTGTCTCACAGGTCCATTCCCAAAGTATTGTAAAGATTTTGAGGTGAAATTCTAGCCAATGCCAATTTTTATTCAAACTCGATCTGGTGAGGATGTTGCACTTGGTGAGAGGCACCCCTGCCCTGGAAAGCTGTGTTAACAGAAAAAGAAAAGGGAATCACAGTATCATCAAGGTTGGTAGAGACCTCAAAGATCATTGAGTCCAACCTGTCACCACAGACCTCATGACTAAACCATGGCACCAAGTGCCACGTCCAGTCCCCTCTTGAACACCTCCAGGGATGGTGACTCCACCACCTCCCTGGGCAGCACATCCCAATGGCAAATGACTCTCTCAGTGAAGAACTTTCTCCCCACCTCCAGCCTAAACTTCTCCTGTCACAGCTTGAGACTGTGTCCTTTTGTTCTGGTGCTGGATGCCTAGGAGAAAAGACCAACCCTCCCCCAGCTACAACCTCCCTTCAGGTCCTTGTAGACAGCAAGAAGGTCTCCCCTGAGCCTCCTCTTCTCCAGGCTAAGCAACCCCAGCTCCCTCAGCCTCTCCTCACAGAGCTGTGCTCAAGGCCTCTCCCCAGCCTTGTTGCCCTTCTCTGGACACGTTCAAGTGTCTCGATGTCCCTCTTAAACTGAGTGGCCCAGAACTGGACACAGCACTCAAGGTGTGGCCTAAAACCAGCGCTGATTACAGGGCACAATGACCTCCCTGCTCCTGCTGGCCACACTATTCCTAAAGCAGGCCAGGATGTCGTTGGCCTTCTTGGCCACCTGGGCACACTGCTGGCTCATGTTCAGGCAGCTGTCAACCAGTACCCCCAGGTCCCTCTCTGTTTGGCAGCTCTCCAGCCACTCTGACCCCAGCCTGTAGCTCTGCATGGGGTTGCTGTGGCCAAAGTGCAACACCTGGCACTTGGATTTGTTGAATGCCATCCTGTTGGACTCTGCCCATCTGTCCAGTTGGTCGAGGTCCCTCTCCAGAACCCTTCTGCTCTCTAACTGATCAACTCCTGCCCCAAACTTGGTGTCATCTGCAAATTTGCTGATGACTGACTCAATCCCCTCATCCAGATCATCAATGAAGATATTAAAGAGGATGGGGCTTAGAATTGACCCCTGGGGGACACCAGGGATCAGTTCTGGGCCCCATCCTCTTTATCATGGAATCATGGAATCCCAGGTTGGGAGGATCATCTGGCCTAGACAAGATGGCCCAGCCCCTATCCATCTGAACCTTGGATGTCTCCAACGTTGGGGAATGCACCATTTCCCTGGAAAGATTATTCCAGTGGCTGAATCTTCTCATGGTGAAAATTGTCCTTTTGTGTCCAATCAGGATCTTCCCAGCAGTAGCTTATACCCACTGCCACTTGTAACTCCCTGTGAAACGTGAGTCTCCATTTTCTTTGTAGCCACCCTCCAAGTACTGGAACCTGGTGATGAACCAGCCTAATTTTCTCAAGGTTGAACAATCCTTTCCTCATGTAGAAGCTTCCCAGTCGTTTGTGGTCCTTCTCTGGATCCTCCCCAGCCCATTCACACCTCTTTTTGTGTAGTGGGGACAAAGACTAAAGACAGTATTCCAGGTGTGGCCTGACAAGCACAGAGTAGAGTGGGACAATGACTTCTTTATCGCTGCTGGTGATGCCCTTGTTGATGCAAACCAGCATCCTGTTGATTTTCTCTGTCACAGCAGTACACAGTTCACTCACACCGAGCCTCTTCTTCACCAGGACTCTCAGGTTCCTTTCCACGAAGCTGCTCTCCAGCTGAGTAGATCTCATCCTGTGCTGCACTTCTGGATTCTGCTTTCTGAGGTATGACCTTACACTTGTCCTTGCTGAACTTTATCAGGTTTGTGTTAGCCCACTCTTCCAGCCTGTTCAGGTCTTCCACAAAATGGCTCTAATGAAGTGTCTGCTCCCCAGTTCAAGAGAGACAGAGACCTGCTGAAAAGAGTCCAAGGGGGAGCCACAAGGACGATTAGGGAACTTGAGCATCTCCCCTATGAAGAGAGACTGAGAGCCCTGGGGCTGTTTAGTCTGGAGAAGAGAAGGCTGAGAGGGGATCTGATCAATCTGAGGGGTGGGTGTCAAATGGAGGGGGCCAAGCTCTTTTCAGTGGTGCACAGCAATAAGACAAGAAACAACAGTTTCAAGCTTGAATATAGAATATTTCACTTCAACATGAGGAGAAACTTCTTTACAGTGAGGGTGCCAGAACGCTGGAGCAGGCTGCCCAGAGAGGTTGTGGAGTCTCCTTCTCTGGAGACTTTAAAGCCCACCTGGATGCATTCCTGTGCAGACCACCCTGCGTGATCCTGCTCTGGCAGGGGGGTTGAACTGAGATCTCTGAGATCCCTTCCAACCTCTAGCATACTGTGATACTATGTGATCATCAGCAAACTTCATTCAGATCACTTAGGGAGATACTAAACAACATTGGGCCCAACATCAACCCCACTTGTGACAGGCTGCCAGTTTGAAAAGCAGCTGTTAATCACCAGCCTTTGGGTGCTGATCTGTCAGGCAGTCCCACACCCACCACACATACTGCTTGTCCAGATTATAACACAGCAGTTTCTCTGAAAGGAGTCTGTGAGCCTTGGAGAAACCCAGGTAGACAATGTCCACCACTTGCCTCACATCAGCTGAGCAGGATTTTTTTGTCCAGAAAGGACTTAGCGGAGCTGCTACAGAACTGCAGAGAAAGATGCTACTGAACAAACAAGGTTGGTGATAAAGGCATCAAAAACCAAGACAAAATGCTGGTGTGTTTTTGTCTGCTTCCCAAATCTCCCCTGTCTATCTGGTGTAGGTTGTGTGCTTGTTATTTCTTCTGAAGAAGGCTTGTTTGGACACTGGGAGTGTAATAATTATGACAAGAAATCTTGACATCCACATGTAGCTCAGCTGCTGGGGGATATCCCTTTGTAAACTCTCCAAATCACAAGGCCTTGGCATTAATTTATATTTTGAATTGTAACTGCTGTGTAGCTTGATACATTCCAGCTGGCAGATCCAGAAGATGCTGGTGTTCCTCTAAGGAACATCTGAATATGCAGAGAAAGCCCAAGTCCAGTTGTCATCATTTCAATTTTCTTGAGTTTCCAAAGGACTTCTGCATTTTACTGTTGCTTTTGATGAGATAGAGCACTGTGTCCAGTTGTGGAGCCTCTGTTACAGGAAGGATCTGGAGGTGCTGGAAGGTGTCCAGAGAAGGGCAGAGGGCTGGAGCTTCTCTGCTATGGAGACAGACTGAGGGAGTTGGGGTTGTTCAGTCTGGAGAAGAGAAGGCTCCAAGGAGACCTTCTTGCAGCCTTCCAGTATCTGAAGGGGCTACAAGAAAGCTGGGGAGGGACTTTTGAGGGTGTCAGGGAGTGATAGGACTGGGGGCAATGGAGCAAAACAAAGCTGGGGAGGGGTCTGGAGCACAGCCCTGTGAGGAGAGGCTGAAGGAGCTGGGGCTTCTTAGCCTGGAGAAGAGGAGGCTCAGGGGAGACCTTCTTGCTGCCTACAACTCCCTGAAGGGAGGTTGTAGCCAGGTGGGGCTTGGTCTCTTCTCCCAGGCAACCAGCACCAGAACAAGAGGACACAGTCTCAAGCTGCTCCAGGGGGAGGTTTAGGCTAGATGACAGGAAGAAGTTCTTCATAGAACGAGAGATTGGCCATTGGAATGTGCTGCCCAGGGAGGTGGTGGAGTCATCATCACTGGAGGTGTTTAGGAAGAGACTGGATGGGGTGCTTGGTGCATTGGTTTAGTTGATTAGATGGTGTTGGGTGATAGGTTGGACTTGATGATCTCAAACGTCTCTTCCAACCTGGCTAATTCTATTCTATTCTATTCTATTCTATTCTATTCTATTCTATTCTATTCTGTTCTGTTCTGTTCTAAACAGGTAGATTGAGATTGGATGTCAGGAAGAAGTTGTTCTTCATGAGGGTGGTGAGAGACTGGCACAGGTTGCCCAGGGAGGTGGTGGAAGCCTCATGCCTGGAGGTGTTTGCAGCCAGGCTGGCTGTGGCTGTGAGCAACCTGCTGCAGTGTGAGGTGTCCCTGCCCATGGCAGGGGGGTTGGAACTGGAAGATCCTTGAGGTCCCTTCCAACCCTGACAATTCTATGACTCTATGTTTCAGAGGTATACTTCTCCCTCTCTCCTTCCATAATCTTCCTATGTGATCTAGGGTATATTTTTGGGTGGCTAGGAATGTCTCCTTCCCTCCATTTTTACAGTCACTGCGGTTTGCAGTGTTTTATGAGGAGAAGAAAGGGGTGGGGGGAACAAAAGAACAAAACTGGGAGTCAGAATGACTTAGGTAGGAAGTGACCTCAGAAGTCATCTATTCCAACGTCCCTCCCAAGGGCAGGGACAACATTAAGCCACACTTGGTTGCCTGAGTTGAACGAGGGAAAGGTTCTGCATTAAAAACAAACAAACAGATGAAAGTCAGAGCACCATAACAGAATTTCCCAAGTGTTGTGCTGTGTGCAGCAGCAGCAGATCTGGTAAATCCAGTTACAGTAGTAGTATCGCCAAGGTTGGAAGAGACCTCAAAGATCATCGAGTCCAACCTGTCACCACAGACCCCATGACTAGACCATGGCACCAAGTGCCACGTCCAGTCCCCTCTTGAACCCCTCCAGGGACGGTGACTCCACCACCTCCCTGGGCAGCACATTCCAATGGCAAATCACTCTCTCGGTGAAGAACTTTCTCCTCACCTCCAGCCTAAACTTCCCCTGGCACAGCTTGAGACTGTGTCCCCTTGTTCTGGTGCTGGTTGCTAGAGAGAAGAGGCCAACCCCTTCCTGGCTACAACCACCTTTCAGGTAGTTGTAGAGGGCAATGAGGTCGCCCCTGAGCCTCCTGTTCTCCAGGCTAAGCAACCCCAGCTCCCTCAGCCTCTCCTCACAGGGCTGTGCTCAAGGCCTCTCCCCAGCCTCGTTGCCCTTCTCTGGACACCTTCAAGTGTCTCAATGTCCTTCTTAAACTGGGGGGCCCAGAACTGGAAACATGGTTAGATGCCACGAAGTAGGTGGCAGTGCCTTAACCGTATGTGTGTTGTATAGGCCACAAGGGCCTCTTCCATCCTTATGAAGGGGAGTGCTAACCTTCTCTCCTTTCATACAACACTGTTATGCTGCAGTATCATTGGGGGTTTGGTTTTTTTTGCAGAAACTGTTATCGGTGCAGTTTTTGAGGAGCACCTAATCAAGTGAGCTGCCTCCTAATTCGCTGGTGGAGACATTTATGAGGCACCAGCATCAAGAACATAATCACAACGTCTTGCCTGACACAAAATATAAACACCGCTCAAGGAGATGTGTCAGAAATGAACAATTCAGAGTCTGGAATAATTATTTTTGTTTCAGTAGCTTCATGTAAATGAATGATGGAAATTGTGCCATCCTGCTAATTAAATAAACACCTAGGGGTGGGGTTTTTTTTTGGCCTGGGACTCCTGTTCCCTAAATCATTGGAAACCTTATCAAGCCCTAGCTAATCCCAGTGCTCTGTTCAATAGGACAGGAACAAACTTCACAGTGTGGGTGGTGAGACACTGGAACAGGATGCCCAGGGAGGTCATGGTTCAGGGCCAAGTTGGTTGAGGTCTTGAGCAACCTGGCCTAGTGGGAGGTGTCCCTGCCCATGGCAGGGGGCCTGGAAGTGGATGATCTTTAATGTCCTTTCCAATCTAAACTGTTGTTTGACGCCATGGGCACATTGAAGGCAACAGAAAAATCTTCCATTTGCTCCATGCTGCTTTATTTTCAGGGTTCTTAGTTTTATTCTCTGGATTTTGTCATAAAACAGTAGGAAAGCTCAGTAACTAACTCAACATGAGGGTGGTGAGAGACTGGCACAGGTTGCCCAGGGAAGTGATGGAAGCCTCATCCTCGGAGGTGTTTGCAGCCAGGCTGGCTGTGGCTGTGAGCAACTGCTGCAGTGTGAGGTGTCCCTGCCCATGGCAGGGGGGTTGGAACTGGCTGATCCTTGAGGTCCCTTCCAACCCTGACAATTCTATGATTCTCTAACACAAACTGCTGTCAGCTCTTCACTCTGTTGATTGCTATTTACTGGACATCTGAAATACCATTTTCCCCCCTCCCCAAGACAAGAGCACCTCTCATGAAAACAGAATTGGGACTGTTCACCCTGGAGAAAAGAAAGCTCTGGGAAGACCTTAGAATACATTAGATCTACATGAAGCGTGGGGAAGAACTGCTTAGACAGGCTTGTGGTGATGGGACAAGGAACAATGGTTTGAAACTGGAGCAGGGCAGATTTAGGTTGGATATCAGGAGGAAGTTCTGCACAATGAGAGTGATGAAATAGAACAGGCTGTCCAGGGATGTGGTTGAAACCTCATTGCTGGAGGTTTTTAAAGCCAGGCTGGATGTGGCTGTGAGCAATCTGCTGTAGTGTGAGATGGTCCCTGCCTATGGCAGGAGGGTTGGAACTGGCTGATCCTTGAGGTCCCTTCCCACCCTAACAATTCTGTGATTCTGTGATTCAAAGAGAGGATGATAGGTTTTCTTGCATTAGAACCGTGTGTAGCAACCAACTTTATATTTGTACAGGCTTTGGGTTTAGATTCTATTTCTTAAGTACTTCAAAGTATCATTTTAAAGTATCTGGGGTTTAATACCTTTTCTTTTCCTTCTTTCATTTTTAATAGTACTGTTTTGAAGTAATCCCATTCATCTGTTCTGTTCACTGTGTCTAAGGTTTACAGTAATTCCATGACAGAAGATATTTACTGCTATTCAGTCAGCTGGACACTGACATAAATAACTCTGCACTTCTGACTGTTTCCTATGAAATCATCAAATGCTTACAGCTCAGAGTTATGACACTCTGAAGGGATTTATGACCACCACAAGACTGCAGAGAACCAAAAGGAGTCAAGGATGACAGCCCTGCTTAGGTGATGAAGCATAAAGAAATTTCTCCACACTGTAGACATTAATCACAAACAAGGCTTCCTAAATCAGATGCTTTTTAAGATGAGGGGGAAAATGCTCCAAATAATTGTTGATCAGAGGGCTTGGAGCACCTCTCCTATGGGGGCAGGCTTCAAGAGTTGGGGCTGTTCAGCCTGCAGAGAAGGTGGCTCCAGAGAGAGCTTAGAGCAGCCTTCCAGTACCTGAAGGGGGCTACAAGAAAGCTGGGAAAGGACTTTTTACAAGGGTTGTGATGATAGGATGAGAAGAAGTGGATTGAAGCTTGAGGAGGGCAGATTTAACTGGAGATAAGGAAGAAATTCTTTCCAGTGAGGGTGGTGAGACACAGGAACAGGTTGCTCAGGAGGTTGTGGATACCTCCTCCCTGGAGGTGTTCAAGGCCAGGTTGGATGAGACCTTGAGCAACCTGGGCTGGTAGAAAGTGTCCCTGCCCATGGCAGGGAGCTTGGAACTAGATGATCTTTAAGGTCCCTTCCAACCTAAACCATTCCATAAACCTGTGAATTTCTTGTCTCATGACACCCTGCACAGACAAATAGTATTATTAAATTTAAAAAAAAAAAAAAGAGGACATTCTGAATCCTGTCTTGTGCACTGTGGCTGAATTCTAAGTCCTGTCCAAAGCAGCAAGAACAAAGCATGTGTAAAGGTTGTCATCTGGCAAATACTGTCAGCCTCCATCTTCCAATAGAATAAATATATTTAAAGAACATGGATGTTAAATGTATGCTGTGTTCTAAATCTACTTAAATAATATATGCACTCTGCTTAAATAATATATGTACACACAGATTAAATTCTTCCCAGCAGCAACAAAATTACTGTGTGAAAATATAAACCATCTTTTTCACTTCTGCATAAAATGAGACAGGACCATGGTAAGGTCTATGCCAGTAGTGAAAATTAACATAGAATAGAATAGAATAGAATAGAATAGAATAGAATAGAATAGAATAGAATAGAATTAATCAGGTTGGAAGAGGCCTTTGAGATCATCAAGTCCAACCTATCACCCAACACCACTTAATCAACTAAACCATGGCACCAACTGCCTCACCCAGGCTCCTCTTAAACACCTCCAGGGATGGTGACTCCACCACCTCACTGGGCAGCACATTCCAGTGGTCAATAATTCTTTCTGGGAAGAAATTCTTCCTAACATCCAACCTAAACCACCCCTGGTGCAGCTTGAGATTGTGTCCTCTTGTTCTGATGCTGGTTGCCTGGGAGAAGAGACCAACCCTCCCCCAGCTACAACCTCCCTTCAGGGAGTTGTAGAGAGCAAGAAGATCTCCTCTGAGCCTCCTCTTTTCCAGGCTAAGCAACCCCAGCTCCCTCAGCCTCTCCTCACAGGGCTGTGCTCCAGACCCCTCCCCAGCTTTGTTGCCCTTCTCTGGACACCTTCCAGCAGCTCAACATCTTTCCTAAACTGAGGAGCCCAGAACTGGACACAGGACTCAAGGTATGGCCTAACCAGTGCTGAGTACAGAGCAGAATGACCTCCCTGCTCCTGCTGGCCGCACTCTTCCTGATGCAGGCCAGGATGCCATTGGCCTTCTTGGCTGCCTGGGCATGCTGCAGGCTCATGTTCAATTGCTGTCAACCACAACCCCCAGGTCCCTCTCTGCCTGGCTGCTCTTCAGCCACTCTGACCCCAGCCTGTAGCACTGCATGGGCTTGTTGTGGCCAATGTGCAGAACCTGGCACTTGGATGTGTTCAATCTCTTGCCCTTGGACTCTGCCCATCTGTCCAGCCTGGCAAGGTCCCTCTGCAGAGCTCTTCCACCCTTTAACAGATCAACTCCTGCCCCCTGTTTGGTGTAATCTGGAAATTTGCTGATGATGGACTCCATCCCCTCATCCAGACCATCTCATTACAGTGATAATTTCCAAACCCTCCTCAATATAAATCCATTCATTTTGCCTTAATCTGGTATCTTTCCCTGCCTAGTGTGTTTAGTTTCTTTTATTTGCTTTTCATTTATTGTCAAAAAGGTAAATATCATGGCCTGGGAAATTTTCATCTCTGAAAAAGAAAATGAGGAGAGCATTTGTAATGGAATGATTAATGTTATTCAGCAAGGTTTCAGTGAAAATAGATCTGTCAAAAAATGGATTAATAAATCCACAGATTGGATTGTTAAGGGGAGTGTGTTGAAATAACAAATGCCTGTAAAGAGTCTGACCTCGTATCCTCTAACATTTTGGTCTAATACAATATATGCAATACATACAGCAAGTGTTGCACAGATTAAGCCTAGCTACCAGCAGAATGTAAAATGCAATTGTAAATTGAAATCCTTGTCTGACAGGAGGTTTCAAGTAGGCCCCTCTGGGATCTATTCTCTGTCTAGCCTTGGTGGTGGTAGGAAAAAAATATAACATCATTGCTGGTAACACCAGCAAGTGATTAAACAGCAAAAGGTAAATAGAAACTAATGACAGGGGCTGATAAGATATGCCAGGTTGACTTGCTGGGGAAAATGAGCTCACTCTAACACAGCTGAGTTTCAGGTCATGCTTCTAGGAACAAAGAATCCAATCTGAAAATAGGATTTCTTCCTGGAAACCTGTGACTCTCTTTGGACTGGGGAAGATGGAGGGGATATCGGCACAAGCAGCCAGCTCGACGTGAACTGCCAGCAGGATGCAAAGCTGCTTTGGGATAGACGAGCTGCAGAGATGTGGCCATCTTGCTGGCCATACTGTGATTAGTGCTGGATATGTCATTCCAGCATTGTTGACTCTACTTCAGAAAGCCAAGTGGCAAATTTGAGAGCATTCAGAGAATCAGTACAAAACTAGCCTGGTGACTGCAATCTTTCTGTCCTGCAGCGATTCTTAGGGATCCAGACATTCTTAGCATAGCCAAGGCAGCCTGAAGAAATTATTTGATATCTTCCACTAACAATGAGAAATATCAGTGAGTATTTAAAAATGGTGCAATTAGTGTAATTCACTGGGCATTGACTGAATCAGAAGTGCAACTATTAGGTAATAAAAGACCTAGAATTTAAGGTGAGGGTTGTCATTGCATTTCCCTTTCCATGCATGTTTTTAGACCAGCTTTAAAACGTGTGTTTATCAAAGTACCCATAAAAAGGGGATGGCTGACCCCAGGTGTCACCAGTGGGATTGTTTACCTCTTCCTAGGATACCTCTGACTGCAGAATCACAGAATCATGGAATGGTTTGGATTGGAAGTGACCTCCAAAGTTCATCTAGTCCAGCCCCTCTGCAGTGGGCAGGGACATCCTCCACTAGATCAGGCTGCCCAGAGCCCTTTTGAGCCTCACCTTGGATATGTCCAGGGATGGGACCTCAATTACCAACCTGGGCAACCTGTTCCAGTGTCTCACTACCCTCACTATAAAGAACTTGTTCCTAACATCCAATCCAAATTTACTCTTCTCTAATTTCAAAACATTGCCCCTCATCCTAACACTGTGGTCCCTCTGCAGCCTTCTTGTCACCCCTTCAGGGAAGGCTGCTATTAGGTCTCTCTGGATCCTTCTCCAGGCTGAACCACCCCAGCTCCCTCAGCCTGTCCTTGTAGCAGAGGTTCTCCAGCCCCCTGATCATCTTTGCAGCCCTCTTCTGGACTTGCTTCATCAGGTCCATGTCCTTCCTGTGTTGGGAGCCCCAGAGCTGGACACAGTACTGTAGGTGAGGTCTCAGCAGAGCAGAGCAGAGTGGCAGAATCACCTCTCTCAACCTGCTTGCCACACTTCTGATACAACCCAGGATGTGATTTGCCTTCTGGGCTGCAAATTCCCATTGCTGGTTCATGTCCAGCTTCTCATCACCAATACCACAAAGTCCTTTTCCAGAGGGCTGCTTTCTATCACCTCATCCCCCAGCCTGTATTGATAATGAGGATTGTTCCGACCTAGGCGCAGGAGCCTGCACTTGGTCTTATTGAACTTCACAAGGTTCACCTGGGCCACCTCTTCAGCCTGTCCATGCCCTTCATGACAACATCTCATCCCTCTAGCATATTAGCAGCACCACTCAGCTTGGTGTCATCTGCAGGCTTATAGTCAATATTGGTTTCTATTGCTCGAGCAAGTAGGTCAGGACAGGCCTGTGCCAATGCTCTGCAGTTCTTCCTGCCCCCTGGTTTTGCTTTCTTAGCATCTTGGAGGCTGAACCAGATTCCTTGGGTGAGTGTCTGTCTTCCAAGAGACAGCAATTCAAATGCCTCCCTGTCTTAACACCCTGGAAGTTGATCATGAAATGCATTCATTTTGTACATAACAACAGAAAAAAGACAGACTAACTTTTTAATCTTTGTTCCTTGATCTGGTCTGGGATTATTTTGTGTTTGTTGGGTTGGTTTGTTTTTCTATTCAGTGAGATTGATGAAAGCCTAATTCCTTGTCACACCATATGAAACACACATTTTGAAGACCCAGGTAGAGTAAAGGCTTAGGACAGCACCGCAAGGGAAAAAGCCCTTTTTGACTGGCCTGGCAAACTGGGTTGATTGTACATGAAGTCATGGAAATCAAAACAAGAAACACATGTAAGCATGTGCTTGAGTCCCCAAAGTGTTTTCACAACAGGACCATTCTATAAAAGCCTTTTCAATATGTTTCTTCATCATTCTGTCTTCAAATGCCATCTGACCTTAATAAAACTGCCCTGGCTGCTTTACAGGGCAAAATGTACTGTTCTTAGTGGTCTCTTCCAAACAGAAGTATTTTTATAGTGTTCTCTGATAATCTGTCAGAGCTGAGTCCAGTTCCTGATGAATTGGTGTGACTCTCCCAGGCTGATTGTAACTAGTCACTAAATATGCAACATGGTGTAAAACACAAGCAGGAGTTTGGGTGTGGAAACTTTTATACAAAGTGTGAAAGTTTGTCTTTGATTCTTCCTTCAGTTAGCTTGGGGGTTTCTGTTGTTTGTTTGTTTGTTTGCTTTTAATAGGGGACACTAATCCTAAAGGGGAGAAAGTGTTGAGTGTATTCCATATATTTTTCTCTTTAAATGCAATTATTCTATGCAAATATTTCCCATAGCCATGATTGTAGTTTTGGTGTCACCAGTGAAGAGGAAGTTTTGCACTATTTTTCTCCTTTCCCTGGCATTTTCTCTTGTTTTCTTTCCTCTGTTTATGGTTTTTCTTTCAGAGGGTGTTATGGTTTACATAGTAAGATGCTGCATAAAACAAAGTGGCATTGCATTACTCCATATTTTCCCAAGAAGCTGCATTAAAAACAATATTTAAATTCCACTGCACCTCTAAGGATGTTGGCTTAGCTCAAATTAAAATTTGCAGTGTAACAGACCCTGCAGTGCTTGCTTCACAGAACAGGGAGACTGCATTGCTGACTTTATTGTTTGCATGCACTTCAGTGTTTTCCTTTCCTGCGTTCACTGAGGGTTAGAGTCTGTAGTGGAGAGGGCAACGTACAAACATTTAATCCCAAGTTCTAGGTTCCTTCTGCACAGCCTTTACACTCATGCTGGTGGAGGCATCTGAGGCAAGGCTTGCACGGGTAGCTGGAACCTTTTCCGCCGAGATGGTGCAGAACCTGATAGCCAGCAAGAGTCAGCAACTTGGTAATACTTGCACAAGGCTCTGCTCACACTCTTGACAGATCAGCTCCTTTCTCCAAATGGCTTTTTCTGCCAATTCATATGGAAAAGGTTTACTAATTCCACATCTGTGAGCTAAGGCCTGGGAATGCATATCATCTCATTTAGCTTTTGTTTTTGTTGTCCCTTCCTGTTTCCAGTGCATATCTGCTCAGCTTCAGCTCTCTGGCATAATTGCCTTATTTCCCCCCTCCTACTAAACATCACTTTGGAGTATTTGCTCCCAGGTATAAAATCTTGCATTTTTCCAGCTTTAATCTTATTTTCTTGTTCCTCTTCCTAACCACTTGGTGTCATTGAAAATATTTTCCCCCACTTAGCATTAACAGTTCCTCCCCCTTGAGTGTAATCTTTGCTTTCCATTTATACATCATGAGTTGTAACATCAAATATGCCTAGACTGAGTACTTACCCCTGCAGCACCCCAGATGAAACCTCTCCCTCCACTGACCTGATCCATGGCCATTTATCATTCTCCTTTGTAATTCTTCTGGAAAGGTTAGATCTAATGGGTTTCTAAGCAAACACATAAAACCTTAACTTCCCTATCAGAAGTGAAGTGGTGGAAGACAGACTTAGGACTGTCTTTCATCAACACAATATTTATAGCCAAGCAAATGAACACTTCAGCTCTGCAAATCCTAAATTTGTTGCCAGACAGTATCTGGAGATTGTTTTGCATGTTTTGATTAAATGCAGATTCCTTCAACTTTTCTTTTATTTTTTTTACCCTACAAAGCCAGAGTCCTGGGTTTTGTTCTTCTTCTTTGTTTTCTCTGGTAAGGCTCTGTGATGAATGAGATGTCCAATTAATAACCCACATCACCCAGTGTAAAAAGTCTCTCTGTTCATTAATATAGCAGTTCACTTAAACTGACTTTTTACAACAGTTCTGAGGCAAACTCTAAACCTCTGCTCAACTCAAGCAGCCAAGGAGACATGCAAAATAAATAATGATTCTCAAGATTTAAAACAATTTGGCTATTTTGTGTGTGTGATTTGGGGAAAAATATTTCCTTTATTCCAAAAGTTGGACCTAAAGAAACAGGTAATCTGCTTCAATAAATAGGACCTCTTATTTAGTATGTCCAGACTGATTTACTGCTGATGGTTGTTTCCATGCTACTTGAACAGAATATCACAGAGTTATAGAATCAACCAGGTTGGAAAAGACCTCAGAGATCATCAAGCCCAACCTATTACCTAACACTTAACACCTTTTTTGAACACCTGCAGGTATGGTGACTCCACCACCTCCCTGGGCAGCACATCCCAATGGCAAATTACTCTTTCTGGGAAGAACTTTCTCCTCACCTCCAGCCTAAACCTCCCCTGGCACAGCTTGAGATTGTGTCCTCTTGTTCTGGTGCTGCTTGCCTGGGAGAAGAGACCAACCCCCACCTGGCTACAACCACCCTTCAGGGAGTTGTAGAGAGCAATGAGGTCTCCCCTGAGCCTCCTCTTCTCCAGGCTAAGCAACCCCAGCTCCCTCAGCCTCTCCTCACAGGGCTGTGCTCCAGACCCCTCCCCAGCCTTGTTGCCCTTCTCTGGACACCTTCCAGCAGCTCAATGTTCTTCTTAAATTGAGGAGCCCAGAATGGTATTAAAAAGGAGAAGATGTCCATCTGTAATATCCTTGCAACTATATAATGAACATTTCAATGGAAAACTCATTGCCAGTAGGATTATTTGGTTTCAAAATTTGCAGTCCTGATTCTGCTGCTCTCAGAACTGTTTTTCTCATAGCCATAACTACAGAGATCACCAGCACTCATCTCTGCAGCTGTCAAATTGCCAGTAGTCCTCTCATATGACTCTTGCAGTCAAAAGCTAGGTACGGGTGAAGATATTTGCTCTGTCATATTGGAGCTTTGCAAGCTCCATTGATGTTTTGTCCTGCTCTAATGTTCAGTCAAAAGCAAATCACCAGCACTTTTTGGTTGTGTCTTGATACTAAGAACAGTCTTATGTTGAAGACTTGATAATTGTTTTGTGAAGTGTCCCAAGGGTCATCCACTGCCATGAGGGTAGTGGAAAACTGGAGCAGGTTGCCCAGGCAGGTAGTTGAGGACCCATCCCTGGATAGTACAAGGGGTAATGGTTTCAAACTAGAGAAGTGTAGATTTAGATTGGATGTTAGGAACAAGTTCCTTACCATGAGGGTAGTGGAACACTGGAACAGGTTGCTCAGGGAGGTAGCTGAGACCCCATCCCTGGAGATATTCAAGGTGACAGGGCCCTGGGAAACCTGATCTAGTTGAGGACATCCCTGCTCAGGGGACTAGATGACCTTTGGAGGTCCTTTCCAACCCAAACCATTCTATGATTCTGAGATTAGTGCTGGAGAACAAACTAGCTCAGCTATCTAACTTGCCCAACTTAGTCCTGTTCAGCTGTGAAGGGCCTTGTTGCTTTGCCTCTAACCTGGACCTCTTCATGTTTAAAGAGCAAGCCCCCACCTCCCCACTCCCCCAATCCCACATCCTGCAAGGTTTGTCCTGCATTACTTTCTGTGCTCCAGTCAAAAGGAGGCACCTGGCACCCAGGCAGCTGCCACTAGCCCCCAAGAAGGGTGAGCAGAGGCCATGTTTACAATACAATACAATACACCAGGTTGGAAGAGACCTTCAAGATCATCGGTCCAACCCACCAACCAATCCAACCCACCTAAACAACTAACCCATGGCACCAAGCACCCCATCAAGTCTCCTCCTGAACACCTCCAATGAAGGTGACTCCACCACCTCCACGGGCAGCCCATCCCAATGGGCAATCACTCTCTCTGTATAGAACTTCTTCCTAACATCCAGCCTAAGCACTGCTGATGTCCACAGGAGTTTCCCTTTTGTATGTTAAGAGAATATAGAACAAACTGTGTAATATATCCCCAGGGTATGACCAAAGCCAGGTGTGACACCTGAGTTTGAAAGGGTTTAATAATTAATTTGGATATGTAGCGGACAAAATCTGAATCTTATCCCTAATTGATGATTTCAACTTCCCAAATGCATCCACATGCTTCATACTTATTACAAATAACAGGTATTAATTATACTACTTTATGGTAATTCCTTAATAATTACTTAAGATCCATTAGATTTTTAACACTAATTAGAGCAGGGACTGTATCACAGTTGTCCCTCTTGCAGTAGAGTGCTGTAATCAGTGTGATGAAGAGGCATTTTCATTCTCTTTTCTTCTTGTTTTCCAGAAAAAAGTGTTTTCTGAACTGCTAGACCCTAAAATGATCCTAGAATAGCACACCCTTTCCTGGCTGAGTGCAGTCCTGTAAGCAGAGCACGGGCTGAACCTGGGTTTCCCTCATTCTCTTCCATGCTTCATTCTTTCCCGACCAGACTGGATCCTTTCTGCTGGCTAACAAGGCAATCAAAAGCCATGTGCCATCATGCTGAGTGACAGTGCTCAAATCCTTTGGCCAGTCTTGCTTATTTCCTGCTATAGAATTGTAGACTCAGTAAGGTTGGAAGAAACCTCAATGATCATCAAGTCCAACCTGTCACCCAACACCTCATGACTACTAAACCATGGCACCAAGTGCCACATCCAATCCCCTCTTGAACACCTCCAGGGATGGTGACTCCACCACCTCCCTGGGCAGCACATTCCAATGGCTAACAACTCTCTCTGGGAAGAACTTTCTCCTCACCTCCAGCCTAAACCTCCCCTGGCACAGCTTGAGACTGTGTCCTCTTGTTCTGGTGCTGGTTGCCTGGGAGAAGAGACCAACCCCCACCTGGCTACAACCTCCCTTCAGGGAGTTGTAAAGAGCAAGAAGGTCTCCCCTGAGCCTCCTCTTCTCCAGGCTAAGCAACCCCAGCTCCCTCAGCCTAAGAATATTCTGAGAACCTTTAAAAAGGTTTAGAAGTATTTCTCCTGTCTGGCACATTTCACTTTTGCAGTTGCATTACCAGGAGATGAAGCTCTGTGAAGGAATTGCTACATGTTACAGCGTCACAGATTACATTGGCCTGGGAGGGGCTCCCAAAAGTCATCTTGTCCAACCCCCCGGCACTCAGCAGGGATATCTCCAACTAGAACAGGCTGCACAGGGCCACATCCAGTCTGTTCCTGAATGTCTACAGTAGTGGGGCCTCAATCACATTCCTGGGCAGCCTGTTCCAGTATTTTACTGCTATTATTGTAAATAACTTATTTCCAACTCCATCTCCCCTGCCCCAGTTTCAAACCATTGCCCCTCTTCTTATCACTACAAACTCTTCTGAAAAGCCCTTCCCCAACCTTCCTTTAGGTCCCCTTCAGATACAGAACTGTAGAGCTAAGGTCTCCCTGGTTACATGCCAAGTCTGAGCAAAAGCTGAGCAACAACGTGCAAAACAGCAACAAAATACGTGTGTAGTAGCATTGTCTCAAGCAGGAGCACAGAAAGAGGAAGATCAAGTTTAACAAAAGTGCACAGGCTTAGAGGTAGAGGTGGTTGGGCTGGAGAATACGTATGTCCCAAACATTGGCCTTGCCATCCATTCTGCTACTATTCTACAAAGCACACTGCAGGACCACAAAATGGGCTGGAAGGAGAAGTAGCTGGGGAACGGAGACACGCCATACAGTACTGTTACAAGTGCTGCTGCACAGTGCTGTCACCAGGAGCAGCAGCATCTTGGTACCTCAGCCAAGCTGTGCTCAGTTTCTGGGTGGTTGATTGTGTCTTCATATAATCTGTTGTTCCAAGTTGTGAGCAACAGAACCGCATTTAAATCTGGATCTTGTTAGCAAACTGCTGACTGTCATTTTCGGGCTGATGGAGGTAGTCATGGGCAGTGTCACAAAGCCTTCTTGACAACTATTTCAGGAGTAGGCTCTATATCAGCCAGAGGACAGGTTTTTAGTAACTTGAGAATCCTGTTAGCTGGTACTGCTTGAAACATGATGACTAAAAGTTGCATTTTTCTGCTTCCCATAAGACACTTCCCACACGTAGGAACCAGTGGTAGGGTGAAATATCAGAACATTCATAAGAACTTTCTTCAAGTATCAAAAGCTCCAGATTTCCCTAGAGAGGCTATTTCCCCTACCAAAGAAGATGAGAAATTGTCCAGAATCACTGCTGCCTACACTGACTCTACAGCTTCCTCCTCTTGCCCAACTCTCAGGCCCCTCTGAGGCTGCAGCTCTCAGCAGCTTTCTGCATCCAATTGGAAGGGTAAATAGCAAAAGCCCATCCTAACCCAGCCAGCTCCCTCTGCCCCAGCGGTGTGTTCCCAGAACCACCTTTAAAACCTTGCTGCTTGTTTGTTTACTTTGTCCTTTAAAAACTCCTTTCTCTAAGAGTGAAGCTGGGGCAGTCTGACAGATCAGTGCTGCCTTTTTGCCTGCTCCTCTCCTGGCTAGGCAGTTCCCTGCCCTGTCTTTGGGGCAGCTCTGTTGCTCATCAGGCCTTTCACTGAGCCGGTCTTGCCAGTGAAATGAACTGGCCTGGCATGGGGCTGACCCTTACAATTGTTACAAGAAAAAAGGACAGGAGGGAAGAAGAGGGGCAGCAGGAGGTTACACTGGTCTGCCACTAGCTTATTTTAGGTGGTGAGGTGTAATTTAACCCTAAAATTCACCCTAAAATTGAGTCACATTGCAAAATAGTTAATATCCATTCCAGCATAAGAATAAAAGTGCCACATGCTAATTTGTTGTCCACACACTGACATAGTCTTCATAATAAGAAACAGGTCTCTGTGCATCATGCTTAAAGTACGAAATAACATGGGCTGTTGACTGGCAGTTCTCCCAAGACTTCTCACTCTTGCAGAACACAGACCTCCACTGAAAGTCCTCAGGCAAAAGCTCTAAGACACTGGGTAAAGGCTGAAACACGGCAACATGTCACTGGCCACAGAAGACACTTCATCCTCGTCCTTGTCTTTCTCTTCCCTGAACTTTCTCTGTCTCATTACCATGTTGGTGGTGTCTGAAATGGTGTTTAAATCAATATGGGAAACCAGAGGAGTTCCTCACTAGGGGATGAGTTACTCATGGCCTCTGAGGGCCTTTCTATAGCTGTGTGCAGCTCAGAGCCTAAACTCACTTGAAACACTCCCTCTGAGAAGGCATTTAACCTTCCTTCCAAGGAAGATGGTCTCTGAGGAAGGAAATGGAGACATTGCAACAGGAGAAAGGGGCTGTGTTTCACACTGCAGGTAGGGCACATCTCTGGGGAAGGAGGCACTGCTCCCACAGCTGTACCTAAGGAGGTTTTTAGGGAAAGGTAAGAACATTCCAGGTGGCCAGTGAAACAAAGGGAAATGTCCTAGTTTGGTTGCAGAGCTAGCTTGAATGGAAGCTGAATAATATTAGCATTCTCCGGCCTGACCAAACCATGGGAAAATAATAAATCCACAGTCAGACACCACAGAGAAGATCTTCAGCTGTGGTTTCTTTTGCCCTGTTTTAGTGTATCCTCAGATCTGGCTTAGCAGGACTTGGGAGTAGAGCAGTATTTTTGCAGCAGTATTTCTGTTGCTTTACTGTTGTGTTGCTTTGATACAGATATTTTCTTAGACTGTAAAAATAACCTGCAATTCACAGCAGTGCTAAAGCAGCAGATAAAGGCAGGTATCCACATCTAGACGGGACTGTGTGTTATTTTTCTGTACCTTATTTCATCCCTAGAGACCAAATATGGCTATAAAACATTAGAAAACTGTGAAAGCAATGTGGGCTCCTAGGGGTGATTATGCTATATAAACTAAACAGGATGAAAGAGATGCTGGGAAGTATGCAGGCTTGGCTGTATCAGTTACAGTGGTGCAGATATAATTGCTCCTCAGACACGAACAAGGCCTGCCATTTGGTCATTCCACATTAAACAAACAAGAGATAGTGCTTTGATGTACTGATCTTCTATTCCTTTGAGGGTACCTATTTAAATCTGGTAACACCTTGCCTGTAATGATGAACAGTGAGGGCCTGAGTCTGCTTTCAGATTGGTGAGCAAGGTCAGTTCATATTCCCAGCACTAATGAAGCTACACAAAGCCTTAATGCTCCTTGCTTCAGAGGGAGAAAACATGCAGCCCTGCCTAGCACCAGCTCGTGGCTCTTGAAGTCTGCTTTGTTTTACCTGAAATTATCTCAAACAGCTTCTGCTCCTCCACAGATGATCTTCTGTTCTGTGCAGGACAGATCTGCTCTTGACAACTTTTGTTAATACACTTGTGTGAGCTCATGGTGGACAGATTCCCTAATGTACTCTAGTTGAAACATCAAGTCCTTCTGCCAGCAGTTTGTTTCATCCAAGGGATGGGTGAGGCATCCTTGTCGATAAACATTGCATTGGCAAAAGAAGGATCTCTAAGGAAGGAGCTTCACCAGCAAATCTTTTTGTTTCACAGAATCACAGAACGCTAAGGGTTGGAAGGGGCCTCAAAACGTCATCCAGTCCAACGCCCTGCTAGAGCAGGATCACCTAGGGCTCGTCATTCAGGAACACATCCAGACAGGTTTTGAAAGTCTCCAGAGAAGGAGACTCCACCACCTCCCTGGGCAGCAAAAAGTCTCAAAAAGAAGTTTCTCCTAATGTCCAATCTAAACCCATTTCCTCTCATCCTATCTCTGGTTACTTGGAAGATGAGACCAACATCAGCCTCACTCCTCACTCCTTTCAGGCAGTTGTAGAGAGCAACAAGATCTCCCCTCAGGCTTCTCTTCTCCAGACTGAATAACCCTACCTCAGCTCCTCACATAACAGTCTCCAAACCCCTCACCAGCCTTGCTGCTGGTGGCCGTGCTCCAACACTTCAGTGTCTTTCCTATCATTTGGTGCCCAGAACTGAACACAGTACTCAATCTGTGACCTCACCAAGGCTGAGTACAGGGGCACCATCACTTCCCTACTCCTGCTGGACACAGTGGGTTTGATCCCAGACCAAGATGTCCATCCTCCACCGTCAGAAATTGTCTAGTATAGATCTTATTCTTTGGTATTTAGTATAGATCTTATTTTTCGGTCTGTTTTCTACCTATACACATTTTCCTACCTATTTAGAAATCAAGCTTGGAAAGCAGTTATCACAAGCACCTACAGGTCAGTGTAGACGGGTAAACTCACTACGTATAGACAGGCCACAGGGACTATTTGAGACCTCTTCAAACTGTTTCACATTTGGTGAAGAATTCAAGCCTACATATAACCTGGCTAAGTTAGTTTGTAATGGTTTGTTAGCTCCCTGTAACCTGAGGATGTCTCAGCTCTAAGCTGCACAGTCAAACATGTATCTGGATTCCAAACATTTTCAAAAGCTGTGCTTTGATCTGGAGTTTGACCCAGTCATGACTCATGGATATTTGGGCAAGTTTGGGGCAATTTCTGAGCTCCTAATTCTAATATACTCTAGAATCTGTAAATAGTTTCTTTCTTACTCTCTTTCTCTTTCTTTATCTCTTTCTATTTCTTTCTTTTTCTCTTTTTCTCTCTCTTCCTTTCTTTCTCCCCTTCTCTCTTCTTCTCTTTTACCCTTTCATTCTTTCCCTTTCCTTTTCCCTTTCCCTTTCCCTTTCCCTTTCCCTTTCCCTTTCCCTTTCCTTTCCTTCCCCTTCCTTTTCTCCTTCCCCTTCCCTTTCCCCCTCTCCTTTACCCGTCCCCCTTCTCCTTTCCTTTTCCCTTTCCTCTTCCTCTTTCTCTTTTCCTTTCCCTTTTCTCTTTTCCTTTCCCTTTTTCTCTTTTCCTTTCCCTTTTTCTCTTTTCCTTTCCCTTTTTCTCTTTTCCTTTCCCTTTTCTCTTTTCCCTTCCTTTTCCTTTCCTGAAATTTCCTTCCCTTTGTCACATCAAGCCAACAGTCTGAGGAAGAATGGGAAAGAGCTGTGATAGCTGGTTACTTTCTCTGTTCTTTTATTGGTGTGATAATTACTGACAGAACAATAAAATTTGCATGTGGTTGATTTTGGATGTTAGGCATGTCTGTGTATTACCATATAATGGAGACATTTTTATTGCTTTGCACAGCTTTTGTTGTGTAAAATCTGCAGCACAATATTGACAGATCAGCCAGTAGTAGATCTGGGCTGCACATCAGTTCAATGGGAAGGATGAGAAAACACCAGTGTTCCAGCTGGGCTGGATCCCACCCTTTCAAAATATCCATGTTTGGCCAAACACCATGGGAGGATGCACATCACAGATACATGTCTTATTCCTGAGGTATCTCCAAAAGGCATTTCTGTTAAGCTTTTCACTCTTGACAAGTGAAATCCAAGGGGCCAATATATAAAATTTTCCCTGGAGGAAAGGCAAAGAGAGGTGGAACAAGAGTGAGCCTACGAGCTGGTAAAAGTGTTAGAAAGAAGAAAAGGGGGAGAGAGGGAGAGTTCAACATTTCACAGGCTCACAGGATGTCAGGGGTTGGAAGGGACCCAAAGAGATCATCGAGTCCAACCCCCCTGCCAGAGCAGGACCATACAATCTAGCTCAGGTCACAGAGGAACACATCCAGACAGGTCTTGAAAGGCTCCAGAGAAGGAGACTCCACAACCTCTCTGGGCAGCCTGCTGCAGGGCTCTGTGACCCTCACAGTGAAGAAGTTGCCCCTTGAGTTGAGGTGGAACCTCCTGTGCTGCAGCTTACATCCATTGCCCCTTGTCCTATCCCAGGAAGCAAGTGAGCAGAGCCTGTCCCCTCCCTCCTGACCCCCAGCCCCCAGATATTGATAAACATTGATTAAATCCCCTCTAAGTCTTCTCTTTCCCAGACTAAAAAGCCTCAGCTCCCTCAGTCTCTCTTTACAAGGCACTGCTCCAGTCCCTTCACTATTCTTGTAGCCCTCCCTTGGACTCTCTTCAGCAGATCCCTGTCCCTCTTGAAGTGGGGAGCCCAAACCTGAGTGCAGTACTGAACGCTATTTCCTTTGGGAAGGCACCACAGCAATCATTCCACCTGTGACCCAAAGGCTTCTCATGGCCACAGCACCAGACTGCTTGGGAAAAAAAAACCATCCAAATAATAATAATAATAATAATAATAATAATAATAATAATAATAATAATAACAACCCCACACACACATCTAAAGAAATTAGCACATCTATTTATTTCTTTTCCTCTTCTTTTGCTGCCACTCAAACCAACTTTCCTCTCCACTTGCCTGGAAGCAGCTGCGCTTCCACTTTTTAATTGGAGAAGCAGTGCTGCTTCATATGAGTAGCATTGGCTTTTGGCAGCTTGAGATGTGTTAAATTCAATCAAAATACCCATGAGCAGCAGAGAAATCAGACTTCTTCCCTTTTTTTTTCCTCCTTTTTTCTTTTTTTTTTTTCCCCCTCTTCCCACTCATTACTTGTGAAACCTGAATCTTCTCCCAGGTAGCAATCCCTTGAATTTTTAATTCACTATATATATATATATATATATATATATGTTTTTTTTTTTCTTTTTGTATTTAACCAGGTTAAATCAAAGAAAGAGGAACGTTCCACATATAATATGAATTTGTCTAGATGAATGAGATTATTCTGAGTAAGCTGCTTATTTCCCACCTATCATTTCCCAGGCTGGTATGTCATTGTTATGAAATGTCATGTCTCTTTGCAGACTGCCTGAAACTGATTGACATAACTGGAGAGGATGCCTTGGAACTATTTCAGGAGAGTTGAGGGCATTTGGAAAAAACCTCACTTGTCTAAAAAATCACAGTTTGAAGGGGGGGGGAGGGAGGAGGGAATTAAATGTCTCGGCATAAAAGAAAACTCCTGGGTTTGAGGCATACAAGGGGTTTTTTTCCTTCCTTTTTTTTTTCCCCCAAACTGTTTCATTTGCAATTCAAGATGATATTTCAAATTAGGGGAGGAGGATGCAGAATGCCCTTATTTCTCATTTTGACACTGTTTTCATGTACAAAATAGTGGGTAAGCCCAGTCACTGGGTAAATTGGAAAATATTTAAACTGCCTGGAGAAAACAGGTTGCATGATTTTGTCAAGGCCTTGCACATACTTTTATGAACAACATCCCTATACATCAATCTAAATATCCTACTCTGCACCCATTTAATTTAACAAGTCTTATCTCTCTCACTAATGTTGAATAATGGAGAAGGGACTGGCAGAAAGAAGCAAAATCTGTGTCAGGGATTTGGATGTTAAAAAAATTAAAAAGTAGCTGAAAAAGCAAAGTTAAGTCATAAAACTTGCCTTGTTCAGCTGATGATAATAGAACAGGAGACTGGAATAGAGGCCATGGAAGGGATGTAGCTGATAGAGGTATTGCTAATTAATGATTGTTATTGTTTTTATGTTGTAAGCTGCAAGATCCTGCACTCAGCTTGAATAGCTCTTCTGTAACCTGTGTTATATCTCTACCATCCTCCCTGTGGAACATGTTGACATCCAGAATGGCTTAATTCTCAGAAATATAGTCAGTAGGTAGTGAGCTGGGGGCACAGAAGTGGAAGGGGACATTTGCATACCACCAAGCACAATGAGAAGGCAACTCACGGTTGTTAATGCAAGCAGTGGAGCAAGGAAGATGTAGCCAGATACCCTGGCACAAATGGAAGGGGGAGAGGTAAAATAGACTGTGGTCAGCAGGGAGGGTCCTGGCAAAACCCAGGGCATGCTCAAGCCTTCAGTGGCTTTGAAGCTACCAGTCCTTGGAAGAAAATATGGAGTGATGAAGCTTGCAGCTGCAGCCTACCAGAACATTACTTAGCAAAAGGAGCATTGTGCTCTTCTCCAGCCTAGGACATGCATCCATGCATCAGAGAAGTACTCAGTGCTGTTCACATCCTCTACATAAATACACACTTGAATAATTTATTGAAATATATATTATGTAGCTGTTATACAGGAACACTTTGGGTTGGCATTGAATATGTATAAGGCAAACATTTTCCCTTAAATGATTGCCTGTGGATCTCTTTGGGTTTGTTGTACCAATTTGTATTTAGGATATGCTCTACTGGATAAAGGAGGAAAATCCAAGACACAAAAAAATAACAAACCCCACAAAGAAAAACAAAATAAAATGAAAAAGCTTTTATGGAAATGGATAGGAAAAGAAAAATGATTTCCTTGTACAATACTAATTTGCACAGTCTTTATTTTTCTTGCATTGTTAACATTAATTGGATGAAGGCAACAATCCTCATGCAGTTTTCATGTGGAGATATTTAAAGCATCTCAAAGTAGAGTGCAAGGATAAGGTGGAAGAGGGAGAAGGGAGAAGGCAGAAGGACCTTGGTGTGCCTCAGTGTGTCTGCCAAGGGTGCAAAGGAGGTGAGAACTTGATCCACGTAACTTTTCAAAACTGAAGGGATCTTTTGGGATTGTATATATCAGTGTCTCTCTTCTAGAGGACAATGATTGATTTAGATTTCTTTCCTGGGCTAACAGATGCTGGTTACTTCTAGAATCAGTCGAAGCAGTAAGACTACCATTAGAAGTATTTAACTTAAATGTTGTGTCTACCTCTCTTTGAGTGTTTAAGGGGTCATAGGCTAACTGGTCCAGCAGACCTCAGATTAATTGCTCTGACTCATTCAATGCTTTCTTGAATTTCAGTTTAAGTACCCACTATTCATTCATCTTAAATGTCACAGATGTCACAGGAGATAATTGCTCTACATATCGGTTTAGTGCCCTTAAGCATATTCTTTAAAGGGAAGAGCATCCACCTACAAGGCCAGACAGCTGGAGTGAGGTGCTTGGGCATATTTGTTCTTGGTGTAGCTGTGTCTTCATTGAAATCCATAAAACTCACTTCTGCTTCATTGGGAATAGAGGCTGCCAAGCCTGACTGCTTGTCTGAAAGCTGTCCTTCATGTCCACTTTCAAGTGCCTGAGCAGAATTATAAAACAAAACCACCGCTGTGCCCAACAGAAGCTGGTGGAAAATGAGCAACTTTGTGAGCCAGGGTCTGGTATTTGTGAAAATCACAGAATTGTCAGGGTTGGAAGGGACCTCAAGGATCAGCCCGTTCCAACCCCCCTGCCATGGCCAGGGACACCTCACACCACAGCAGCTTGCTCACAGCCACAGCCAGCCTGGCTGCAAAAACCTCCAGGCAGGAGGCTTCCACCACCTCCTTGGGCAACCTGTGCCAGGCTCTCACCACCCTCATGGGGAAGAATTTCTTCCTAACATCCAATCTCAATCTACCCATTTCTAGTTTTGTTCCATTCCCCCCAGTCCTATCACTCCCTGACACCCTCAAAAGTCCCTCCCCAGGTTTCTTGTAGCCCCCTTCAGACACTGGAAGGACACAATTAAGTATCCCCAAAGCCTTCTCTTCTCCAGACTGAACAGGCCCAACTCCCTCAGTCTGTCCTCATAGGATGTCCTTGATCATGGCAGAGGGTGCTGGAAAGGGAAATGGATTGAAGCTTTACTACGAGGGTGGTGGAACACTGGAACATCTTGTCCAGGGAGGATGGCTGAGGCCCCATCCCTGAAGATATTTGGTTGTTGATCAGTTAGAGGGAAGAAGGGCTCTGCAGAGGGACTGTGACTGACTGGACAGATGGGCAGAGTCCAATGGGATGGCATTCAACACATCCAAGTACCAGGTGCTGCACTTTGGCCACAGCAACCCCATGCAGAGCTACAGGCTGGGGTCAGAGTGGCTGGAGAGCAGCCAAACAGAGAGGGACCTGGGGGTACTGGTTGACAGCTGGCTGAACACGAGCCAGCAGTGTGCCCAGGTGGCCAAGAAGGCCAATGGCATCCTGGCATGCATTAGGAATAGTGTGGCCAGCAGGAGCAGGGAGGTCATTGTGCCCCTGTACTCTGCATTGGTTAGGCCACACCTTGAGTCCTGTGTCCAGTTCTGGGCTCCTCAGTTTAGGAAGGACATCGAGACACTTGAAGGTGTCCAGAGAAGGGCAACGAGGCTGGGGAGAGGCCTTGAGCACAGCCCTGTGAGGAGAGGCTGAGGGAGCTGGGGTTGTTTAGCCTGGAGAAGAGGAGGCTCAGCGGAGACCTCATTGCTCTCTACAACTACCTGAAGGGAGGTTGTAGCCAGGAAGAGGTTGGTCTCTTCTCTCTAGCAACCAGCACCAGAACAAGAGGACACAGTCTCAAGCTGCCCCAGGGGAAGTTTAGGCTGGAGGTGAGGAGAAAGTTCTTCCCAGAGAGCGTTGTTAACCATTGGAATGTGCTGCCCAGGGAGGTGGTGGAGTCACCGTCCCTGGAGGTGTTCAAGAGGGGACTGGACGTGGCACTTGGTGCCATGGTCTAGTCATGAGGTCTGTGGTGACAGGTTGGACTCGATGATCTTTGAGGTCTCTTCCACCTTGGTGATACTGTGTGATACTGTGTGTGATGTTCAAGGTGAAGCTCAGCAGGGCCAACCTGCCCTAGTTGAGGATGTTCCTGCTGACTGCACAGAGGGTTGGACTGGATGGCCTTTGGAGGTCCCTTCCACCCCAAACCATTCTGTGATTCTGATGCTGAATTGATAAGGCTGAAGAGCCCTTCTGCCCAAGGCAGAAGGTGATGGGAGGGAGGGGCAGCTTTCAGCTTGGGCCAGAATGCTTCAGGCTCTACAGATCTTCATTGGAGGTGTTCAGGAAGAGGCTTGATGGGGTGCTTGGTGCATGTTTTAGTTGTTTAGGTGGGTTGGATTGGTTAATGGGTTGAACGTGATGATCTTGAAGGTCTCTTTCAACCTGGTGTATTGTATTGTATTGTATTGTATTGTATTGTATTGTATTATCTGACAGAAATGAGAGTGGTCTCAGGAGCAAGTAGCACCACAGGAATCTCTTAGAAACAGTAGTGTAAAATTCTAGCAGCTACATCTCTGCCCAGCAATTCATAGGCAGTCAGCATATGTCACTGTGCTCCCTGGTACCTGAAGTCCTGCTGAAGCATTGAGTGGTAGTTTGAACACAAATGCTTGGTCTGCTCAGGTAACCAGATGGTCTGTAACAGGCCTCACATAGAGGACTTAGCTGCAGAGATGAAGCAGGTCCTCATGAAAATGTGAGGCCATGAAACAGAGAACAGGATGAAACTTCTAGCAAATAGGAGAGGCCTCTGGAAATATCAGTCCACTGCCTGCCTACAGAACAAAAAAATAAGTAGGTGTGAGAGATTAGATGGCTGTGCTGCAGCTGGCACTCCAGCATTTTCCACCAGGTGAAAAACCTGACTGTGAGACATTTCTCAGGTGCCCAGTAAAAACCTTTAAGAATCTTATTTTGGAAGAATCTAAGCAGGGGTGAACTTGATTTTTCCCAGATGCTTGTCCAGCTCTTTCCCCTGTTCTTTTGATACACCCACATGCAGTTCATTTTCTCACTTAAATCTCAGAGTTGTTTTCTTACTCAGAAGCAGACCAAGGGAGCAAAAGTTCTCTTAGGAAGGTGATGGTCACGAACTAGACTTAATTAAATTGTGTTTTCTCCTCAAACTGATATTACTTGTTTATATTTTTATGGTGTGGATGGGGTGTCAGTGAAAAGCCTTAAATACTGTACTCTAGACCCAAGGTGTGTGTCCACTCCTTACTCCAGATCTGTGCTGAGGCTTGCTCCCAGGTAATGGAGTTGTGAGCAACATTTGACTGCAGTCTTCAGGCTGAGGAAGCCCAGCCTCCCAGCCATTAGCACCTAGCCATCACTCTCTTACAATACAATAATACAATAAATAAATCCAGGTTGGAAGAGACCTTCAAGATCATCATGTCCAACCTATCAACCAATCCAACCCACCTAAACAACTAGTTCATGGCACCCAGTACCCCATCAAGTCTCCTCCTGAATCCCTCCAATGAAGGTGACTCCACCACTTCCACGGGCAGCTGATTCCAGTGGGCAATCACTCTCTCTGTATAGAACTTCCTCCTAACATCCAGTCTAAACCTCCCCTGGCACAGCCTGAGACTGTGTCCTCTTGTTTTTGGTGCTGCCTGCCTGGGAGAAGAGACCAACCTGTGCCTGGCTACGACATCCCTTCAGGTAGTTGTAGAGAGCAAGAAGGCCACCCCTCAGTCTCCTCTTCTCCAGGCTAAGCAACCCCAGCTCCCTCAGCCTCTCCTCATAGGGTTGTGTTCCAAACCCCTCACCAACTTTGTTGCCCTTCTCTGGACACCTTCCAGGTCAACCTCCTTCCTAAACTGAGGGCCCAGAACTGGACACAGGACTCGAGGTGTGGCCTAACCAGTGCTGAGCACAGGGCAGAATGACCTCCCTGCTCCTGCTGGCCACACTGCTCCTGATGCAGGCCAGGATGCCATTGGGCCTCTTGGCTGCCTGGGCACACTGCAGGCTCATGTTCAGCCTCCCATCAACCAGCACCCCCAGGTCCCTCTCTGCCTGGATGCTCTCCAGCCACTCTGACCCCAGCCTGTAGCACTGCATGGGGTTGTTGTGGCCAATGTGCAGAACTCTTCTTTCAGTTAGAGTTAGCATGCCTCAAATATCCTGGTGGGCAAATTCCACTCATAGCAGCCACATACACTATCAAATTTAAAATGTCCCTTCTGCATTTGACTTTCTGTATTTGGCTTTCAAATTAATAATTTTTCTAGTTTAGTTGTATGTGGAAAAAACACCCCAAAATATGTCAAAGGAGAGCTTGGACAGGGCAGAGAAAGGGCATTCAGCAGAATGGCAAGATCTGGGAAAGGAGAGGCAGACAGCTAAGGTTTTGGAGCACTCCCTATGCTCTCTGTTTGTGCTACAAGTCAGAGATTCATTCATACAATAGTTTGGATCAGAAGAGAGCTGAAAGACTCTCTAGTTTCAATGCCTCTGCCATGGGCAGGGACACCTCCCACCAGCCCAGGTTGCTCAAGGCCTCATCCAACCTCTACTCCTACAGGGAGGGGTCATCCACAACCTCCCTGGCCACCTCTTCCACCCTCAATGGAAATAAATTTCTGCCTAATCTCCAGTCTAAATCTGCCCTCCTCAAGCTTCGATCCATTCCCTCTCATCCTGTCACTACAAGCCCTTGTAAAATGTCCCTTCCCAGCTTTCTTGTCAGCCCCCTTCAAATACTGGAAGGCCGCTATAAGGTGTCCCTGGAGCCTTCTAGAGATGATTGTTTGGACACCAAAATGTGCCTCAGGAGCACAGCTGCTGCCCAATGGGGTCACTGAGGATCTGAGGTAGCCTGAAGTAGTAGAAAATAGAATGTCATTTAAATATACTTCTGAAAAACCCTAAAATGTAATGTGCTTATACTGGAACTCGCTGGTGTAGTCATTTCACATGTGCTGAAAGTACAGGCAGCCAGGAAGCTGGTGGTAGAGCTGCCTGGCTACTAGATGTGTGCTCCTAGGAAACCACAACAGTTAACCCTGCCTCCTCTACTGGCAGCAAAGCCTCGAAGCAAGGTTCAAGGCACAGCTGTGATGTGGCCTTTGGAGCAGGTGAGACCACAGGCAGTGGAGTACATTTCATGATGAAGCCCAGGACTTTCCTATAGAGGATGCAGCATGATCTGGTGGAAGGCTGGTGGACAGTAAGTTATAGGCAGAGCAGGACATGCTTGGAGCCAGATTCACTCCAAGTAGACCTACTTGGGCTCTGTTAAAAGTCTGTTTTAAAGTTTTGGTCTCTATGGGAGCCAGCAGCAACCCATATCATGGTTTGAAAGTTCCCTTGGTTTTGTGAGTGTCCTAAACAAGCTGTACCCTGGATTAAACAGAAGGCCTTTGGAAAGCCCCCACAACACTCTTGCACAAGCACTTGTAATGAAATACAGACTGTATTGTATGTTTGCCTACTCCCAATCTACCAGGAAATCACAGCTTCCTCTTGAGGTGCTTGTCCATGTCAGGATTTCCTACACTGCTCACTGCCACCATGCCTGATCTTAATCTACAGCTGCTCACTGGAAAATGGAGGCATAGATAAGTAGCTTGTTGAGGGTTGCAAAAGAAGTTCAAAGCAGCACTTTGAACCCAGCTCAAGTCTTGAGATTCTTATGTATTGCTCGCTAGGTTTTCCTCCTCCCTCCTCTTACCTCTGGGAAGGAAAACAGACCTCAAACACCATTCTTCTTAGAGTCAATTACCTGCTTTGTTATTCTGTCTTTCAACCTTTGCCATAAATTCCACTTCATTAACGTTGGCTGGATCACCTCGGTGAGCTGCACTGCTTGGGCTGTAAAAGGTGTCTGGTGAGTAGCTGCAACCAGGCAGAAGAGGAGGATCAGGAGGCTCTGGCAGTTCTGGTGTGCATTGTCAGTGCATGTTAATGACCACAGAGATTTCATTATGTCTTTGAGTTACCACTCTGTTGAAGTGGCCATGTCTCTCACCACACACTGTCAAAAAGGGTTTTGCACTCTCTGCTTGTGGATGATGATTTCAAATGGGCAGCCTGCTCAATGCTGCAGGTGAAATCCCGTCTGGATTAAGCTTTTCCTCTCTGAGGCATGCCTCGAAGCACTGAACAAGCCAGCAGCTCGGCCCATCTGCAGATCATTACCGGGATGTGTGACAAAGGAAACACCTGAGCAGGGAAGCAGAGAAGTGTTCAGAGTTCATAGGCAGGTGTTGCTGTCGAGGGAACAGGTTGAGTTCTGGAGGGCACCTGGAAAGTCTCAGACCACCAAGGTTTTTAGCAAGGCTTGGCTATACCCCTTCTGTGCAGTGCTCTGATCACCTAAGGGTCAGGAGCAGCAATGGGGGAGAGATGATGAACTTCCATGAAGAATGCAAGAAAATGGATGAGTCCTTCTGTTTTGAAAGGGTGTGTGATAGTCAGGCCCTAACATGTGGACTGGAGCTGAAAGCACTCCTCTGGAGACCAAAGGTTATCCTGCTTTGATATCCCTAAAAAAGTAAGGTACTACAACGGTGTTCAACAGATACTTGCTCTATTCTGTTGGTGGGCCAGTTCCACAAACAGGAGACAAAAAAGATCTACTGGAATTCCACTGACTTAAACCAGCCTGCAACAGAGCAGAATAACAAGCAGAGCAGGTTAATAAAGAGGCTTTTTAAAGAACACTTGCAGCTTTCCACAGGCACATGCAGAAATGCTGGGAAATGAGCATTCACCAACTCCACACAGCTGTTATTTACAAAAATAGATAAACACTTTCCTTCATTGGGAGGTTCTATTTGCAGCTTTATTTATCAAGACACTTATGAAAAAAGGTAGTCTGTGGCTGACAGCATCAGAGAGAGCTGAAAGAACAGACGGGAGAGCAGAGAATCGGAAGGCGGTGGGCAACTGGCATAGCTGGAGAACCAGCTCCACGGCTTCTGCTCACGCTGAGAGGTGAGCTAAGCAGAGTCCTGGCAGGCTGCACGCTTCCTTTGCACCTGGGTTCGGATATCTCGCATCATTATTGTTTCAGGAAATTCTCAGCTTCTCGGAAAACTCAAAATCAAAGGGGATTTGGAGTCACAGACTTGAAGGAATGTTACCATTTCAAAGCATCTTTAAGCCACTGGGAGAGTTGAAGCCATAGTTTATCTTCTTATTTTAAAATTTTATTTCACTTTGTGGAATTCTTCAGGGTGGAGGCTATTTAAAATCCAGTGTCTCGAAACCACTGTCCCTGTGCCTTTGTGGAGGTCACAACAGGTCCCCGTGTCTTGTTCCCCCTGTCTCTTTGCACTAAGAACAATCTATCTGAGTTTTAATTCCTCTCCCAGCGAGGCATGGGAAATGAGGTGAGTAAAGGCATCACCAAGGGCAATAGGCAATGGAAGACTGGCCTGGCTATATGTTTAGCTAGATTAAGGGAAGGGAATGGAAGAAAGAGAAACAAGTACTTGAGAAGACAGCTACTGAATTTTACCACCAGTAACCTCTCTTGAGGTTACCTCTCTTGAGGTTACTCAGCAGAGCCCAAAATCTCTTGGATTTGAGAAAAGACAAGGCAGGGTGCACAGGTCCTTTATGTTGCTAAGTTGTTTTCCCTTCAGAGACAACTGTGTGATCTGCTGTTCACAGAGATACTTGAATATGAAAAGCAGGAACTGGGTGAATAAACCTTTATGCTGAAACACCTCAGATACCTTGGGTCTGATTGCAGTTGCATGTTGCTGAACTATTCTTCATCATCATAGAATCATAGAATGGCTTAGGTCAGAAAGGACCTCAGAGATCATCTACTCCAACCCCCATGCCACCGCCAGGGATGCCTCTCAGCTAGACCTGGTTGCCCAAGGCCTCAAAGTCCTCTTCCACTTAGCAGAGTCAGAAAAGGGACAGCAAGAGAGAAGTGGAGGAAAAAAATATGCTGGAATGGAACAAGTAGCGTGAGGACAATGACAAACAAATGAACTGTGACAAGAGGCCCAAGGAGGAAAAGAACTGGGTCCTAATATAGAAAGAAATACCACAAGGGGAATATGATCTTCAAGACTACATGGAGCAGCAGTTATTTCAAAATATTCTGCTAGTCTTAAAAGCAAAACCTTCAGCTTTTAAAAAGACATTTGAAAAGGAAAAAGAAGGAAAGAAATGCAGGATAAATCGCTGTCACTTAAAAATAAGGGAAGATGGAATCATAGAATTAAAAGTCAGTGAGACTGACTTCCTCTGCAGAGGAAATACAAACGCCCCACAGACTCCTGTGGGCATCTACCAGACAGCAAAGCAATAAATAACTGGCTGCAAGTCTACAAAACATGCCAGATAACTACTGCAGGAGTAAATTGAGGTTTTTAGGCTTTCTGGATAAGGTAGGTGTCATACATCTTGACTTCAGTAAGGGTTTTGACACTGTCTCACATGATAGTGAACTCAAGTAAGTGAAGGTTACTTTGCCAGAATGCAACTGCTTGGGAAACTGTACAGACAAAGTAATTCTCACCAGTTCACTGCTTGACCAGAAGGAAGCTCTTTCAAGGGCCCAGTGGTATTAATGATTTTAGCTAAGATCTTAGATGGCAAAATATTAAACCCACAGGTGATACCAAGCCAGGAAGGACTGCAAAGGCTTTGGAGGATGAACATGATCTAGACAAACTGGGGCAATGGCACAAAGCAAAGAGGGTGCAAGCGTGAGAAAACAAGGCAATATGCTTGGGGCCAAGATGTGGGCTGCAAGACAGTAGGATAGATGGCAAAGCAACCATCCTTCAGAGGCCAGAGTGAACACAGAATGAACACAAGCTGGGAAGGTCAGGACGCTGCCAAAACCCCAAACATTGTACTGGGTTGTATAAACAAAGTTGGCATATGTAAGAAAGATGAGATAGTCCTTCTGCTTTCTCACCACAGCTGGGGGATTGAGTCCAGTTTGGGGCACTGCATCTCAAGAAAGATGCAAATCAGTTGGAAAGTGTCCAAGGAGAGGAGCAAGAGTGATCAAGGGTCTGGAAAACATGACCTGTGAGGAAAGACTGGAGGCAGTGAGGTTGTTTAGTCTAGAGAGAAGCAAACTGAAGGGATGTGTGATAAGTCTTCAAATGTTTAAAGGGTGCTGCAAAGAGGAAAGCAATAAACTATTGTGAATGTCCAAAACAAGTGGTGGGCTTAACTTGCAGGAAAAGAGATTAAGGATAGACACTGGGAAATGTTTTCTATGACTGTAAGAGAATTGACTGCCTAGGAGGCCTGTACAAAGCCCACTGTAAGAGGGCTGATAAACAGGTTGGACAAACATCTGTCAAGAATAATTCAGAATCAACTGATCTAAGCTTGGTGGAGGGGATAGCCTAAATCATCCCATGAGATGCCTTCCAGGCCTATTTCTGCAGTGTTATAATCAATGGGTAGAAGAAAGCTATGGGTTTAAATTAACGAGGGCAGGTGATGCAGAAAAGGAACTGGAAAGAGAAATGTTGATTCATAGAACTTACAAAATTTCAGGCTACATGTGCATGACATTCTCTTCCTCAAAATTAGATGTCCTCACAAGGGTAGGGACAGATCTGAGTACAATTTGAGGCTCTATTCCTTGTGTTGGGCTGTACCAGCTAACTTCTCTTTAAGGTGTGAAGGTCTCCGTTCCTCCAAAGGGGATAGTGATTAATTACTCATTTAGGTTTTGGGTTTGTTTTTTTTATGGGTCATGAGAAACTTGTGTTTAATCAAATATACTTCTGGAAAGGTCAGGAATCACATTCTGTGATCCTGTGGTTCTGTGCTACGGGTGAGGTTCCTTATAAGCATATATATCCTCAAAATTTAAATCCAAAGTAAGACTTGTTTGAGATGGAATGGAATGGAATGGAATGGAATGGAATGGAATGGAATGGAATGGAATGGAATGGAATGGAATGGAATGGAATGGAATGGAATGGAAGAGGAATGGAAGAGAAGAGAAGAGAAGAGAAGAGAAGAGAAGAGAAGAGAAGAGAAGAGAAGAGAAGAAGAGAAGAGAAGAGAAGAGAAGAGAAGAGAAAGAGAAGAGAAGAGAAGAGAAGAGAAGAGAATTAACCAGGTTGGGAAAGACCTTTGAGATCATCAAGTCCAACCTATCACCCAACACCATCTCATCAACTAAACCATGGCACCAAGTGCCTCATCCAGGCTCTTCCTAAACACCTCCAGTGATGGTGACTCCACCACCTCCCTGGGCAGCACATTCCAATGGCCAGTCTATCTTGCTGGGAAGAATTTCTTGCTGGTTGCCTGGGAGAAGAGACCAACACCCCACCTGGCTAAAACCCCCCTTCAGGTAGCTGTAGAGAGCAAGAAGGTCTCCCCTGAGCCTCCTCTTCTCCAGGCTAAGCAACCCCAGCTCCCTCAGCCTCTCCTCACAGGGCTGTGCTCCAGACCCCTCCCCAGCTTTGTTGCCCTTCTCTGGACACCTTCCAGCATCTCAACATCTTTCCTAAACTGAGAAGCCCAGAACTGGACACAGGACTCAAGGTGTGGCCTAACCAGTGCTGAGTACAGGGACAGATATTTGAAATACTTATCCCTTCATTCTAGCCAATGATCAAATGTTATCTATTTCATTTTGACAGGGGGCAATAGTATGTAATTTACTTTCTTCTTCTTAACTGAGATACTTTGTAGTAGCCACTACATCAAAAAACCCTCCAGGTATGTGACTGCCATTCTGCCTCTTTACCTGTCCTTCTGATTCTTGCATTCCTTTGTGTGTCCTGAAAGCTCTAAATAAGACCCACAGTTTGCATGGTGGTTTTCATCTAATCAGTGAAAACGTGGCTTTGTGAAAACCAGGCAAGCCTTTTTGGTATTTTGCTAGGTTTCCTAGTTGGCATTGACTCAGAGTTGTTTGACCTTTATGAAAAGCCCTGGTTCCATAAATTCCCTGTGGAAACTGAATGCAATGCATGTAAGGCCTGCAAGTTCAGCCTCTTGCAAAAGACTGCATGCTGTACATCTCGACGCGCGCCTTACGCTGGGTGCTTGTGAAACGCATCCATCAGCAAGAGATAGTTACCTTAGAAGAGATCAGGATCCAGGTAGATGGCTGATAGACTGCCAGGCCACACTGCTGGTTTAGATTTGAGGAATTACGTTGGAAGACCAAGGCAGGTTTTATTTTTGACATTTCAGCAATGAGACCACTTGTACATTATGACCCGTTTGATTTACTGTAAGAAAATAAGAGTGCTGTAATTTGTAAAAGACATTTATTACATGAGTCAAAAAAAAAAAGAGAGAGAGAGAGAAAAAAAGAGAGGGAAGAGGGAGAGAAAGCAGCTTAACGTCTCTGTCCATCCCCATCTGGTTTTGTTTTAATCTCACTCTAGTCACATATGAAATTTTGCTTAGCTGTCTTCATTTTCTTAGTCAATCTTGATTAATGGCCTTCAAAGCAAAAATAATTGGCCTGCATCAGGCTTGTTTTATAACTCTTGTTCACAAAGAATGTGAAAGGCTGGAAAATGAGCCTAAACAGAAGGAATGCATTACGTTAGCCTTTGAGAAAGAGCAGTCCTCCAGTTGTGTTTCACTGTGTATTTTTATAACAGGCGCCTCCTTGACTGTCCATGATATTGCAGATATGCAGTGCCAAAAGCTTTTGTGTACTTCACCGGGCTGACCATGTCACCTCCCAATCTCCCAGCAGCCCTGTGCGCAGGCAGGGGCAGGCACAGCCAGCCCCCTCCCAGCAGAGCGCCTCCATGGCCATCTCCGGAGCCGGCCTGGGCTGGGCACCCAGGACCTGAGGGAATGCTTTTGTGCAACTGCTCTCTAATTGCTCCACTGCTGCTCTTAAGCTTCAAGACACTTGTCATGCAATTTAGGGCTTGAGCATGAAAGAGCAGTCACATACCGGTTTTAAGCTGCGGTGAATGTGGCCCTGTGGCTTTAGAATTACCTTTGTTCACAGAGTCACAGATTGCATCAGGGTGGAAGGGACCCTCAAAGGTCATTCAGTCCAACCACCCTGCAGTGAGCAGGGACACCTCCAACTACATCAGGCTGCTCAGGGCTGCATCAAGTCTGATCTTGAATATCTCCAGGGATGGGACCTCAACCGCAACCCTGGGCAGCCTGTTCCAGTATTTCACCACTCTCACTGTGCAGAACTTCCTCCTGATGTCCAACCTAAATCTGCCCTGCTCCAGTTTCAAACCACTGCCCCTTGTCCTATCCCCACAGGCCCTTGTAAATAGTCCTTCTCCAGCCTTCCTGTAGGTCCCCTTCAGATCTTGAAATGCATCTTTACGGTCTCCATGGAGCCTTCTCTTCTCCAGGCTGAACAGCACCAGTTCTCTCAGCCTGTCTTCATAGGAGAGGTGCTACAGCCCTTTGATCATCTTTGTGCCTCCTCTGTCTTTCTTGTGTTGGGGCCCCCAGAGCTGGACACAGTACTGCAGGTGAGGACTCAGCAGAGCACAGTGGCAGAATCACTTCTCTCAACCTGCTGGCCATGCTTCTTTTGATGCAGCCCAGGATGTGATTTGCCTTCTGGGCTGCAAGTGCCCCTTGCTGGCTCATGTAACTCATTCACCAGCACCCCCAAATCTGTTTCTGCAGGGCTCGTCTCAATTTCATTACCCCCCATCCTGGCCTGATATCGAGGGTTGCCCCACATTAGGTGCAGGCATGCAGTTCTGGTAGAGCAATCCACCAAACTGATTATACATTTCATATTTAAAAAGAATATTTTATAAGAGTTTGCATCACTTTGCTGGGCTCAATTTCCTTTCTAAATAAGCAGAGTGTATGTTCTTTTTTAAGGAGGAAAAAAAAATCCCAACTTTTTCCTTTGGCATGTCTCAAGAAGGGAGTTGGTGCAGGACATCAGTTTCTGTTGGGACAAGCATTCTTCTCAACTTGTTTTCTTGCTGTCAGAAAGTTAGTCTAGTCCTTCCTTTGTGCAGTGCATAAAGCAGATGATTGTGCTTGCATGCTTAAGGCAAGATTCAGCATCATGTCCTGCTTACCAAAAAGGAAGTCAGCTTCCCGCTGCACATCTTGGGGATCTAAACTGCTCCTTAGATACTAAACAAAGAGGGAGAAGTATCCTTCATGAGAATTATTTATGTTACTGCAGGAATATCTGAGCAACTCATGGTAGTGCTATGAAGTTATAATACCAGATACTTATTTCCTTGTACAATTTTGGAATAGGAACAGTTTATGCTTTTCCTGATGCTTGTCATGTAACAGCCTCAACATATGAACTGAACTTCCATTAAGCTTCCTAAGATTTCTCTGGAGTAAGCATGTGGTATACTTGTGATACTTTTGCCAGATATGACTGGATCCAAACTTGGTCTGGAGACAAACACTTTTCCCAGAGTATCTGAGACCAGCTGCTGAGTCCTGTAGCTTCTCTTCTCCCAACAAGGCAAGCCGGGGTTACACAGATGGTATTTTCATGTCAGTGCAGAACAAGCTGAGCATTAACCTCATGGCATGGACCAAATTCAATCTGCGGGGCTGCCTCTGTTTGATGGCAGAGGAATGCACATATTCTTCTTTACAGAAAGCGGCTTGCAAAGTACAGATAGCGAGAGATCCTGCTCCCTACACTCCCACAGTTTCTGTGCTGTTCTTTTAAACAGTTCATGATCCATTGTAACCCAGAGATATGGCCTTCAACAAAGCACAGCCCCACTATGATACTCCTTCTGTTGGGGGCAGGGCAGAGAGCCAAGGCCCATGAAGAGCAAGAAGAACCCCACCATCTTTCTCTACTACAACATGTCTGATTCTTCAGCTGCAAAGTCTTCTCAGTTCCTAAATGATCTTTTTTCAAGAGACTTCTAGACCTTGAGAAAATGTCACCAGCTGGAGAAACAATAGTACTAACTCCATAAAGTTTAAAGCTTTGAAATGCTGGCAGTGCCCTCTTGTTCCATGGACTTATTTTTCAAGGATTAATCATTACTGCCAGGAAAAGCTTTGGCTGAGGCTACATTATACCTTTATTCCATTAGACAGCCACAGGATGTGTGTACCCCCATGAACCTTCTGTGGCAAGCTCTTGCAGCAGCTGCCTTTTTCGCATGGGAGAGGTGACAAGTTGCAGAGCTAAGACAAGTACTGTCCATCCTACATTGCCAATCTGTGGAACTGATCCATTCCTTGCATTCCATTTAGTTTTCTTAGGGTCCACCATGGTGTCTTTCTGTTCATTCCTTGTCTTTGTAAGACTTGGCTGCCAGATACCATTGTGCTTGGGGATGACACTGTGTCTTGTGACTCTGCTGATGCCCAGGTATTACCTTTAAACCTTATGGGTACAGGAAACGCACTGAGCTGTGGCAGCACAGCCTTGTGCAAGCAGCACAGTGCTGATGGTAAATGTCAGTGGAAATCTGCCAGGTACATGTCCTATAGCTGCCTATATGAAAACAGTAACAAGTATATTGAGAGTGGTACAGAGATTAGAGAGAAAAAACTAGAATGTGAAGGTCTACTTCGACTCACAGATCCACAGAATTGGAGTGCATTGCATTGGAAGGGACCTTCAGAGGGCATCTCGTCCCACCCCCTGCACTCAGCAGGGACACCTCCAACTACAGCAGGATGCACAGGGCCACATCCAGTCTGAGCTTGAATGTCTCCAGGGACAGGGCCTCAACCACATCCCTGGGCAGCCTGTTCCAGTATTTCACCACCCTCACTGTGCAACCTCCTGATGTCCAACCTAAATCTGCCCTGCTCCACTTTCAAACCATTGCCTCTCATCCTATCTACAAGTCCTTCCAAACAGTCCCTCCCCAGCCTTCCTGTAGGTCCCCTTCAGATATCAAAATGTAGCTCTGAGGTCTCCCTTGAGCCTTCTCCATGTTGAGCAGCCGCAACTTTCAGGCTGTTTCTAATCCATTTGCCCATATTACTCTTTCTTGTTTTTCATTCTTCACTCCAGCCACCTGGTTTGCCATAAATTAAAAAAAAAAAAAAAAAAAAGAAAGCTCTTTGGAGCAACCTCTCAATAAAGTTTCCTTTAAAAATTGTTAAAGTATTTGTAACAAAGGAAAGTTTTTCATCTCATCTGGAAATAAATGGTAAATATTTTCTTTTTTTTTTAGAACTGATTTGTGACATGTGTGAAAATAAGCTATTTGTGCTTTAGTTTGTTTCCTGTCAGCTTGAAGTGAAAGTGAAGTGAGCTTCTTGTTTGTGTTTGACCAGCAACAATCCCTGTCAATTCTTCTGTAGTTCAATCTGTGGTTGCCTATGGGAAGCTGAGTTTGCTGTTACTGTGATCCCATGTGGTAGTTAAAAAAAGACTGGAAACATCCCTCCATTATCAGTGGTGTATTGTGTGCAGAAGGTGTGGAAGGGCAAGGAAAGGTGCCCTAGATATGGATATCCATAGGGATAGGATGGGTTTCATATGCAAAGAGACTAAACAGCATAGAAGTTTTCTGTTTTAAAGAAAACAATGTTCTGATATGAGAGAGGTACAGAAAGTTGTGGATGCTTCAGAGAATGCAAACAGGAAGTTCATGGTTTCTCACACCAGAAGAATGAGAGGAATTCTGCAGTGCTGTTAAGCAGGTTTAAAAGAGAGAAAATTCTTCTCCACAATCTCATCTTGTGATGCACTATGCTCTCAGTTGGAAGAGGATCCATAAGAAATTAGAATTTCCTGTGATTAGATTAGTTTGAAACAAATGGCAAAGAGCTGGGCAGTTCCTTCCTGTTCCTGCTGCTGTCCCCCAGCTGGTTTGACCCCACAGATAGGACCTGGCTGGGTGCCTTTGGTCCAGTGCCCTGGCCAAAGGTGCAAATGTGTCCTGCTTGACTAGGGACAATCGTGACCTCTGACACTGAGGAACCCAACATCAGCAGCCTGCTTCCCAGATGTAAGAGAGTCGAAGCAGTGACTCAGTGATGCCAGTGTGGCTGCATGCTGTACACAAAGGCTTATTCAAGTTTGTGGTGAGCACAAGGGTGTCAGAAGTTTTGAAGTAACATGAGATGATGAAGGGGAGGTTGAGGGAGCTGGGGCTCTTTACCTGGGAGCAGAGGAGCCTGAGGGGTGACCTCATTCACATTGATAAAAGATGTGCAGGGCAGTGTCAGGAGGATGGAGCCAGGCTCTGCTCAGTGGTGTCCAGTGATAGGACAAGGGGCAATAGGTGCAAGCTGGAGCAGAGGAGGCTCCAGGTAGACCTAAGGAAAAACTTCTTCCTTGTGAAGGTGACAGAGCCCTGGAGCAGACTGCTCAGAGAGGTTGTGGAGTCTCCTTCTCTGGAGACATTCAAAACCTGCCTGGATGTGATCCTGTGTGACCTGGGTGATCCTGCTCTGGCAGGAGGCTTGGATTGGGTGATCTTTCCAGGTGCTTTCCAACCCCTACCATTGTGTGGCTGTGTGGTTCTGTGAATCTGTGAACAGGAATGCCAAAGCAGTGTGTCCTTTGCTATGTTTGCACAACGCTTGCCTGAAGATGCACAATACGTACTTAACTGTCAGTGTGGGAAAGGAGGAACTGCCATACAGATACCCTGTGAGAATGCTCAAAGCATATGAGTGCAGATGAACATTTGAGTGCACCCTCAGCAAGTTTGCTGATGACACCAAGCTGTGTGGTGCAGCAGACAGCTGGAGGGAAGGGATGCCATCCAGAGGGACCTTGACAGGCTGGAGAGGTGGGCACAAGCCAACCTCAGGAGCTTCAACAAGACCAAGGGCAGGGTCCTGCATCTGGGTCGAGGCAATCCCAGGCACAAATCCCAGGCTGGGCAGGGACTGGCTGGGGAGCAGCCCTGAGGAGAGAGACTTGGGGGTGCTGGTGGACGAGAAGCTCACCAGGAGCTCTCAGTGTGCACTTGCAGCCCGGAAAGCCAATCAGATCCTGGGCTGCATCAGGAGAAGTGTGGCCAGCAGGTCAAGGGAGGTGATTCTCCCCCTCTACTCAGCCCTGGTGAGACCCCACCTGGAGTACTGCCTCCAGTTCTGGAGCCCCTATTACAAGAGGAATATGGACATACTGGAAGGTGTCCAGAGCAGGGCCACGAGGATGATCAGAGGGCTGGAGCACCTCTCCTGTGAGGACAGACTGAGGGAGTTGGGGCTGTTCAGTCTGGAGAAGAGAACACTCCCAGGTGACCTCATTGTGGCCTTCCAGTATCTGAAGGGGGCTACAAGAAGGCTGGGGAGGGACTTCTCAGGATCTCAGGCAGTGATAGGACTAGGGGGAATGGAATGAAGCTGGAGGTGGGGAGATTCAGACTGGACATGAGGAGGAAGTTCTTCCCCATGAGAGTGGTGAAGCCCTGGAATGGGTTGTCCAGGGAGGTGGTTGAGGCCCTGTCCCTGGAAGTGTTTAAGCCCAGGCTGGATGAGGCTCTGGCCAGGGCTGCTCTAGTGTGGGGTGTCCCTGCCCATGGCAGGGGGGTTGGAACTAGCTGATCCTTGTGGTCCCTTCCAACACTGATACTATGATACTATGCTATCCCACCTCTTCATTATTTGAATAAAAGCTTCTCAGCAAGGGCTGTCTGAAGGGAGCTGGCCCATGATGAGGACAGGCAAGGCTCAGATGCATAATTGCATGGAATATTTTCACAGTTCCAATGTACTGCATGAGCCTGTGATAGAGATGGGGAGCAGGTCAGTAAGAATGTGACCAGTGTGTATTTTATAGTTGATAAATTAATTTTCTTTTCTTTTTTTTCCCTTGTTTCCTTTTTATTTTTTTCATTCTAATTGGCATATCTTCCCTTCTGAAAATTGATTTTCCAGTTCAAAGCAGCACTCAAAGGAAAACTGAAAGAAGAAACTGAAGACATTTTGAACCCATTTACATACTTCTAAAGAATTAATCCACTTTTTCAGAGAAAATGAGAGACAAGTATTTACATTTACTTGCCTCAAAAGAAGCTGTGAAAAAAATTAACATTTTCATCCACTTTTACAGATGCCAGCAGTTGTTTGGTTTGGCTGGGGGGGGGTTGTGGTTTTTTCTGTTTTGTTTTGTTTTCTGCAAGAAATCAGCACTCCTTTTTCCCCTGTCTTACAGGACAGACATATCTAGAGTTTGCAGGTAATTTCATGAGGTATGTAGGCATGTAGATACTTAGGAGCTGGCCTCACCTTGCTCTTTGACCACAAGAGCCAGCTGGAGTGGATACTGAGGAGGGCCACGAAGATGATCAGAGAGCTGGAGCACCTCTCCTATGGGGACAGGCTGGGAGAGTTGGGGCTGCTCATCCTGGAGAACAGAAGGCTCTGGGGAGACATTAAAGAAGCCTTCCAGTGTCTGAAGGGGGTACATGGAAACTGGGAGAGGCTGAGAAAGCTGGGATTGTTTAGCCTGGAGAAGAGGAGGCTCAAGGGAGATCTCATTGCCATCTACAACTACCTGAAGGGAGGTTGTAACCAGGAGGGGATTGGTCTCTTCTGCCAGGCACCCAGCACCAGAACAAGATCAGGGAGATCATAAATGCCTCCTCCTTGGAGGCGTTCAGGTTGGATGAGGCCTTGAGCAGCCTGGGCTGGTGGGAGGTGTCCCTACCAGGCAGGGGGCTTGGAACTGGATGATATTTAAGGTCCCTTCCAACCCTAACTGTTCTATGAATCCTGGGGTGCATTAAGAAAAGTGTGTCCACCAGGTCTAGGGACGTCCTCCTCTTCCTCTACTCTGCCTTAGTGAGACCTAGGAATGGCCTAGGAATACTGTGTTCAGTTTGGGGCACCCCAATTCAAGACAGATGGGGATCTGCTGGAGAGAGTCCAATGGAGACCTACAAGGATGGCTGAGGGACTTGAACATCTCTCCTATGAAGAGAGACTGAGACCTGGGTGGAAAAGAGAAGGGTGAGAGGGGATCTGTTCAATGTCTATCACTATCTGAGGGGGGTGGGTGTCAAGATGAAGGTGCCACAATCTTTTCAGTGATGCCCAGTGACAGGACAAGGGATAACAGGTACAAGCTGGAACACAGGAGGTTCCACCTCAACATGAGGAGACACTTCTTTATGGTGAGGGTGCTGGAGCTCTGGACCAGGTTGTCCAGAGAGGTTGTGGAGTCTCCCTCTGGAGAATTTCAAAACCTATCTGGATGTGGTCCTTTGTGACCTGCCCTAGGTGATCCTGCTTGGGCATGGGGTTGGACTGAATGATCTTTTGAGGCTCCTTCCAATCCCTAACTTTCTGTGATTCTGTGAATCTGTGAATCTACAAATTGTGAAGAAATAAGGATTTCAGTTTTACAGTGCTGGTACACTGACCTATGGACTTTACATAAACACTGCCACATTACAAACAGCCTGTGATATGCAATCATTTCTAGTACACTTAAGGTTGAGAAATGAAATCTCCTTCAAGCTAACAGCAGATCGTTCATCTTACACAATTTAAAGTGTTATTATTGCAGCTAGTGGTGGTGTTGGTATAAAATGTCATAAAATGATGCTCACCTTGGATCTGCAAACAGATATTAATCTGAAACTGCTTCTGTTGGTTGCTCAGGCTGAACCCCACCGTGCAAAAGTGGGTTTGTTTATCTAAAAAGATTGAGGATTGCACATCATCTTTCTCCGTGGCAAACATTTAGTTGTTATCAGTGTACTAATTATTGTTGAAGTGAAGAGTTTTCCTAGCCCCAGTGGTATAATGGAAATGATACTTTGAACTGCATAATATTCTTGGGAAGGGAATATAGACTTAGCAAAGAACATCATCGTTTTGCTGTAATGATAAGGTACCTATTTACATAATGATAATGTACATATTTACTGCCAGGCATGTTTGTTCTGCATTAGCGTTCACGGCGTGCCGGGGAGAGCCGCAAAGCAGGGCTTCTGTTTGTATCTGGTGGCTGTTGTCCTGCAGGGGAGCTGTGGAGGGTTGACATTCCCCCTCCCCCCAATATTAACTTTGCCAGACCAGCCCAGTTGGAAGCAAATGGAAGCTGGATTTACAGGCAAAACTACAATCTACAATGGAATGCAATGAAGATGTACAAAATATACAGGAGTTACAAGATTTACACATAGTTACAATCAGCAAACAAGATGAGAACCCCCCCTGGTAAAGAGCCCAGGGAAGCTCTCTCTCTCTGCCCCCCCCCCCCCCCCGCCCAAAAGAGAGAAAGGAGCAAAGTTGCTGTTGGATTTAACCAAACCAATGCAGACAAGTTCAAGCAGAAGCAGGTTAATATTAGAATAGAATAGAATAGAATAGAATAGAATAGAATAGAATAGAATAGAATAGAATAGAATAGAATAGAATAGAAGTAGGGTAGGGTAGGGTAGGGTAGGGTAGGGTAGGATAGGATAGGATAGGATAGGATAGGATAGGATAGGATAGGATAGGATAGGATAGGATAGGATAGGATAGGATAGAATGGAATGGAATGGAATAGAATAGAATAGGACTTAACCAGGTTGGAAAAGACCTTCGAGATCATCAAGTCCAACCTATCAGAGACCAATAAAGCAAGAAGAGAAGAGACAAGAAACCCCAGAATTGTTTTGGTACAACCAGTCTTATGGTAGCTATCTCTCCAATGAAATTGTTTAGAATCATCTCTGTTTTCCCTTTCACACTCAATAGTGATTTATTTACATTTTATTACTTTTCTGGTCAAGATCTGTAACGAAATTTTAAAGGCATAGCCTAAAACTACCACAGGAGCCAAGAAAGGAGAGCAGGCAGTCTGACAAAGACCCTAAAGGGAGTAAGGCTGTGTGCTAGGCTGGCATTGTGTATGAGATCAAATCTGCACATGCCCATTTGCTTTCCTTTCTTCTCTTCCCCCCCCCCCCCCCCCTTTCTTTCTGAGAGACCTTGTCTGTTAAGTAAGTGAAAATCCATTGTGAGATTCCTGGCAGCAGGTATCAAAAAGACGTTAAAAGTCTGTGTTAGCTGCATGCTCTCTCTTTGAACACATTCTCAAGTAATGCCACTGCTGGAATCATTTAATCTGAGAGATACATTTAAAAAAAAAGTGGAAAAAAAAAAGGAAAATCTACTTTTATTGTTGTTTTGTTTCATTTCAAACCCTGTAAATCTCTGTACACGTCTAAAGAAGGAGGAAACCTTACTCTTGGGAGAGATGGGGGTGGGAAGGGAGGATAGAATTAAATAAAGTTAGGAGACACTGTTTGGTGAGCTGTCATATGCTTTGTGAACTTTTTGTAGCAGGAAGAAGTCTCTAATGCCACTATTAGAATTATTTAATCTAAGGGATGGGGGGGGGAAAAGGGGGAAAAAAGGAAAATTTATGTTTTTGGTTCCATTTCAAAACCTGTAGATCTCTACACGTCTAAAGAAGGAGGATATCTTACACTTGGAGGAGATGGTGGGGGAGAAATGAAATAAAGATAGAATGGAATGGAATGGAATGGAATGGAATGGAATGGAATGGAATGGAATGGAATAGAATAGAATAATAGAATAGAATAGAATAGAATAGAATAGAATAGAATAGAATAGAATAGAATAGAATAGAATAGAATAGAATTAACCAGGTTGGAAAAGACCTCAGAGATCATCAAGTCCAACTTATCAGCCGCCACCATATCATCACTAAACCATGGCACCAAGTGCCTCATCCAATCTCCTCTTAAACACTTCCAGGGATGGTGACTCCACCACCTCCCTGGGCAGCACATTCCAGTGGTCAATAACTCTTTCTGGGAAGAACCTCTTCCTAACATCAGCCTAAACCTCCCCCTGGTGCAGCCTGAGACTGTGTCCTCTTGTTGTGGTGCTGGGTGCCTGGGAGAAGAGACCAACCCCCACCTGGCTACAACCTCCCTTCAGGGAGTTGTAGAGAGCAAGAAGGTCTCCCCTGAGCCTCCTCTTCTCCAGGGTAAACACCACCAGCACCCTCAGCCTCTCCTCACAGGGCTGTGCTCCAGACCCCTCCCCAGCCTTGTTGCCCTTCTCTGGGCACCTTCAAGTCTCTCAATGTCTTTCTTAAATTGAGGAGCCCAGAACTGGACACAGGACTCAAGGTGTGGCCTAACCAGTGCTGAGACTGTTTGGTGAGCTTTCATATGCTTTGTGAACTTTTTGTCATAGAAAGAAGTCTCTAATGCCACTATTGGAATCATTAAATCTGAAAGGTGAAAAGGAAAAAAGGAAAAGGGAAAAAAAGAAGGAAGATCTGCATTTTTTGTTTCATTTCAAAGTACATCTCTGTACACATCTAAAGCAGGAGGGAATTCTACACATGAAGGAGATGGGGGAAATGAAATAAAATTAGGTGGTATTGGATAATAGTTGGACGCGATGATCTTGATCTCCACCTGTGGAGGTGGTGGAGTCACCTTCATTGGAGGTGTTCAGGAGGAGACTTGATGGGGTGCTTGGTGCCATGGTTTAGCTGTTTAGGTGGGTTGGATTGGTTGATGGGTTGGACGTGATGATCTTGAAGGTCTCTTTCATCCTGGTGTGGTGTATTATATTGTATTGTATTGTATTGTATTGTATTGTATTGTATTGTATTGTATTGAAGGTCTCTTCCAACCTGGTTTATTCTGTTCCATTCCATTCCATTCCATTCCATTCCATTCCATTCTATTCTATTCTATTCTATTCTATTCTATTCTATTCTATTCTTTTTTATTCTATTCTATTTTATTCAATTCTATTTTTATTTTTTAAATTGTATTTTATTTATTTTAGTATAGAATAGAATAGAATAGAACTAAATTAAATTAAATTAAATAGAATAAAATAAAATAGAATATAAAATAAAATAAAATAAAATAAAATAAAATAAAATAAAATAAAATAAAATAAAACAAAATAAAATAAAAGTTAGGAGACACTGCTTGGTGAGCTGTCATATGTTTTGTGAGCTTTTTGCAGTAGGAAGAAGTCCCTCAAGAGCCCTTTCCTTCGCTTCTCTACCAAAGGCATGTCCCAGTTTATTAAAAAATCATACACAACAATGCCGCCTGCCAGCTTTTATAGCCCTAATGAAAATTGGGTCCAGAGCACGCACATGCACGCACACAGACACAAAAAACCTCTCTGGAAAAATGCCTGAACTTTTCCCTGTCGCAGATGTTTCAACAGAAGGTGCTTGCATGCCACTCGTTACTGTAGCGCCATACGGGACTCGGCATGACCACGGCAATAACCAGTAAGTAACACAGGCGGTGCGCGCCCGGCCCGCGCCAAACCCGCCGTCTGCTGCGTGGGGCTCGCAGCCTGCCGATTGAGACGTACCTTGATGAGACTCTATTGTCATTGAAGGATAATATTTGTGGATGGCTCTGCTAGAAAGCATCCAGGCAAGGATGCGGGAGGTCTGCGGAAGGAGCCGGTGCAGCTCCTTGGCGTTTGCAATACAAATGTATGTTCTAATTATATTTTAATGACATTAATATTATCTTATTAATTATTTCCATTGCCACTTCCATGTAGGGGGAGTGGAACACAGAATTAACCAGGATGGAAATAATACAATATAATTACACCTATATAATCATATCATATCATATCATATCGTATCGTATCGCATCGCAACATATCATATCATATCATATCATATCATATCATATCATATCATATCGTATCAAAAGAGTAATTGGCCACTGGAATGTGCTGCCTGGGGAGGTGGTGGAGTCACCATCCCTGGAGGGGTTCAAGAAAGGATTGGATGTGGCACTTGGAGCCATGGTTCAGTCAGTCATGAGGTGTTGGGTGATAGGTTGGACTTGGTGCTCTCTGAGGTCTTTTCCAACCTTATTGATTCTATGATTCTAATCTTCTATATCATATTATATCATATTTATATATACACATAAATATATATGTATACTGGAGCAAAACTAGAAATGGGTGGATTCAAATTGGATGTTAGGAAGTTGCTCCCCATGAGGGTGGTGAGAGACACTGGCACAGGTTGCCCAGGGTGGTGGTAGAAGCCTCATGCCTGGAGGTTTTTGCAGCCAGGCTGGATGTGAGGTGTCCCTGCCCATGGCAGGGGGATTGGAACTGGATGATACTAGAGGCCCCTTCCAACCCTAACAATTCTGTGATTCTATGATTCTATCATATATGTAAAATAAATATTATAATTTGTGACTTTGGCCACAACCGCCCCATGCAGTGCTTCAGGCTGGGGTCTGAGTGGCTGGAGAGCTGCCAAACAGAGAGGGACCTGGGGGTGCTGATTGACAGCTGCCTGAACATGAGCCAGCAGTGTGCCCAGGTGGCCAAGAAGGCCAATGGCATCCTGGCCTGCATTAGGAATAGTGTGGCCAGCAGGAGCAGGGAGGTCATTGTGCCCCTGTACTCTGCATTGGTTAGGCCACACCTTGAGTCCTGTGTCCAGTTCTGGGCCCCTCAGTTTAGGAAGGACATTGAGACACTTGAAGGTGTCCAGAGAAGGGCAACAAGGCTGGGGAGGAGTCTGGAGCACAGCCCTGTGAGGAGAGGCTGAGGGAGCCAGGCTTGCTTAACCTGGAGAAGAGGAGGCTCAGGGGAGACCTTCTTGCTGTCTCCAACTCCCTGAAGGGAGGTTGTAGCCAGGTGGGGGTTGTTCTCTTCTCCCAGGCACCCAGCACCAGAACAACAGGACACAGTCTCAGGCTGCACCAGGGGGAGGTTTAGGCTGATGTTAGGAAGAGGTTCTTCCCAGAAAGAGAGATTGACCACTGGAATGTGCTGCCCAGGGAGGTGGTGGAGTCACCATCCCTGGAGGTGTTTAGGAAGAGCCTGGATGAGGCACTTGGTGCCATGGTTTAGTTGATGAGATGGTGTTGGGTGATAGGTTAGACTTGATGATCTCTGAGGTATTTTCCAACCTTACTGGTTCTGTAATTATAATAATATTGTATTGTTATTTTGATTATACTTTAATTATTATTTATGCCTTTTAAACAGGATTCCATGGCAGATTAGCTGGGGACTCATGACTTGCTCCTCTGTCTGGTGTCTTCCCAGATGCTGTGGCTGTGATTTGAGCAGCCCTTAGCTCAGAGAGGGCTAAGGACCTCTCTCTTGTCATGCCCAGATTCAGTCTGGAGCTTGCCCTTGGCTCAGAGAGGGCTAAGGACCTCTCTCTTGTCATGCCCAGATTCAGTCTGGAGCTTGCCCTTGGCTCAGAGAGGGCTAGGAGGCCTCTCTCTTGTCATGCCCAGTTCCCAGCCTGGAGCTTGCCCTTGGCTCAGAGAGGGCTAGGAGGCCTCTCTTTTGTCATGCCCAGTTCCCAGTCTGGAGCTTGCCCTTGGCTCAGGGAGGGCTAGGAGGCCTCTCTCGTCATGCCCAGATTCACAGCCTGGAGCTTGCCCTTGGCTCAGAGGGGGCTAGGAGGCCTCTCTCTTGTGTGCTCCCTCGTTGGGCTGCAGCCTCCTCTGGCATTCCGTTCCCTTGGAGCTTTTCCCCTTTCTGCCTTGGCCCAGGTGCAAGGCCTGGGTGAAGCTGTTGGTCTGCTAGAGCAGGCTCTCCAGCTGCTACCCTGGCAGCATTTGGCTCTTGCTGCTGTCTGGGTGAGGACAAGGCAAGCTGCCTGACTTCTTGGCTGGTTCAAATACTGTCCCAAGACAATTAATGCCCTTTCACATTATCACAGTATCACAGTATCGCTGAGGTTGGAAGAGATCTCGAAGATCATCGAGTCCAAGCTGTCACCACAGACCCCACGACTAGACCATGGCACCAAGTACCACATCCAATCCCCTCTTGTACGCCTCCAGGGACAGTGACTCCACCACCTCCCTGGGCAGCACATCCCAATGGTGAATGACTCTCTCAGTGAAGAACTTTCTCCTCACCTCCAGCCTAAACTTCCCCTGGCACAGCTTGAGACTGTGTCCCCTTGTTCTGGTGCTGGTTGCTAGAGACAAGAGGCCAACCCCTTCCTGGCTACAACCTCCTTTCAGGTAGTTGTAGAGAGCAATGAGGTCTGCCCTGAGCCTTCTCTTCTGCAGGCTAAACACCACCAGCTCCCTCAGCCTCTCCTCACGGGGCTGTGCTCAAGGCCTCTCCCCAGCCTTGTTGCCCTTCTCTGGACACCTTCAAGTGTCTCAATGTCTTTCCTAAACTGAGGGACCCAGAACTGGACACAGGACTCAAGGTGTGGCCTAACCAATGCAGAGTACAGGGCCACAATGACTTCCCTGCTCCTGCTGGCCACACTATTCCTAATGCAGGCCAGGATGCCGTTGGCCTTCTTGGCCACCTGGGCACACTGCTGGCTCATGTTTAGGCAGCTGTCAATCAGCACCCCCAGGTCCCTCTCTGTTTGGCAGCTCTCCAGCCACTCTGACCCCAGCCTGTAGCTCTGCATGGGGTTGTTGTGGCCAAAGTGCAGCACCCGGCACTTGGATTTGTTGAATGCCATCCTGTTGGACTCTGCCCATCTGTCCAGCCTGGCAAGGTCCCTCTGCAGAGCCCTTCTGCCCTCTAACTGATCAACATCTGCTCCCAACTTGGTGTCATCTGCAAATTTGCTGATGACTGTCTCAATCCCCTCATCCAGATCGTCAATGAAGACATTGAAGAGGATGGGGCCCAGCACTGATCCCTGGGGGACACCACTGGTGCCTGGTCGCCAACTGGAGGTGGCACCATTCACCACCACTCTCTGGGCCCGGCCCTCTAGCCAGTTCCTAACCCAGCTCAGAGTGCTGCTGTCCAAGCCACGAGGTGACAGCTTATCCAGCAGTTTGCTGTGGGGGATGGTGTCAAAGGCCTTGCTGAAGTCCAGGTAGACCACATCCACAGGCCTCCCCACATCCACCAGGCGGGTCACCTGATCATAGAAGGAGATCAGGTTGGAGAGGTAACACAGAGCCCTGATCACTGGACCTATAGGATGGGGCATATCCAAGCATGGCCAGGGGCACACACAGTTCACAGCTGTGTCACACAGCTAAGCACAGTGCTCCCTGTTTATCTGGAGCCCAGGAAGGGTCCAGGTTTGCACTCACAGGTGCTAAGGCTATTGGCTGGGCTAGGGCATGTTTGGGGCTTTGACCCTTCAGGAAAGCATTGCAGCCAGTCAGGATGGATGGGGATGTTGGTGTTTGTGAACTTCTCTGCCACCCCAAAACCCCTTTTATTTATTTTATTTTTTTAAGCCTATCTTTCTGATGCCAATTGAGAGGAGCAGCACTCCAAATATTAAAGCACTTTCACTTCAAGAGTGGCTGTTGAATTTGAATCTCAGGCATGATGTAATTAAAAGGGGGATGTGAAACACAGTAATTATCAATATAGTGGAAAAAATGACCCAAGCATAACATAGAAGCCTCATCCCTGGAGGTTTTTAAGGCCAGGCTGGATTTGTCTACGGGCAACCTGATCTAGAGTGAGGTGACCCTGCCCATGGCAAGGGGTTGGAACTAGATGGTCCTTGAAGTCCCTTCCAACCCTGACAAATCTGTGATTCTATGATTTTTGCAAACATTTAGGATTAATTTTTCGGTATCATAGCAAGTGTGAAGTAGCAGACTTGAGCAGGTAACAGCTGTCAGCCTGCTTTACAGCAGGATAACCCCAGCTAGTGTGAAGAGGAGCAGGAGAGGCACAAGCTATGTTCCTGCAGAAACAGAGACTGCAGATCAGCTGTTCTGGAATCACTGGGGTTTGCAGTGAGCATGCAGTGTGCACATGCAGATTCATTGAGATCATCAGCAGGTCTACTCCAGCCCCCAGGAATCATAGAATCATAGAATTGTCAGGGTTGGAAGGGACCTCAAGGATCAGCCAGTTCCAACCCCCCTGCCATGGCCAGGGACACCTCACACTACAGCAGGTTGCTCACAGCCACATCCAGCCTGGCTTCCACCACCTCCCTGGGCAACCTGTGCGAGTCTCTCACCACCCTCTTGGGGAACAACTTCTTCCTAACATCCAATCTCAATCTACCCATTTCTAGTTTTGTTCCATTCCCCCCAGTCCTATCACTCCCTGACACCCTCAAAAGTCCCTCCCCAGCTTTCTTGTAGCCCCCTTCAGATACTGGAAGGCTGCAATTAGGTCTCCTTGGAGCCTTCACTTCTCCAGACTGAACAACCCCAACTCTCTCAGTCTGTCCTCATAGGAATGACCTCTTCTCAATGAAACGATCATTAAGGTCCCTTCCAACCCTAACAATTCTATGATTCTCCTGGGATAATTTTTTTTGGGGGGGTAAGTTTAAAGAGGAATGAGCTGAAAGGAAAAAAAGGAAACAAAAGAATCCTGCAGTACACTGTACTACATTAGCTCTTTGGTTTGTATCCTGAAAAGCAGAGAAGAGCTTAAATAACTAACTGCAAACATTTTCCTGTGTACATAGGCAAATACTGGAGGTGGTGAGGTGGACTTTTCCTGTTAGTAGAGGTAGGAGTTTTGTGCCCAAATCGTCCATGCCATGGTGAAGATGGACATGAGAGCTTCTCACAGAGCAAACTGACACCCTTAGAAACACTTCTGCAAGAGCTAAGTATGCTAATGAGAGGATTTGAGAGGCTTTTGTTATTTTTCACAGTCTTCCTCTCTGTTCAACAACAGAGTTTCCTGGAAATGTTGCCATCTCTTTTGTGGAACAATGAGAAAAGCAGGAAAATGTCTGACTTGTCTAGAATTTGAGTTTGGGTTCAAGTTAGAGTAAGGGCTGGGATTCAACAGTAATAAGGCTAAGAAAATGATAAAGGTATTAGCAGGGTTTATTAACTATGTTCCTAGGAGATTTCATTCACTTCTGAAAGGATTCTAGGAAACTTATGGGTTTGAAACAGAAGGGAAATCATTCAAACAAATTCAGAGGCTGGTTTGTGAAGCTTCATTCAGAGAACTTGAGCTTACAGCTGGTATGAAAGGCCCTACATAATATCCCACCCTAGTAAATCCAGCTAGGCTGTTTATGTTCTTTCACTTCCTTTAAGGATTGCTTATTTTCTGGGACAACTACATATAGATGTTTCTAAGAACATGTAAACCACTAGCAGTAGAAATGATGGCTCCAGTTAAATGGAGATCACTGTATCATCATAAGATTGCAGGTTTTGCTTGTTAAGCTCTGGGCAACCTGATCTAGTGTCAGGTGTCCCTGCCTATGGCAGGGGGGCTGCAACTAGATGATCCTTGAGGTCCCTTCCTACCCTGACAATTCTATGGCTCTGTGATTTACAGGACAGTGCCACAGTGGGGTTTTTAATTTTATTTTATGTGTGCTTTCATACATAATTTGTTAATCATAATTCAAAACTTAGACCTTCAGTTTATGTCTCTGCCAGCGAGTTTTCATGACATTATGGATTCAGGAGAATTCCCAGGACATTCATATTCAGGAGAGATCTATCTTTAGCTGCCAATAACCTAGTTCACAGTCAGGCTTTTTGCTGCTGCCAGGGAAGGAATAGTTGGGGTGCAACCATTTTTGCCTCCTGGCAGAGCTGTAACCTGCCCCTGCTGTGATTCTGACAGCGGACAGCACCAGTAAGCCCAGCATTCTGATGCTGGTCTCCATCCCATTTGGAGTCCTTTGAACCATTCTTCCTGTAACAGAAACGCCCTGACCCTTCTCAGCTTTGTGCCACACCAATGTGGAAAGACCTTGAGTCTGCCCTGCCATCAAAGGTGAAGGTTTTAGAGCCTGGACATCTGAAATTCACAAAGCATTCCCGAGACTTCATGAACATTACAGCAATGCCAGCATAACCTCATCACTTTGGACAGTTTGCCCAACGTCGTCTCAGAGACAGTGGGCAAGTAAGGCCCAGGGAACTGCCTCTAAAGCCTTTGCAAACTCTACCTCTAGAAACTTGCCAACAAAATACAATTGTATGAAGGGGGGGAAAACTGTAATTACCCAACCTTTCCTTTGATCTGGGAAGAGACCAGCATTATTAGAATGGATTAGCTGCACCGAGTCCATGATATCTCTTGGCTGTACAATCATTATTATCTACTTTTCCTAGATATAGAACTGATTGAATTTGCAAATCTAATTTCCCTGGGCTGTATAAACTTTCTTTCTTTCTTTCTTTTTTTCTGGAAGTCAAAGTAAATGGTTATTACAGAATTTCTCTAAAGGAAAAGAAAAGTATGGGGAGGTGGAGCAGGGGGAGGAAAAGGGATGAAAAGAATAAATACCTTGATTAATGCCCACCAGGCTGAATCGTGCTGCGAGGGCTGTGTTCTAGCCTGGTGTCTCAGCAAAGAGGTGTGCTGGTTTTTCCTCTAAGCATGTATTTACTTGTAATTTGTTTTCCTTTTGTAAGATTTCTTTTTGCTTTTGTAAGCACACACCTGCTCTATTTTCTCACTGGCTTCAGCAGGAAGACTTCTTTTTATATTGCCTCCTGAAGTACAACCTTTTCTTCAGGTATCTTGCTAAACTTGGACAGCATTAAAGGTGTCACAGAAATCAGAGCTGGGAATGACCCACTTCTCTCACACAGGAATACCTTGCCAAACAGGATGAGATCCCTACCCAAAACTGCACACACACTAAAGGCATCCACAGATTCCAAAGGTGTTTGCCACTAAAGCATTCAAGGATCTGGGAATGATCCCCTAGAGGATGGAGTCCCCTCTGTGGCAGAGTTATACACACCCTCTAGATTTCTACAGCATTCAAGATAGGATGCTTTCCCTATTTATTATCAACCTGGAGATGAGAGCATTTAGAGATTTTTATTCCATTTAATCTACCCTTCACTTAAAAATGTTCTTCACATTTTTCTTTGTGTCTGTATTTTGCCTCTGCACCCAATAAGATTTATATATATATATATTTTTTTTCTTAGAGCTCCACATCATCTTCCAGCACTTCCATTTGCAAGAATGTCATAACTTTTTACATACAGGTGGCCAACATTTCTAATTCAGTTCCAGCCAAACTAAGCATCTGAAGCTGTTATTCTTGGAAAATAACCTGGAATGCAAAGGGTTTACTTTTTGGACAAGAAATGACTGGCAAGGAAACTGGATAGCTAAAGTAAAATCAGTTTTACCTTGTCAGACCACCAAAACATTCCAAGTTGGTACTGCTCAGCCTTGTTCTGATTCTGCATAAGTCAGTGGTAAATTCCTGTTGGTATCTGTTATTATAAAATGCCTTACAGGATGTTTTTGGGCTAGCTGATGATTATGTTGTAATCCATTGTCTTTAGCCTCTGTGGATACTTTCCTTCCAGTAGCTCATTTTGTATAATTTCTGTTTCATAGCTTCACTTCAGAGCAGCTCACTCCAGGCAGAAACTGTCTGGGAACCATAATGCTACTTATGTGCTGTAGATCCAAGACCTTGGAGAACATAATTTTTAAGCCATATTTCTGAAATCATAGAATCATAGAATGGTTTGGGATGGAAGGGACCTCCAAAGGTCATCCAGTCCAATTTCCTCTGCAGTCAGCAGGGACATCCTCAACTAGATCAGGTTGCTCAGAGCCCTGTCAAGCCTCAACTTTAGTATCACCAGGGATGGAGCCTCAACCACCTGCCTGGGCAACCTCTTCCAGTGTTCCACTACCCTCATAGCAAAGAACTTGTTCCTTACATCCAATTTAAATCTGCCCTTCTCTAGTTTGAAGCCATTGCCCCTTGTCTTGTCATTGCAGGCCTTTGTAAACAGTCTCTCTTCATCTTTCTTGTAGCCCCCTTCAGGTACTGGAAGGCTGCTATTAAGTTACTCCAAGCCTCTTCTTTTCCAGGCTGAACAACCCCAGCTCCCTCAGCCTGTCTTCATAGCAGAGGTGCTCTAACCCCCTGATCATTTTCCTCTTGAGATATCTCCTTTATTGCTCAATTCCTCATATAAAAGTACTGGTAACTGAAAAGTAAGTATAAGAAAGCATGAGGGAAAAAGCAATGGAAAGATGAACCCTTTGAATATAGGTAGAACTATGGAAAGAAACCTTAAGGCTATCAAGTGCAAGACCCTTTTGTTGCAAGTCACCAATGGATCATACAACCTGTTCTTGAGGCAATTATCCACCAAGAGATCTTCCCCATATATGTACATTAATGCTTCTGCTGTTGAAAACATGAGAATGTCTTCATACTGTATTTATCTCTGTGTGTTTTTCCTCAATATCATCTTGTTAGCTTGTAGCCATCCTGTGACTGAGTGACACTGCCAAGTTCATCTCTTCCATCACCACCTGCTGGTGACTTTAGATGTCCTATCAAATTGTTATCAGAAGCAGATGAGCTGCTGTGCACTCCACAGTTCCTATAGGATTCAAACCTGTGTAAACATGTTGCTTGTTTCTGTGTGCATGCCTCCTTCTGCCCAGCATCAGAGCTCACTGACCTTACCCCACTCTCTAGCTCTGTGTCTGTGCCCTAAAGGAGCACTGAGACACCATGAAATATCATTTCTGTCCTCATCTGAAAATGGAGGCTGTGCCTTTCTCGAAGGGATGCATAAGGTGCTCTTCACTGACTCCTGAGGAGTGCTGTACCATAAGTGACAAGGTTTATTAGTGGAAAGCAGCCACCCAGCGCTGGCAGTGTCCCAGGCTGTTCCTCCTCCAACCAGCCACATGCCTTACTTGTCACTGGCGGGTTCGCGGTGTGTGTGCGGTGGGTGACTTAGTGGTGGCTTTGTGTTGCCAGGGCACGATGCCACGGAGCTGCGTTTCCCCTCCGCATGGCCTCCATTTGCCTTTTTCCGCATGATTATCACCCATCTGTTGCCCTCTGCCATGTGTAGGAGGGCAGCAGATGGGCCAGGAAACTGGAACACAGGAAAGCAAGTTCACTGGAGAGGGAAGGAGAGAAAGCGTAAGGTCAGAAGAGGGATCCTCATGCTAGCTCCAGGCACAGGAGTGCTCCGGGGGAAGGTAACTCACCATCCACAGAAAGCCCAGCAAGAGCAATTAGCAAAAAGGACACCAGTGCAAGGCGACCCTGGTACTGTCAGAAAGAGTTGGAAAGTTCGGTTTGAAGCTATCAGTCTGAGTCTTTACTCTTCCTGAAAGACAAACAAAAGGCTTTCTCTTACTGAACCATGATTTTATCCAGGCAAGAAATGAGTGCCTTATGCTTCTCACCTGCAGTGCCATCAGTTTCATTCCGTTTGTAGGCTGTAAGGACCATGGCATTTGTTTGTCTATGTGATGCATTATTGCAAACCCATAGCACAAGACATTTGAAAAATACATCTAGTTCTGCCCATCTCTTTCAGTCTCCAGCTGTTACTCTTTAGCTTAGAGGCTACTAATTGACCTCTTGCAAAGGCCCTCAGCTGGACAAGACCTCCTCTTATCATCTAGTTCTGCCCCATCTCTTTCATCTCCTACCAGTGACCTCTCTGAGCCAGTCAGTCTCCAGCTGTCTGGGACAGACTAGACTCATAACAACATCCAGAGAAATAAGTGTACTCCAGTCTCACCAGAGCTGAGTAGAAGAATAGAGCTGATGCAGTCTGATCTGATTGGCTGGGCTTGCCAGCAGCTTCTCGAGAAGTCTCTCTCCTCACAGCCAGTCAAGTAGAACCAGATGCAATGCTCATGAGCAGTCAAGATGGCAAGCGTGTCTGCTCATCAAAGAGTGAGTGCTGTCTTTGCCTACAGGAGAAGATCAGTAATGTTTCACAAGTGCATGTTACCAGTGTAAAGAATAGAGATCCTATGTGTAGTCATCAAGCCATGTTTCTTCGGCAGTTGGATCCTCAACCTCAGATGCTTGTTGACATTCATATTGCTCATAAATATCCTCTTCAAAAAGCATGTAGATTTCCTCTGTTTATCTATTGATTTTCAACTGGCAATGACAAGGATTACTTTAAAGCAACTGAAGGCTTTTTAGCAGAGGCATCTTGTGAACCTGCGTCCCTTTTATTTGCACTTGTCAGTGTCATCCCATTTGATTCCAGTGAGAAATTAAAAGATTATGCTCTGAAATGTGCTGATGTTAGATGTTGATTAAAAGAGTATTTCAATGTCCCTCCAGCATCAAGTAGAAATAATGCCTGGAACTCCCACAAAGAGTTTTATGAGGTTTTCTTGTGAGAACACGCAAACATTCTGCTCATCTTTGCTTTCCCCTCTTTCACTTGCCCAGCCAAAAATGCAGATTTGGGTGCAATAAAAGTTGGGACTGTGAGCAGTATCTCTGAGTTTCCCTCCTAATTATGATGATGAGCAGGGAAGTCATTCTGCCCCTGTGCTCAGTACTGGTCAGGACAGTCGCACACCAGGAAGATTTTTTGATGTAGTGGCTATGACAAAGTATCTCAGTTAAGAAGAGGAAAGTAAATTACATACTATTGCCCCATTTCAAAATAAAATGGATAACATTTGATCATTGGGTAAAATGAAGGGATAACTATTCCAAATATCTGCCCCTGTACTCAGCACAGGTTAGGCCACACCTTGAGTCCTGTGTCCAGATCTGAGCCCCTCAGCTTAGGAAAGATGCTGAGTTGCTGGAACGTGTCCAGAGAAGGGCAACAGAGCTGGGGAGGGGTCTGGAGCACAGCCCTGTGAGGAGAGGCTGAGGGAGCTGGGGTTGCTTAGCCTGGAGAAGAGGAGGCTCAGGGGAGACCTTCTTGCTCTCTACGACTACCTGAAGGGGGGATTGTAGTCAGGTGGGGGTTGGTCTCTTCTCCGAGGCAACCAGCACCAGAACAAGAGGACACAGTCTCAAGCTGTGCCAGGGGAGGTTTAGGTTGGATGTTAGGAAGAGGTGCTTCACAGAAGGAGAGATTGGCCATTGGAATGTGTTGCCCAGGGAGGTGGTGGAGTCACCATCACGGGAGGTGCTTAAGAAGACAGTGGATGAAGCACTTGGTGCCATGGTTTAGTTGATGAGATGGTGTTGGGTGATAGGTTGGACTTGATGATCTCCAAGGTCTTTTCCAAACTGGTCTATTCTATTCTATTCTATTCTATTCTATTCTATTCTATTCTATTATTCTATTCTATTCTATTCTATTCTATTCATTCCATTCTCCATTCCATTCCAATCCATTCCATTCTATTCTATTCTGTTCCATGGTATTCTATACTATGCTATGCTATTTCCCAAATATCATGATTTCTGATATTCTGTGGAGCTGAGTGTCACTGAGTTGGGAAGGATGGAGTAGTCAGCAAGTACTTAGCACATATTCAGAATCAAGTCCTCACTCAAAGAAAAGTAAAGGCAAAGAGAATTTTGAATTATATTGGAGGGGAACTTAAGATACAGGTGGCAGGAATCTAATGAGGAGAAATAAAGTAGTGTTCACTGGAAGAAAAGAAGCCACAATTTCAAAATGTTTGGAAGCATCTAATTAAAATTAGTGATATTTGCTTGAATGGCTGTGCCTGTGTGTATGATATTTGTAATTACCATTGATTAATACCTAACACTTACTTGTAATTAAGGGCTTAGGATGCGAGGCCTTCAGCATCATGCAGGATCATGCATCTTCTTGTGCAAATGAACTGCGTGCTGCCTTCAAATAATATCATGCACTAAACTCCATTTTGCCCTGAGTTAGTTGTACAAGAAGCCTGGCAAGAAGCTTTGCTCCTTCATGATTAGTAGTAGCCATAGTGGAGCTATTACAGAGCTCTCTGTGTGTGGTCTGAGTGATCTGGGAAGAGAGGAACAAAGGTGAAGCCCTACATGCAAGAGTAGAGTTGCATCTTTCATAGCCTGAGTATGGCAGAAAAGGACCTTGAATTTGGGACTTCATTGCTCATGGTTAGTGGAAAACCACTGCCAGGATAGGAGCCAAAACAGAGCATTTTCCATGAGCTGTTGTTGCCAAATGTGTTGGCATTGGACCTGGAGGCTCCGGGAGTAAGAGGTGGAGAAAGACATGAAGCAAATACTGGCAGTCAGCTGGGCAGGGAGCCCCATTTCTGGTCTGGGGTCACAACTAGTTGTTGATACAGACCACTTTTATAATGTTTTTGAATAGTTAATTTTTTTCCTCAGCATGTTCTACCACAAAAAAAGAAATGAATTTGAATCTCTGAAAGATGTAAGAAAGTGGAACTGCTGTACTCTGCTCAGCTCCTCGAGTGATTTCTGAATCACATAGAAAGTCAGCCATGCTTCAGGCCCTTTCATCACCCAGGCTTCTGCAGTAACAAGAAAATGCCCTGTCTCTAATCAGTGCTATGATGCTAAAGAGATAACTCTGGCTCCTTCCATGCTCTGTAGTTAACAGAAATCTGTTCAGATGTTTGAATTTCCATGCAAATAACCCCCTCAGCTGCAATAGTCAAAAGAGTGGAAAATACAGGAGACTCTTTGGAGAGTTAACACCCAAGCTCTGTGAACATGAAGATGATTATTTTCCTCTACAAGGCTTTTTCACATGTGATAAGCTTGGCATGTTGCCTTGGTTAAGTGTCAAGCCCTGAATGTTTTCGGTTTTGCCCTGGTGGTCCTAAGGAGTTACTGGAATACTTGTTGGACCTGTTTTATATCACTGTGTGCACTGATAGTGACATTGAGAAGAAACAGGTAAAGGAGTGGAAGTGGGATCTGGATTTTCTCTTGTTTGATTCTGATAGCAGTCTCCCTGTCTGCCCAGGCAGCCCTACAGCTTCCTTCAGTCTTTCTTTGGCTCTTTGACTGCTCTTTTTGCATTATTACATTGTAATCTCTTTTTGCGCCGCCCCCCCCTTCTTGCTCCAGAGGGAGAGTTGTCAAAACTCCTTATCTGTTGATGAATGAAAGGAATTTTTGTCTCCACTGCCTGGAACTGGTTAATGCAATTCTGGACAATACCACTGGGTCACTGAGTCAAGCGAACAGCAAAAGTTTAAATGCATAGAAAGGTTTTGTTTGGTGCCTGTTTGTGCCGTCATCTGCAGATTCTTTTCTTCCCTGTAAGGAAGTGGAAAAGACAAGATTGAAGGCAGTTGTAAAAGAGTTCTAGAACTGAAGAATAAACATTACCAAATTCTGCAATTTAATTGTTGGCAGCAGGACTCCAAGGAGAGATGTGTTAATATTTGCCCTAAGAGACATTTTCATTCTGTTGTAGGAACACTTTTCCTTATTACTGTTCATTAGAGTCTGATGCTAATCATATTGTTGTGTGTCTGGTGTGAGAAATAGCACACCAAAGCCTGCTTATCTCGGTAGAGACAATAGACATTGTCCATGAATACAAGAGTGAGTAATAGCTGTGCCCTTTGGCAGTGGTCCAGTTCTATAAGGTCCTGTGAGTTCAGTGCCCGTTGAAATGACACCTCGCTGAACTCACATTTAAAGGAATCAGGAAATACTTAAAACTCTCAAATCTAAAGCCCAAGTTCATTTCTATTTTCAACAGATTTTGTAAGTGACAGTGCTGAGAACAATCCTGATCCTGCCTTAGTTAAAGTTGATGTGCTGCTGACTTCAGCGAGCACAAGGCCAAGCCTACCTGTTGGCTAGTTTTGCTGCCTTCTAATCTTGGACTCTGTCTGGGACACAGAAATCTTTGAAGAACTGGTTAAAATGCATGTGTCTATGACTCCTGAACTCTCTAGTTCATTGCTGTATCTGTTAATAACAATTACTCATAGATTCTTGTGTTGATAACACTTTCATATGACCATATGTAGTCATAGAAAAAAATCACTATATTTATGCAGGAAATTGCATTACCCCAAGTAGGAGCTTCTCCTCAGTATTTGCATGAACAAAACTCTGCCTGGATAATCATGAACAACAGACAACTGGCAAGCAAGAAATCCTTTGAATGGAAAGCGTTGGCTTGGAGTTTGAGCCACGCTCCAAGAAGCCAACAAGAGACATCCCATAGATTGCAACGAGCTTTGTATCGTGCCCTTTATTCATAGCAGTGTTTGCAAATCATCTTTTGCAGTATTCACCCAGCTGAAATCATACTGCAAGCATATTCATATGGTATATTCACATAAATATGTGCTGTGATTCATAAACAAATTACATTTGCATCTGTCGGCTATGGCTGGGGAAATGACAATAAAGAAAATAACAAAACTGAGAGGAAGGGGGGGGGGATTGACTATTGTGTCACAGGGAAAGGAAGAAACTCACCTATGGCTCTTTATCATCCCAGGTATCAGGTAGCAAAAGCTTTCAAAGGTTCAATAAGGCCTTTCAGGAGATTTCTAGGCAGAGCAAACTGGTTTATTCCCATCAAGCAAAAATTCTACTGTTTATTTCAGACCATCTCAAGAAAATGTTTCATCAGTAGCTCTCATGCTTCCAGTTCCATCTCAGGCTTTCCAGAATGTCCTTTTTTATACGTCTAAACTTCACCTTAATAAGCCAATGTGAATGACAACAGGATCCAGCTTCAAATATAAGGTTCTCCAGTGACAGTCATTGCATAGCTGTAAAATAACTGCTCAGGAAGAAAAAGAATAGGCTTCCTTTGGAGTGCACATACACATGCATGCACACACTCAGGAAAGGCCAATTTTAGCTTGCAGACAATAATTTTTGCTTCTGGTGCCATAAGGAGAGTGTCAGTGCTTGGGTTTATTGATTCTCTGTGTAGCATTTTCTTCTTAGCTGAGAAAATGACCTCTCAGCCGATCCTGCCACCACTGGTTTATGAAAAAGTGGCAGTACATGGGATTACAGAACCACCTCCTAAATCATCCTTCTAGGTATCCCAGGGCTTGTAGGGAACCAGGCATGATCCTTGTCATCCACCCACCCAGGCAGAGTGTGTCAGCGCAATCCACTGAGCTGGCTTATGTGCAGTGTTGTAATGCTGTTTCTTCCCAAGCCATGAGCCAGGCTTTGAAATGTGTTGCTTTTTTTCCCTTGTTCCTCTTCTGAATCCTCTCTCATCTCTACTGACTACCTGTACAAGCAGGAAGCAGTACCCTCAAGGCAGGAATATTATTTTGGATGCCCAGCTAAAGGCAAATTAAATGGACCTGGTTCTCAGAATGCGTTGAAACATGGAAAGTCAGGAGATATTAAGACGTTTTTAGTTCAGTTTTCCAAGCTTCACTTCTGAAAATGATATTCCAGATTTATGTGAGCCCTTGGTCATAAGGGCAGGAGAAACCTTCTCTGCGATACTGATTCTCACGACACAGCCATCATCTGTGTGAAACCTCACGGTGCCTGTCTTTGCTTTAAGAAATAAATGAGTTAATCATAAAAGCGCATATCTGGGGAGTTTCAGCCTATAGAATCACGCAGGTTTTGTGCAGCTGGGCACTCATAATCAGTTATAGCGCACACACGCGCGCGCACAAAAACGCAAAGCAGGAAGGTCCTTATTACTTTCCACATAATTTTTTATTTCTCTCCAAATATCAATGCTATATTGACTGTTAATCTGAAAAACCTCATTTAATGTCAGCTTGCTCACAGTTATGAAAATTCAGGTAATGTATTCCTGCTACTAATTGTATTTGAGAAAGTGTTATTAATTTCATATATCAAGTTCGTAGTGGCCATCTGTTCCCTCCGAACTGCTGCGTCTCCCTCCATCTGCCCTGTTTTTCTTCTGCTAATCGGGTGGCAAGGGCTCAGATGATTGGGAAGTTTCACTCTGACTTTTGATTTGTCACTCATCATCAAGCCAGCTGTGCATTTTTAAACAGACTCTTGCAACGGGTGGTGCTGAATTTAAATTTTACTGTCTGGGTTGGGGTTTTTTATTTAATTTTTTTTAAAATATTTTTTTCTTTTATATTAAAAGAAAAAAAAAAAAGCAGAAAGAAGACAGATTGTATTTTCTACAGTGTAAAATGTGCTTTGCTGCCACTAATTTGGCTGCATCTGCACTCTCATGAATATAGATGAAGGTACATGTCCAGGATATTATTAGGGACTGTGGAGAGTGGGGAAGAATTTCAAGTGTGGTAAGACACCGCGAGTTTCTAGCTCGCAGAGTAGTGAGCAAGCATGTGTGATGCTTCCTGGCTTCAGCTGACATGAGAGTGAAGTCATGATGTTAGCGCAGACCTTTAAGAACAGATATGAATAGTAGCAAAAGTTCACGTGCTTGAGTGGGGAAAATTATTAAGGAAAGGTAGAATGGCCTTTAAAAGCTTTTTCCCCCTCCCTCATTTATTCCCTCTGAATCCAACCACAACACTTAAGGGCTAATGGTGATCACTGACAAACTCACAGGATCTGTGTTTCCAATTGCTGTAAAATTCCCAGTTCTCTCTGATAAGAATGTGGGAATTATCAGACAGGAGGAAGCTTTGAAGCCCATGTGAACCCCAAACTCACAGAATGCTCCATCTCAGGGGGTGGCCTGTAGCAGGTGCTAGGAACGGGGAGAGAGCTAAAGAGCATCCAAGCAGTCAGACAAGATCCAGTCTCCCTTGTATAATTTCTAGTACTAAAAGTGTGGTCAAAATTCTCAAACAAGTTTTTTTTTGCTGCTTTTTCTCCTTTCCAAAATCCACATTGTCCTTAGCTATAATGATTCTAGATATTTCCCTTATCCATGCAAATGCTCAGTTCCTTTTGACTGCTGTGGAAACGATTCAAACCTCAAGTGAAAGATTAAATATTTATGCCTGGTACAGAGGGGATATTGCAAGAAACGACTGGATGAAATTAAAGCAGATGTACTTCAAGCTGTACAAGAAGAGGAAATTCCCAGACAATGAGATGTATTAAACAACAGAATAAAATTGTAAGGGATATTATGGAAGCCTCAGCACTTGGCCCATTTGAAACGAGGGCTGATAAAAGAACTGAAAGCATGCAGCAGTGGAAATGAGATGAACTGGACAGTTGATCAGGCTCCTTCTCTGTCCATTTTCTATTGTGCTGCCATCTGATTTATGAAATCCAGACAGCACAAGGACATTTGCAAGTAGGAATACATCATAGTACCTGAAGCATATTATCCTGTTTTACAGCTTGGAGGTGAATTTTGATGGCTTCTCTTTGCAGGGGTTCATGAGAACATTTCCTCTTCTTTGTATTTATGAGAGGCCTGAAAATAAAGCTCACATGTGGGATCCTGTTTGTGTTAGGCAGGGAAGAAAAAGAGAGGCTTGCCAAATCTACCACCTATTATTTGCTGTGCTTTCTCCACACAGAGACATGCTTGCCTTGGAGGTTTGGGGCAGTTATCTACAGAAATAGGATTATTTTCTGTGCTGCAAAGGATTAATGTCAAAGTCACTTCTGCATGGAAGTCCATACACATTTTTTAAGGCATCTATTGCAATATTTAAAAACATTTTACTTTTCTTTCATTTTGCCCATTTGAGCAGTCCCAGAGCTCTGATATAATTTAATCAAAAGTGCCACATTTCAGCTGAATCTCAGCTTCTGCCAAGAAATATCACAAATATTACCTGGTCTTGTTGTGAAAATGTAAGTACAAGCCAACTTGCTCTGGAGACTTGAAAATCTATTCAAACATCTTACTTATGTTAGCAGCAAAATGCAATAGCTAACAGTTTCCACTTGGTTTCTATGTGTGCAAGAAAAAGCAAGCAGGAGCAGGAGGACTCTCCCAGTGTCCTCTATATGCCAATATTACCAGGACTTTTGCAACCCTGTATGTATTCTTTCATTTAACTTTATTCATAGAAAATGCAGGGTTTGTACATAGAATCACAGAATTGTCAGGGTTGGAAGGGACCTCAAGGATCAGCCAGTTCCAACCCCCCTGCCATGGGCAGGGACATCTCACACTATAGCAGGTTGCTCACAGCCACATCCAGCCTGGCTGCAAAAACCTCCAGGCAGGAGGCTTCCATCACCTCCCTGGGCAACCTGTTCCATTGTCTCACCACCCTCAAGGGGAACAACTTCTTCCTAACATCCAATCTCAATCTACCCATTTCTAGTTTGTTTGTTTTTTCCCATTCCTCCCAGTCCTCTCACTCCCTGTACACCCTCAAAAGTCCCTCCCCAGCTTTCTTGTAGCCCCCTTCAGATACTGGAAGGCCACAATAATGTCTCCTTGGAGCCTTCTCTTCTCCAGACTGAACAGCCCCAACTCCCTCAGTCTGTCCTCATAGTAGAGGTACTCCAGCCCTCTGCTCATCCTCATTGCACATCATTATAACATAGCAGGTCATAGCATAGGTATGTGCAAGTGACCACCTGAACCTGTTGGTGGAGAAGAGAAGGTTCTGGGGAGATCTAATAGACCTTCAGATACCTGAAGGGGGCTACAAGAAGGATGGAGAGAGACTGTTTACAAAGGCCTGCTGTGATAGGACAAGGGGAAATGATTTCAAACTAGAAAGGAGCAGATTTAGATTGGATGTTAGGATTCGATGAGGGTAGTGGAACACTGGAACACGTTGCCTGGGGAGCTGGTTGAGGCTTCACCTCTGGAGATATTCAAGGTCAGGCTAGACAGGGCTCTGGGCACCCTGATCTAGTTGAGGATGCCTCTGCTTAATGCAGAGGGGATTGGACTGGATGGCCTTTGGAGGTCCCTTCCAACCAAACCATTCTATGATTCTATGATTTCCAGGTTTGATATACTTGTGGGTGTACCTCTGGTAAATGTGTGCTGCTTTTGGGAACTTTTCCAAAGATACATACTCAAAGATATGTACTAGATTGGCTGTGTGGGGTGAATCACTAATTAATTGAAAAATGAACCTAGTTACAGTCCAAGCTCTGCAAGTCAGCAAAACCTCTTTTAGAATTTAAACTCTTGCAAAAGGGCTCTGTAAGCTAAAACTGAAACTTGACTCTTTTATCTTTAAGCATTTTTATGTTACCAGAGGGTGTAAAAAGTCATTAGTTGGAAAGAAATATCAGAAATCATAGCAGAGTAGGAAGCTATCCAACTGTAGTAAAGATCATAATGCTGATCCTTTAATTACCTCCTGTTTGTCTGTTGTCAAACTATACAACTTTGTAATGCACACTATGAAGGAAACATTTATTGATGGTACAAAATCATGGAGAGAAGTTACACCATGTTGTTTCCCCAAGTCTAACTTGGTTTTGGTCTTAAATCCTTCAAGTTGCAATGTGTCTTTTGTAAGCACTTAGATGTCTTTATTGCTGCCAACATGAAGGGAACTCCATAATTGCTATTATTAATAGTAGTGACAAAACATTTATGTGGCATCATTACTCTGACTGCAGTCCACATGTGCAATCTCATTCTTCTGTTGATCAAGCAAACAACCCTGAGACAATTAGTGCTATAACAAGTGGAATAAAAGCTGGCCTAAGATCACCGTCTCTTGTAAAAGCTCCCAGCTCATTACACTTCAGCACAGCTTCACCTAGTTGTGCAAAAGGAGGAGTCCATCAGTCTATCCAAAACTCCAGGTAGAAGTCTCAGGTACACCAGTTATGCAATATACTTGCACATCAAGTGAGATGCACAACTAGGCAGAGGCAGCAGATGAAAAACCTTGTGTAAGAATGCTTGTACTAAGGTTTCGGAATACAGAATTCACCAGGTTGGAAAATACTTTTGAGATCATCAAGTCCAACCTATCACCCAACACCATCTAATCAACTGAACCATGGCACCAAGTGCCTCATCCAGTCTCTTTTTAAACACTTCCAGTGCTGGTGACTCCACCACCTCCCTGGGCAGCACATTCCAATGGCCAGTCTCTCTTGCTGGGAAGAATTTCTTCCTAACATCCATCCTAAACCTCCCCTGGCACTGCTCAGCTGTTACAGAGCACACTGAAAGAACTCACACAGATCTTGAAGGAATTTTCAAAACAGGGAGGAAGCCCAGGGGAGAGACCCCCATGTAAGCCCAGCACACAAGACAATTTTTTGCTTTTGAGACTTAGCATCTGCAAAGGAAAGGGTTGCAGTACTCCTCAAGGCATGCCTGGAGATAATTTGAATGTAGGCAATGCCTAAGAAAATAACTCTAAATAATATCAGCATATTTATTTTAGTGCCAGGTCACATACCACCAACAGAATTCATGGAATTGTCCTGGCTGGTTATTCTAAGAGGCACAATACTCTAGAGAAAATGAAGCTACTGCCTCACTGGTCTGCCCTGAAGAGGAGGCTCTTGCTGCAGCAGAAGAGACATGCCAACATGCAGTGATGTTCTACTGTCTTGGGATCACTGAAAAATACCCAATGAGGCAGGATTCAGAAGCTTTTCACTGGAAGAAAAGGAAAACTTCCCAGCATTAACCAAATATTTCTTGCTCATTTGTGACTTTTCATTGTTCTTACCTATGATTTTTTCATTGCTGAATCCGCAAGGAAGTGGGGATGGGACCGCAGCAAGGCATGTCCTAAGCCTGTCATAGTCACATGGTTAAGAGCCAGAATTTTGAAGGGATATGTCTAATTTTGTCGAATTCAATGAGTATTTCATTCACAGATTGCATCGGGTTGAAGGAACCCTCAAAGGTCATCTTGTCCAACCCCCCAGCACTCAGCACGGACACACCCAACTAGATCATGCTGCCCAGGGCCACATGTCTTCAGGGGCAGGGCCTCAACTACATCCCTGGGCAACCTGTTCCAGTATTTTACCACTCTCGATGGTCTAAACACCTTTAAACACCCAGTTTCAAAGGACCGACCTGAAGGCCAGTTACCTGTAAAAATATGTTTGCCACAGGAAGAAGCTGATGCATCTGCTCAGTGGTCTTCATTAATCTAAGTCCCTGCTTCCCAAAGGAGCAGAGCACTACTGTCATTTCCAGAGTCTGTATCTGAGACCAACTGAGAACTGTCAGTACTGGGGCATACAATACGCAATATTGCTATAGAAAAGAAATCCAGGCTCCCAGTGACTCTACCATTGCTTTCTTAGCTCAGCTGTCTCTGCTGCCATAGACTGGTATATAAAACTACTGTAGGAGTCTGCGTCAAAGAAACAACCTGATCAAGGCAGGAAGCCTTTGTAATTAATGACTGATTAGAGCTGTCAGTGGGCCAAACATTCAGGCTCCTCTTACTGAAGTCCACCTGTGGGAAAGAGAATGCACAATAACTACAAAGCCAAGACAGAAGCATACAAAGCCTTCATATAAACTTGTTTATCCTTATTTTACAAGAAAAAATATTCATGAGAACGAATTCTCCATTTTCCAGGCAAGAACAGTGAAGTATAACATATGCAAAGTTACACTACAGACCCAAGTATTTGCACAGTTTTTGTAACACCCAACCCTGGAACAGAATTTGGGGTCTGGCTATGTGCATACCAACACAGTAATAATTTCTCTTTTCCAAGTCCGTCCTATATTTTTTCAAATCAATTGTTAAGCTACCAGATCAGATCTCTGATGACTACTAATACAAGATATTTTCCTCCTCTGATCTCTTTCCTATCCTTGTGACCAGTGGTTGGAAAGTGACGCTGTGCTTTGGGAATTTATATGTGCATCTGAGAGTAAAAACAGACTTAAGTAAAAAGTCACGTCCCAGAGTTAAAACACCACTGTCCTCTTGCAATGTGGGTAGTGGAATAGGTTCACCTTCATCATAACATTGGTCTGAACTACATGTTATAGTCCTTGACATGCTTTGACATGACTAATGTGACCCAGCTGGTCTCAGCAGTAGAAAAATGTGAATGTAGAATCATAGAATCAATAAGGTTGGAAAAGACCTCAGAGATCATCAAGCCCAACCGATCACCCAACACCTCATGACTAACTAAACCATGGCTTCAAGTGCCACGTCCAATCTCCTCTTGAACACCTCCAGGGATGGGGACTCCAACAGTCCCTGGGCAGCACATTCCAGTGGCCAATTACTCTTTCTGGGAAGAACTTTCTCCTCACACCCAGCCTAAACCTCCCCCGGCGCAGCTTGAGACTGTGTCTTCTTGCTCTGGTGCTGGTAGCCTGGCTGTGGTTTATGAGGTACACCTCTGCCTCAACAACAACAGCAGCAAGAAAAATATCCACGGTTGTGTTCATGTGATCAAACCAAAAACAAAAACCAGGAGAGAGAACTCCATGAGCTTATAAGGGCCTGCAAATACACAGGCTGTCATCTTTCAGTATTTGCATGGCTTGCAAGGTAGTGGATAACTGCGTGTTTATAGACAGTGGGCTTCCAAGTGTACGTGTGTAAACTGTTCCCTCTGTTGTTTAGAGGATGACCATATAGCCAGGTTGTTTTACTGCAGTGTTTAAGCAGGAGCCATATGATACTATGTTTTATTTAAAATGGGGCTTGTAGCGCCGAGCCTGGAAACTTGTATCTTTAGAACAGTTTCAGACTGCGCAGTGCCACCATATGTCGCCTACGTTCGTGTTTTTAAAGAGATTGCCTACTGCCTAAAGGTAGCATGTCTCAAATTTACAAATCACATATTGCTTGAGGGCAGAAGCGAAACCATTGATTTAAGAGAAGGCAATATGCTTGGTTTAAGGGTGTTAATTCAACACCAGCGTCCTCCAGCATTCCTCACGCCGAAAAATATTTTCGAGTGGGGCAGGGGAAATGAAAGGGCTGGAACTCTGGGTGCTGTAATTGCTCTTGGTCTTAAAAGGAGAGAAGAAGCTGGCTGATTAGCTAGACAGACACATCCAGCATAAGTGTTCTTGGAACCTCTTGAAATGAACACTCTGAATGATGAAGCTGGCCTTTTAGATTTCTTGTCATTAGTGTAAATGGAAAAGTAGCCACTAGTACCTTGCAACTCATTTAAGCAGACGGACTTGTTCTAACATTTGCTCTGAATTACCTCGTGCATATTTCAGAGGGGAAAATGGTAATTTATTTATATATATTTTAATATTTAACTTCCTTTAAAATTTTGGATCGCTCACAGTAATTTAATACATTCTTACTCAGTGTTTGCCTTCAGATAGCTTCTGCAAATTTAGAGATAGAAAAGTCCTAATCCCTCCATGTGTAAGATCATTACCCTGCTCTCCACTGCCTTATCAATTCTAAATTAAAATATTCCACATGATGAAACTTCTGGTATTTTCCTTGAAGAATATATTCCCTACCAAAATCATTCTCCCCAGCTTCAGAGCTTAAGGCTGATGAGCAGCCCTTGCAATATTATCATTATTATTTTATTTGCTATTATTTCTATCGATGTACCTGATGGGCAAGACAGGAAAAAATTACAAATGATTAGAGTCCCATTGTAGTGCAGTGACCCATAACAAAGATGAGACTCTGTCTCAGAGAGCTCCCTGTTTAGCCCTCAGGCATAAATGCACAGGTGGACAGAAAAAGCAAACAAACAGTACAGGATGCTGATGTAACTAAGTAGCTGTGCTCAAGGTCTCAGAGGCAGGGGGGTCTTGCTTTCACACTGCCTGCAAGCACAGAGATAGGGTGAAAACCAGTCTCCCCCCTGCTTCCTGCATCACCTGTGCAGATCTGGGTCAGTGATCCTGTCCAGCACAAAGTGAGCCAATGTGTTAGTGGCAGGGAAGACTGGCAAATTTGTGCTATTACAGAATTAAGTCCCAGATGATTGCGGAACTAGGGGATAGCCTAAGGGAGAGGAAGGTGATGACCTCCTACTTTTTAGTGGAGAGAACTGTTATGAAAAAGAACCTCAGATAGTCCTGATATAGAAGCCCAGAGTTGAGATGTTGAGGCTGCCGCTACTGCAGCCAGATGAAACTGAGGATGCTCTGCAAAAAGGGCTCAAACAAGGTTTGGTGTTAGCAGGTTATCTTTGAATTTGTCTTATTGCCTCACTGTTAAGCTGAATGGTGGAAAATACATCAAAAATGAAGACTTAACCAGAACCAGAACAGGTCATGCAATTATATGTCCTAGTTTCTGGAGTACTTTTTTGTAGATAACCTGGAGATTGGAATAGCAAGTTGCTGAAATAACCTTTTATTATTTTTTTTTCTGACTGTTTGTCATGGATTTCTTCCTGTCTTGTAAATTTGCTAATAAAGGTGTTTTTAAGGGCTTTTGTGACATTTTCCACAGGGCGTGTGCTTTTTGGAGCGCTGACACAGGCTGCTGAGGCTCGCTCCAGCAGGTTGGGTAACGCTCTCTGGGCAATGGCTGTGGTATGTGCTGAGCTCAATCTCCAGTTTCAAAAGCAAATGTTCTAGCAATGCAGCTTACAAGTCGTCCCCGTTACTGAGGACCAGCGCCGGCATCTTTACAATGCTGCCACTGTGCTAAACAGCCTTCAAAAATACCACTGCAGCTTAATTTGCTGAATGTTAGTGTCCATGTTAACCTAATACCTTCCTTTCTTTAAAAAAAAAAAAAAAGGCAGTTTATAGGACGCTTTCTTGTCAGGTAATGGCTCTCTAGATGTGTTTAAAGAGCCCTTTCTTGTCAGCACAAGCAGCAGCCCCCCGCCATGACCGCAGATTAGGTGCCCCCCGAGGCCGGGCCAAGCCGCTCTGCGCCTTTGTGCGGGGTGCCCCTTTGTGCGGCCTGCGCCGTGGCTGCCGTTTTGAAGCCTGTGGGGAGGAGATTAAGCTCTCCCCAGCCGGCCGGCTCTGGGTGTGGCTTTGTACCATTTTGGCTGGCAGATGGTGGCAAGCCAACAGGTGCACCCCGATGGCAGCACCGAGCCTGCTGCATCTGCTGCGCCCCGGCCCCGCGCCAGCTGCAACCTGTGCTCTTACCAGGCATGGCAGCAGACGAGGTGGTGAGAGACGGAGGCTGATGACCTTCAACTATTAACCTTTTTACATTACACTCTGAAAAGGGATGGTATGGCAAGAATGCTTTGATCTGGAATATTACGGAATGAAAAATGAATGGAGAGCAGGAGGTGATTGATTAGAGGCTGTAGGAAGTGGTAGGCAGTTTCACTTGAGGTTGGGCAGTGAGTGACGGGGGTCTCTCAGCCACTAAACACCACCCTGCTTTTAACCAGCTTCCCTTTTTGCATCCATTGTTCTGCAGGGCATAGTGGATGGAGACTGCATTGACCCTGACTTTATTTATTATTATTTTTTCTGCTCAGAAACACAAGCAGAGCACTCTACTCTGAACTGGAACCTCCGAGGATCTCCACGTTGAATTCTTCCCCCTTTCCTCCACAAAAACTCTCAGCCTGATTTATGCAAACAATACAGCCTCTGCACTTGGAGCAGCATCATCCATTAACCTGGTCGTGCAGTTATAAGCAGCACAGGAAGGAGAAGACTCACAATGGCCATTAATATTTCCATTTCTGAGAACATTTGTCTCAGTCTCCAAAGTTTATGTTCTGTACTACTTTCTCACTTTATATATCTCCATATTCATTCCCTTTCCTTCCCAACCTCATCAGATCCTTCCATACTCTCTGGTTTCACATTTGCTTCAGTCTAGCCCTAATCCAACTCAGCAATCACTCTGCACAAACAAGCAGCTCTCCAGCTGATCTTCTTGGCTCAGAGTTAAACTTTTCAGCTGCTCTCTTCTCACTTTGACTTTTCTTCCTCCCTGATTCCCCCTTTGCTCTCCTTTTGGTCTGACTTGACGCAAGGTCTGCTCTTCCCCCAGGGCCCTTTACTTCTGCTGATGTTCTGGGTCCATTGCAAGGTCTTCACAAACCTGGCAGTTTCTGCTAGACTAACAGCTGTCTCCATCTCATGTAGCTCTGGGGCTTCCCAGGGTCAGAAGCACATCATGAAACAATGAATTTCATGACTCTCATGTGGAAAAAAACATTGGCTCAGATGAGGTTAGAAGAAACCTTCTGGTCCAGAGGATACAAGCCAACCCACTGGGGTCCCACAAAAAGAGCTGCTAAAATGTGGCCAAAGAAAGGGTGCACAAAGAAAGGGTGCACTTGAGGTGGGGGAGAGTGGTGGTGCTCTACACCTTTTGAGTTTTCAGAAAGTCTTAGTGGATGGCTTTAGCTGCAAGTGGTTGCTTCTTTTGGATAACCTCAGTTCCTCCCAGGACTGGAGAAAGGAGACAGAGACACAGCAAGAAGTGTTTCCATCCCAGCAAAAGCCGAACTACATAATGTCTGGAAAGATGAGTGGCGGCATCCAGGCTTGTCTGGGTGCTTATTTGGGAAGCTGGAGAACGGCTCTGGTTACAGGAGTCCTGAGTGTCCTTTAGATGGCTCACTGGAAGACAATTTAAGTGACATAAGCAGATTGCTGTCTCACCAGAATTGCAAAGAAAGGGTAAAACAGACTTACAAAGAGGAAATTCTTTGGTGGGATCAGGAGTTGAAGGCTACAGAGATGGAGCAATAACTTTGTTAGGTGAAACCAACATGAAGGGCTGGGAGACAAGAAGTTACTGGATCTATAATACTGGCAAATTCCTAAACTTCATTTGCCTTTGTTCTTTGAACTCCATTATCTCTCTTTTTCCTTTTGTTTTTATCTTCCTAAGCTGTAGATACACATACTCTGCACTTAAATGTCAAAACCCCCACTTTGTTTCTAAAGAGGGAAGCCCTCTTCACAAATGCATTTTATTCAAACACCTTTATTCCTAATTTCAAATAGTTATTCAGAAGTTTATAGTGGTGAAACAAACAAAGAAACAAACAAATAGCCAATGTAAAATTTTAAAAGATATTCTTAGTGTAAGCACAGCTAAATTCACACACAGACATTTTTGACTAAACCACTAATGTTTAACCTCTGTCATTTTCTCCAGCAGCCATTAAAAATGCTGCAGCCATCATAATATTGACCTCAAGTTTCTGAAGGTTTCAAAAGCCCTAAGTGAATATGGACTGTGCTCCACCCTGGAAATCCTGGAAAGATTTCATACAGGTGCACAATCTGCCTGAATATTTTTTAACCACTACATACCATGCTTGAAGAGTAACTGAATAACAGGAGACTATTTAACAGGAGAATAAGTAAGGCAGTTACAGAGCAGAGATCATTCTGCATCAAACTCAGCAAGTTATAAAATAACACCCATAAATCCTCAGTTCATCTGTGTACATCATTATTGTTTCCAAGTCTGCTTAATTCTCTCACACCCTTGTCTCTAAGCTCTAGAAAGAGTTAGGCTTTCCACATGAAATAAAAGTCTTTTCAGACCATGACAAGCTTTTCTTCCTGGTTCAAAACCGACACTGTCCTTGCTGGTAGGGATGCTCCCATTGCAAGCTCCAGGAGGCTCCTGGAAAGCTGACAATCCCGTTTTCTTTTGCAGGGGTGAGGAACCAGCTCAGAAGGGGTTAAGTGGCTGGAGACCAGATGCAGCTGGGCTCTGTTAATCTGCAGGGACCAGCTGCTTTGTATAAAAAGGAAGACAAGAAACAGAGTTGTTAGTGCTGAGGGAAAACTGAGGGTATTGAATTGCTTATGTCCTAGCAAGGGGGAGTGAGCACTTTCCTGTCAGCCTTTTGGTGTGCTGGAAGAGGAAGAAGAGCTCTGTAGGTATTTTGGTTTGGCTGGGGAGCTGCCATTGCTGGTGGTGATTGACAGCCCACCCAGGATTCTGGCTTTTAATTCTCAGGCACTCCTTAAAAGGTGGCCCTACAGAGTAAAAGCTGGCAACTGAGCAAGCCAGGTGTAATAGCCCACAAAGTGGCTTTGATTTCATTTGAATGCTTTTGAAAGATGGAAAAAGAGCAGTGGAGGCTTTTGCTGCCTTCTGGGGTCCTAAAGTAAAAGCCAAAGTGTCCTCTCTTGACTGTCCCAGCAAGTTATCAGACAAATGCAACTTTCATTCCCCAAAGTCCTTCATCTGGCCCCAAAATGCTTTGGCACAATGATCGTGCTTGTAAATAGCACGTCACTGTCACCCTCTGCAATATCTGTCTGTGACAACTAAGCTGCAAAAGGAGAATCCCTCAATAGTTTTTACTAATTATTTCCTTTAAATATTAACTCTGAGACACTTTATTGTTTATCTTGCTGTGGCTGCTTTTGAATGAAAAACTGCATAAGCAGAAGTAGAATTGCATAATGCTATGTAGAGGGCTATTAAGATATATTTAGTGATTCCATTAGAAATCTGCTGTTGAGCAAGGCAGAGCATATGGAGAGAAGTTGGTGAAAACCTGATTAAACATTTATATGGAGCATATTTTGATTTAACTTGCATAAATAATTCATTATTTTTGTTTTCTTGTTTTCTTTCTTTTTTTTTCTTCCCACCACAACTACCCTTTTCTCCACCTGCTGTGCTAAAAATAGTGCTACTGTATCTGTGCTGAAGAAGTGGTGCGATGGAGTGGGTACCTTGTACCTATCCATCTGCACTGTAGGCTGCTCTCTCTCTGGTTTGACAGACCTGTGTCCTTTTGAGCAACAAAACACTTTATCCCTATTAAAAATCTGGGGCAATTTTCTTTTGTCCTCACAAATAGTAAAGTCGCCGTGTTTCAAGGGCAGTAATTATTATGCAGAAGTTAAGTTGTGCTATGAGTCCAGATCAATAGGAGAACTTCCCCAAAGCTAATGGGAATTGCAGCTCACATACCAAATGACTGATCTATTTTTCTAAACTGAGTAACAATTTTAAAGGGAGATTCATTTCTGAACTTTGCCAAAGTCTAGGTTTGATATTCTAGTTCAGCCTCGTTTTTTTTTTGTACTCTGTTGGGATTCAAAGTCTGATTTGCAATAACACTAAAGGCCTTTTATGGCTTATTGATATTAATAATGTGGTATAAAGTGGGTCTAAATCTTGCTTTAAGGCCCCCTCTCACCACTAAATATATGAGGGAATTCAAGCTTCTTCTTTAAGAGTTGATCTGAGTGAGCATTCAGGTGCCCCAAAGCATGAATTTTCCTCTGAAACTCCTGAGAACAAGGCGTTTGACAAAAACTGCTTCTCTTTTCCCTCCCACTGAGTTTCATAGTTCAAACACGGGTAATTTCCAGTACCATCTTTTCTTGTCTCCTTGTTACAAGTCGGGTTTCATTACCTGCCGAACAACCAGCGCCTGCTTTCTGGTGTCAGCATTGTCCCGAGATCTTTTCTCTGGCTGCCGTCACTCATTATAGCAACGTGCCGCTCTTTCATGGGGGCCCAGAAGTTCGCAGAAACGTGGGGCTCTGGATCATTACCAGGCAACAGAGTCACTTTGAGGTCATTATCAGAGAAAAGTGTCATTTCTTTTTTTTTTTTTTTCTTTTTACAAATGGTATTTCCTCTTCAGCTCTGTGTGGCAGCAGTTGTCTTCTGAATCCCGCCCAACCTGAGCAACCCAGCGGCTTCGGCTGATGTGGTTCAGCAGGGAATTAAATTACGAAACTTTGTTGGAAAGAAACCGCTGAAGTCTTTTGAAATGGAAATATTATCCCCTGGATGGAACATGCTATGCTGAGTCCTGAAGGGCCTTATGAAGCTGCTCAGATAAAAGCTTCTGATAGCGTGTGTTTGCCAATATACTAAACCTAATGCAGTGAATCAAGGCAAGTCCACCCCAAACTCCGAGCGGCTGCACGGAGGAACTCCTCTGGTGTTTTAGCCAGTCTGCAGGCCGATGCTTCTGGCTTGTAGGAAAGCAGACTGTCGGTTGGACTGCAAAAGTGATCATTAAGGAAAAATAACGCTCTCACCTTGCAGCTTGGGCAGTCACATCTCATTTTCAGCCGGGTGAGAAGAGCCGGTGCCGCCTCGGCTCTGTGTCTGAGCAGTCCCTTCAGCAGGCTGCGTGCGGGGAGAGCGCTCAGGTAGCGCTCGGGCAGGTCCGCGCACGCCGAGAGCCGCCGGTGCCGCCGTAGCGGCGAGCGTATGGGGGAAGCTCGGCTGCTTCGCGAATTTCATTAAAAATCTGAGATGTCTACGCACGCAGCCTTATTCACAGTTTTTTCTGTATTGTGATTTTAGGATATAACAAGGTGTTAACAAGAAAAACATGTTTTCATTAAAGCTGTATACAAAATGTATCTTTGCCCTGAGCCCTTCTGTGTGTTTATTTTTCTGAAGCAGTCTGTTACTTAAAGAAACAAACAAAAACTGAAGCGGAGGAAGAAACTTTTCCCTTTCTGAGTGAAGGTTCATTCCACCCCACCCCCTGCCTTTCATTTCCAGCCATGGAGAGTTGTGAGCTGCCAGGTGGGCTGGGCTGGCCCAGGTGAGTGCCACACCTCGCCGGCTGAGCTTATTTGGTTAAGCTGTTGTAAACATTTGTTCTGTTTTCTTTCTCAAAGTGAAAACACTGTAAAAATAATGGCTGCCATAAAGACTGCATTAAACACTTTCTAAAAGGTTATAGTTCGCAGCTGTGAGGTCGCTGCCCTCTGATTATATTGCAGCAGTGAAGCAGGATGTCTTTTCCCCATGCAGTCTCTGCAGAGCCTGGGAAAGCGTTGCCCTGCCTTCCATGTTGGAGGCGTTAGGGCTTCAGGGTGTTCAGCGCTGCCTGGGGGTTGTGATGGGGATGAGAAGCAGTTTGAGAAGGCCTATAGCTCACCTGCTCTTGCTGTGTACTGTGAGGCTGTTCCTGCATCCCATCAGTGCGTCTCCATGGGCTAGGGGCAAGCAGCAGGGAAGGGAAATTTGCGGATAAGGGTGAGTGGAAAAGCAAGAGGGGGCAACAGATGAAAGGATGACTTAGAATATTCTACAGAAACTGGAATTCCTGTAGGAGTGTAAGCAACATGTTTATCTACCTGGACTTGTGCAAAGTGTTTGACACTGCTCTGTACAGCATCATTGCTCTAAATTGGAGAGACATGGCTTTGACAGATGGTTTACCACCATGGATGGGTAAGGAATGGGCTGTATGATCACACTCAAAGTGTTGTGGTCACTGGCTCTGTGTTCATGTGCATTTCCTCAGGAGCTGGGACTGGACTTGATGCTGTTTCACATTTCTGTCAGTGACAGGGGCAGTGGGATTGAGTACACCCTCACAAATTTTGGTGACAGCACTGCGCTGCGTGGTGCAGTTGACACACTGGAGGGAAGGGATGCAATCCAGAGGAACCTTGATTGCTCAGATATCACAATCAGGCAGCTAAAATTATGCTAAGTTTTTAAAAAATAAACCCTAAATTTCTCAACTAAAGCATGAGGATTGACTGGTGAAACCAAGCAGGTAGTCTGGGACAGATCTGCAGCTGGTGTGTTGTCATGTCAGACCCAATGGAGCTATGATCTCCCTGGGAAAACTGCTCATAGTTTGAGCAATGTGAGTGGACCTGTGTGCTTTTCAAATTTAATGGGCTTGTGAGTTTGCACTCCATGGAGATAATGTGAATGGGGATAGAGGACTTTTTAAGGTCACTTCCAAGCAAAACCATTCTATGGAAGTCCAATCTATAAGAACAAGGAAGAGAACAGACAGCTGCATGCTGGGATGAGTCTGCTTAAGGACTACAATTATTAAACAGATTCTCTAAGATAGGAGTACCTCAGGCTTGGTCCTAATCCCTCTGCCTTCTAGCACACATGCTTTTTATTCCCATGCCATAGACCTAGATCTTGGGAGAAGCCATGAACAACCTTTGAGGACAGTACAGTCCTTGTGGAACTGACTGGAGTTGGTAGAGACCACACTCTCCATCACAACGAAGAAGTTCATCCTGGCAGGAGTTTTACACTTAATTTGGAAATTAATTTAGTCCTCATGTTTTTTGCCTGTACTACCAGTTTGGGGAGAGAAAGAGAAGGAATATTTGTCACCAAATAACTGGATAGATGGAAAGTAGTTTTAATCCACGCTTACTTTAGCTAGCAACTGTCCTTATCATCTGCTTGGAAGGTGCTTAATAAATACAAGGGGAAAAGCAGCCCCTTGTAACCACTGCATGCGAGGGAAAAGAGAACCATAGAGTTATGTTACAGCTGCCATCCGAAATGTGTGGGGTGAAACTGCATAAAATTTAAACCAGTGCATGATGTTCCTTGCACTTGAGGAGACACTGTGCTACGTTGTGCTCATTTTTTCAGATCCATTAGCACTGCACTTTCTTGGAATGTTTTATTCAAGAATTGAGGGAATACTTTCCCTTTGCTTTGTATTTATTACTTAACCTTGATATTCAGAAACTTTATTGCTTAGCCTTAGGAAACCAGATTGGTTATACTTTCTACAAGTAGGTAGCCGCAGTGTGGGAGGCTCACAGCTGTCGTCAGTCTGTCTGTCTGCCCAAGGCTCTAGCACTATTAAGGCTCTCAGGTCTTTCCCCCCACGCCAGCTTGGCGCAGGAGTAATGGAAGGTGTGCGGTGGTGCTACTCCTCCTTCACCCTGTACCAGAAATGGCAGAACAACTGAGCTTCGCTCAGGGCAGCTGAACCGGTGGTTTGGCCTTTGGCTTTTTCTCCTCCAAGTGGATTTCTATAAATAAGTCTTTACAGAGAAATTATTGGTGCTGTCTGAGCCCTGATACTGCTTGACTATCATTTAAAAGACTGCAGATGTCTTTTTTGCACCTGATAGCAATCACTGGAATACAAAAGAAGGGCTCACTCTTGCCGGCATGCTGGAGCTCTGCCATGATGTCAGAGTAAGCTGGGTTAGACTGATGGGGGCAGATTTCCTGCATGACTTTCCTTACTTTGTGCCCAATGGATTTCTTCCCTTTCCCTGCTCAGTCTTTTACTGCATAAATTATGTCAGGCAAACTGTGAGAAAGACAGTCTGAGAGACCTGGGGCTGTTTAGTCTTGAGAAAAGAAGACTGAGAAGGGATCTTATCAATGTCTAGAAGTATTGGAGGAGTGGGTGCCAAGATGAAGGTGATGGTCTCTTTTCAGCTGTGTCAGTGATAGAACAATGAGCAATGGGTACAAGCTGGAACACAGGAAGTTCCACCTCAACACGAGTTGACTCTTCTTTATAGTGAAGGTGATGGTGCACTGGAGCAGGGTGCCCAGAGGGGTTGTGGAGTCTCCTTCTCTGGAGACTTACAAAACCTATCTGGATGCATTTGTGCGTCACCTGCCCTAGGTGATCCTGCTCTGGCAGGGGATTTGGACTCTGTGAAGGTCCCTTCCACCCCCTAACATTCTGTGATTCTGTGAGTACAATGAACTTTGAGCACTGTCAGCTGCTGCTAGACTGGGAATTGCTGGCAGTTAGTACCCAGTGGAGCAGCATGAAGCCTGTTGTCAGCTGTGCCTGCAGCTCTTCCCACAGAGGAGCGTTTATATGAGTAAGATGGAAGAGGCAGTATGGCCTGTGGGCCTTCAAACAGATGAAAGGGTATCACTGCAAATGAAAGGCTTCATTACCTTCTGCGGTATATTGTCAGAGGAGAACCTTTACCTGAGAGTGCCATTCTTCTTGCCTAACACCAGCCATATGAAGTCACAGTGTTAGTCTTGTAGGTACCTGGCCTGGCTCTTATCTGCACTCTTTCAATAGACACTGGAGAGATACAGACACCTCCAGCAGTAACTTGTTCCTTAAAATGGAAGAGACATTTGATGGCCCCTGAAGGAAGACCCATTCAGTGGACTGGAGGGGATAGCCCACACACCTTCACCGTAGACTGAGTTGATCTGGAAACTGGTATGAGAGCATATCTTGGTACAAAATCCATCCAAGGTAGTTATCATACCTTCTCTTGGCTTCTTTATCACTGGCTTTTCTTCAGAATATGTGGAGAACAAAGCGGCGTATTAGCCAAGTATGGAGAGTGAGACCATAGGTGCTGTGTAGAAGTTCTCTGACAGCACTGCCTGTGTGGATGTACACCCAGTAGCTCCCACATCCATCCAAACATCCTTTCTGAGCTTGGCCTATCAGTGCCTCTTAGTGACATTCCAAACAGTGCTGGTGGCTTTGAGCTGGCTGGAAAGGAACAGTTCACTCATTCTCCATGAGATAGGGTTTTTTTTTCTTATCTAAATGCATGGAAGTGATCACCTTCATATAACCTTTCTTAATATACACCTGTGGGTTGGATGGAAAAGTCTGACTGTTTCAAATTGATCTGCTTTTGAATTGATACATCAGTTTCAGTAGAATTTTTTTCATGTGATGACATCACTTTCTAGAATTCCAAATTGTATTGAACACAAATCCTTCCTCTGGACTGCTCGTTCCACTGCCTTTGTCAGCTCCGGTTGGACTCAATGATCTTTGAGGTCTCTTCCAACCTTGGCGATACTGTGATACTGTGATACTGTAACTCTTTGCCCATGTCTCCTTTCACTAGATAGAGAACTAATGACAAACAGCATTCAATACCTCTAAAATAAAACATTTCACTGTTCTCCTCTGAAAGCACAACCAGCATTTCTTCATAGTCAGCTAAATTAATGACATTTGTTGTAGGAATTATTACCAGGACAATTTCCACACACTGCTTGTTACAAATAGACCGACCCAATGCCAACAATTAAAATAAATCAAGCCAGCTGAGAAGGTTCAAATGCATGACACAAAGTTGACTAAATAGCAACATGACATAAAGGGATGCTGCAATGCCTCCCTGATAATAGCTGCAAAGGCTTCTGTATGCAAAATGTAGGAGACCGCTTCTCTGTATGCTGCCATATGTCCACCGCAGTTTGTGGACATATGGATGTAGGACTCTCTCATGTGTAATGTATATCACACAGACAAAAATAAAACAGGAGCAAAGGGCTAATATCATGAGCACTGTTTAGAGGACAAATTAAAATGTTTGTTGTGGCAAAAAACACAGGTGTACTAATTAATAGCTCGAGATTGCTTACTGGCACTGGCTGCTGCAGCCCCAGGTTTTTGATAGGTTTCAATAAAAGAGAAAGCCACATAAAATGAAATCTGTGGCTTTAAGAGTAACTGCTTAGACAAGGTCTCCTTTCTGGGGGGAAATGATCTTTTAAACTGCAGTTTACAGTGTGAATTAATGCATCTGCAAACTTACTTACAATACTAATGTCCTTATTGTTACCTACCATTGCTCACTGGGTGTGAACGTGGGGTTTGAAATGAACAGGAGGAGTAAGAAAGCTCACAAGAAGTTTTCATATTGATGAAAACATTTGGAACATAAGTTTTATTTCCTAGCCAACAAGAAAGTGATAATGTACATCAAGTGATACGTGCATGTTGTGTTTTCATTTCTTTCAAAGACAGAAGCTGCCTGTTAAATATTGCCTTGCCAGCAATCAAAATGGTATAGGCTTACCCCTTGTCTCTCTGAGAATCCGGGGAGGTGATCTGCATCAAAGCAGATGCCCTCTTTGCTTAGAGAAGCCAGCTCTTTGTATCCTCCTGCTACGAGCTGCAGGCTAAAGAAAAGGCTAAGTAAGACTACCTGACAGCTAGAAAGAATGGCAAACAGGCTTACAAGTTACAAATCAGTAGTATCGTGTGTTACTTCACTGTATCACCTTAAAGGTTAATTTTAAATTTTCCCTTTTGCTTGGCAAGCTGGGGCTGGAGACTGACACCAAGTTGGGGAAGGACAAAAGGATTTTTATGGCAGATAGAATCTGTACTCTGAATATTAAGAACATGAGTGAGATCGGCAGCTAATGTGTGCATAGCAACTTGCTTCCATAGGAGAGACACCGATTTCTCCCCCAGAGAGATTAATCTCCTCATACATGAGTCATTCGAGCATGAAGAAATATTCTTTGGACATGGTGCACCAAATGGAAGCCCGTACATCAGACAATGATGGTGTATTATATTGAGATGTTTATAGGATTGGAACATGCCAGCTGGGATGTGCAGATTTAAGGGAATTAAAAAAAAAAAAAAGAAAGAAAGAAATAAAGAAAGGATTTAAGGTGGATCTGCAGAGAAAAACCCATCAGCCAACACTGTAAGTGGGAGTGTGAGCACTTCTGCTCTTTTAAGTACTTCTAAAGAAGGTGGAGGGAGCCTGTTCTCATGGAAAGTGTTTACTCAGATTTATATCTTGGCTTTTTTTTTCAGCTGTAGGTCCCAACCTTCTTGGCAGAATAATAGGATTGCTGCCCCTTGTGAGAGCTATACAAGTGGGAGTAGGCTCTTGCCTGGCTCACATCAGGGCTGTAACTCCGATTCTTTTGATATTGTTATGTTAATAATGCCCACACTGACGGCTTGGACAATTCCTGCAAAGGCCCTGAACAACTGCAATCTGTCAAGGTTTCCTGAATACGTTTTGGAGGGTGGGTTAACAAGTGTTCAGAAACATGAACTGTTAACTTTTAAACTGGAGATGGCAACAGAAACAACTGCAGGTTTTCCTCCTCCTACTGAGGAAGACCTTTCCCCAGCGTGCAGCCGAGCAAATGCTGCTGGACTCTCTGCAAGGCATAGCCCACCTGACTCCTGTCAAGTCACAGAACCTCTGTGTTTGTTATTAAACTACAACTGACTCCTAAATCTTCACCTACCAGTCAATGAAAGCAAAGACTGCCCTGTGACCACGGGGTTTCTTTCAGTTTGTCAAATTCCCTTGATCAGAGCTTCCCTGGATTGACAGCCCAGGAAGGGAAGAGCACTGTTTAAAACAAGCTGTCTCTCAAACCAAGAGGAGCAATTGAAGTGCACTTCCTATTTCTATGAGTAAGTAAGTATATAGATACACTAAGTAAATTGCTATTAATTATTCTGTGCATAATTAACTTCCTCTTCACTTAGGCAGCATTCTTCCTTATGCAGGCAGACACAAGCAAGTGATGCATTTCACAAAGCGTGATGCTCAGAGGCTTTCCCCAGCCCGTAGAGGACAAACATGCTCTGGAGTTCTGGGTCCATCAGCAAAGAGTTCACTAGAAGAAGGGGCAGGCATGTGACTGTGTGCCTGTACGTCTGAAACAACACTGGAGGGGATGCAGACTGGCAGGTAACCCCAGGAACACAGCTGCACTGTAAACTGGGAAAGCACAAGTGTAGGACTGGAAGGGGCAGATAGGAGAAAATGCACATTTCTGTTGCTAGTTTCTGCAGTTCACCAGAGGCCACTTCAATTATTCCTATTTCTACTTCTCTCTGACTAAGTTTCTGGTTGGTTTTTTTTCCTTGCATACTTCTGCTGCACTGCAGAGATGTGCTGTAGAGTCCTCTCATGTGAAGTGTCTTTCAGACTGTATTGACACTTGCCTCCAAGGTAAAGATTTTCCCAGGGCAAGAAGGACTGGCTTAGATTTTGTGTTCCAACCTTGTGAGAGGCACAAATGTCCCTTTGCAGTACTTCACTGTGTCTGTCTTGAGTGCTACTGCAGTCCTCAGGATGAAATACAGCAGCTGAGGTGTCACCCTGTGATCACTCATGGTCTTGTCAGCTCCCTGCAACCCATGATCCAGCCCAGATTCCAGAGTGATTTCTGCTCTGAATTTGTAGCATGAGGTGGGCATCCACTAATCCTCTACATGGCTGGAGCACTCTCCCCACTCCCACAGGCTTGTGGTCCCTGCTAAAGCAGGAAGCAGAACAAAACCAGATCAACCATCAAAGCAATTTCATTTTAGTACAAACAAACAGGACCCATAATCACAACATAGTGATCATTTTTTTCCAAGACTATGCCTTTTTCATTTCCCATCAACCTCCCTCTCTACCAGGCCACGTTCTACCCGGCAAAAAACAGTGCACTGGCAGCATTTTGCATGCTATCTGCACTTATCCACTCTTGAGGTTGTGAGTGTTTGCCTTGCAAAGCATCATCTTTTCATAGCGTAAAAGTTTGTAGCGGTAAATAGTGTCTGTACTGAGCTTCCTGCTTAGTGTATTTAACTCTACTTCATTTCCCTGGCAGGATATGTGGATTCTAGGAATATTTCAAAGTATGCTTTGATGGCTGTGCAACATCTTCAATTTTCAATTCCACTTACCTGTATCAGGAAAACTCTGTGGGGTGGGGTGTGGTTGTTGTATGTTTTCAGTAAAAGATTTCATTTTCGATTCATTTGTGCCTCAGAAACACATTGTATTTTGGTACAGGATATACAGTAAGGAGGCATCATACATATTTTATGTGCAACACATTGCATTTGTAATATGTGTCTGATAATGACTTTGTACTAAGCTCCTATTCCTCTGCAGTTGCGATGTAATTGCTGTCCTGAGCTAGATGGAGTCTGCTTTGGTGTTCCTTACTTGATCATACTGTTGTGGGAAACCTATAAATCTGATCCAAGTCTCTGCTGAGGCTCTCATACACCAAGCAGGAAAATGATACATCACGATAAAATAGAATCCAAGACTTGTTTTCTTCTGGATGATTCTTGTCTCTTAGCAGTCGAAGACTTTGTTCAGGCTTAAGTGCTTTTGGTGTACGCTTTGGTTTAGATACATTAGGAAAAGTCTTTTGACTAAACGTGGTTTCACTTGGCAGAGAGACTTTTGTAATGAGTTCAGCAGACTGAGTTGGAACAAGGGCTCATGTTGTCATAAGGAGAAGTAATTATTAGACTGGGGGGTTATGAATGTGTATTTATATATGTATGTGTAAAAACAGAAGGGAATAAATGTCATGGATGCCTTATATCCTCTGCAAGTCCTGCATGAAATAAAAGCTTAGCAAGAGCATGGAGGTAGGACTGGGCTATGTACAGCATCAGGAAAAATGAGACTGAGAGCTGGGAGTTACTCATTTTCCCACAAGATGGTTCTGACTTCCCGCCAGAAGATCAGCATCTGATAAAGTATTTTACACTGGTGGCTTGCTTTGCTTTTTTCCATGATCCTTAGGAAAGTGAAGCATGGGGGCTTAAGCTGGTAGAGGGTAGCCACAGATTTCAGTTCCAGCACACACCACCTGAGAGAGTGGTAGATAGCTAATATTTGCACTTGTTAAAGAATAGGCATGAAGTCTACACTTGTTAATGCTTTGCAAGAAGTAGTGGTGTCATTGTTATGGCACATTTTTTTGAATGAAAAAAGGTGCTGCACTTTGGCCACAACAACCCCATGCAGAGCTACAGGCTGGGGTCAGAGTGGCTGGAGAGCTGCCAAACAGAGAGGGACCTGGGGGTGCTGATTGACAGCTGCCTGAACATGAGCCAGCAGTGTGCCCAGGTGGCCAAGAAGGCCAATGCTATCCTGGCCTGCATTAAGAATAGTGTGGCCAGCAGGAGCAGGGAGGTCATTGTGCCCTGTACTCTGCATTGGTTAGGCCACACCTTGAGTCCTGTGTCCAGTTCTGAGCCCCTCAGTTTAGGAAGGACATCGAGACACTTGAAGGTGTCCAGAGAAGGGCAACAAGGCTGGGGAGAGGCCTTGAGCACGGCCCTGTGAGGAGAGGCTGAGGGAGCTGGGGTTGCTTAGCCTGGAGAAGAGGGGACTCAGGGCACACCTTCGTGCTGTCTACAACTCCCTGAAGGGTGGTTGTAGCCAGGGGGGAGTTGGTCTCTTCTCTCTAGCAACCAGCACCAGAACAAGAGGACACAGTCTCAAGCTGCACCAGGGGAAGTTTAGGCTTGAGGTGAGGAGAAAGTTCTTCACTGAGAGTCATTCGCCATTGGAATGTGCTGCCCAGGGAGGTGGTGGAGTCACCATCCCTGGAGGTGTTCAAGAGGGGATTGGATGTGGCACTTGGTGCCATGGTCTAGTCATGGGGTCTGTGGTGCCAGGTTGGACTCGATGATCTTTGAGGTCTCTTCCAACCTTGGTGATTCTGTGATTCTGTGATCCTCTCATTTAATAATGCAGCCTCAAAACATAATCTTATTAACATCTTCAAAGATGTTTTTCTCTCTGCTCTTCCCCTCAATTCTCAGTGTTTAGTCAACAAAGACAAGCTCTTTTTAGGAAACACATCTCTTCCCTCATGATCCTCACAGAAAAACACACATTTAAGCATTTCCCTCAATCAGAGCCAATGCTCTGGAATACAGAAGTGATTTTTTTCTGGCTTCTCCTCCTCCTGAGACTTAGTAAGCTGCCCAGGGAGGGGCACAAGCATGGGACCTGCTTCAGGCCACCTGATTAGAAAATGAAAAGAAATGCATCCTGAGTGGTGTGAGAAGTGGCGTCTCCACGGTGCCCTCATTTGAGGGTTTCCAGGTCTGGCCTAGAAGATGCTACAGACAAATGCCAGGCATTCCTGGGCCATACAACTAAGTCAGTAAATCAGAGCAGAACAGGAGGTTGTGGTGAGTATTACCTAAATATCATCTTCTGTATTTAAATAAAGATGAATGAGAGCGGAGATTATTCTTCCTGTAAGTTTGTAGCATTCCCAGAACATCAGGGCTCTGATTCCTGAAGATATTCATTTTACTGCTAATAATCCTGAATACCACAACCCCTCGTTTCTGTTCCTTTGCTCACACTGATCACCTGCACCATTCCTAGGCAGTCATCACCCTTCTGGGTGGCTTTTTCTGCAGCTACCTGCATCCTTCTGGATACACAGACAATTGCTAGGAGAAAATGGAGATGTTTGGGAAGCAAGGATCTGTGGTTTCACTGCTTTTCAGTGATAATCAGGTGGGCATAAAGCTCTCTACAGATACAGGCAGCGTGAATAAATTCTTGCAAGAATATATCAAAGCTGGACATTGTCTGGAGAGTAAATTAGTTCTTTCTGTTTGTTTTGAACTAGTCAGAGTGATCAGCAATTGAGGTTGGAGGGGGAGGTGTCAGGTCACCATAATGATAGGTTAACCTGGAGATTGTCATCAGGCTACCCTGAGCGCCCATGACAGACCTTGACCTCAAACTGAAGCCTGAGCCATGGCAGTTGGCATTATTCCAGGGGTAGGTGGGAATTTCACCCTTATGCATGGGTTCCCGTGTGGGAGCACCATACAAGCACCATCTGATATTCTTTTATCCCAGCCAGAGCTGCTGGGTAGGAAGTCAAGGGTGGGTAGTGCCTAGCTGTTGTTCTGTGAGGTGAAGTGACTTTAAAATAAGCCTGAGTTCTGTCAGTTGGTGAGCAAGGCAATGTCATTGCTCACAGAACGCTGGGAATTTTCTTTCCCCAAAGCAAACAGGTTGATGTGTGTCAGAGCTAGCAGAGCTTGGTTTCCTACAGGTGTGCATCCCTCAGAGCAGTCTCTGGTGTCTAATCAAGACTCTCATTTGGCAATGCTTGTCTGTGTTTTCTGTGTGAACTCAGTGTGAATTCTCTGTGTGAAAAAAAAAAGGAGAGAGAGAGTGAGAGAGTTAATCCTGCAGCCCTTCCTGCAGTGGAGTATAAAGGATCTTCCTTTCCTACCTGGGTGCCTAATTTCCTGGAAGCTGTTGGAACACAGCTTGTTTGAAACCCTTACAATCCAGTCAGGTTTGGTTGAAAATGGTCAAGGAGTTGAAAAGTTGCAAGGCATAAGGAATTAATCCCAACTGTGTGAGCACATAAGCTTCATTTGTTTAGAAAATGAGAACAAAAAGAGGCTTTGGTATCTCGAAGAAGCCTTCAGGTACTGGTTAATCAGACAAAATAAGGACAGAAAAACAACCTCAAGAAAAATGCAAATTATTAATAAAATATTTAAAACTTGATTCCTCCTCAGTTTGAAAAGGTGAATTAATGAAGGCATCAATCAAACCCCTGAAATCCTGAAAACCTTCAATTTGCTCTTGTTCTAATTGCACGGCAGAAAAATAGCCTTCACCCAGAGATACCCACTGAAATGTAATTAACCTTTTGTTTGGGGAAGAACTTTCTTGGGGAATTTCAGATGCTTATTTGGAGCTCTCAAGGGGTATTGATTCTTAAACAAAGACATCATTTCTCATCAGTGTTCATTTGTTACTGGAGTTAAATGGGTGTTAAGGAAAGTAGAGAATCAAGAGAATATAGCTCAAAACATCTGTTTTTCTGAGTTGCTCAGATATCTTTATCCTCTTGGGACGTAACTATCTGACTAGTTCTGCAGCAAACATGCTGTCCTCCAGGGTAGACAAGACAAGAATTTTTAACTGTAGACTCCCTTAGAAGAGGCAAAACCTCACCACTCCTTGGATTTGTTGAGGATATGTTGTGGCTTAGGACAATTTTTGAGGCTTCCATATGTAGCTGTTGGAATCACACAGACAAATATACAGAAACTATGAAGACAAAAACTCTGTTTTCTTCTCTCCAGGTGGCTTTTGAAGTTCTTTAACTCCAAAATTCCATACAGCCCTGACTGTGACCCATTCTGTGTATCTGAGAACAGAGGGAAGCTCTGAGAATCAGACAGAAGTAGGACGTGAATTCACGTAGCAAGAAGCATTCGTGAAGTGTCTTCACAGACCTGTCAGCTAACATGACTTACATGAAAATCAATTCACTTGGGCTAAGAACTCAAATATTGATGAATATATAAGAAATTTGGGAGAGGTAAATCAGCAGCTCTCTCATCTCCGATGTGTTAGAATTATCCTGCATGCACTAGATGAGAAACGTTCTCATGCATACTAATGCAATTTGATTTTAGCTATGGGATGTATAAAAAGGTGATAATGACATATACATATCTTCATTGAGAGATCTACAGGTGAAAGCAAGAAGGATGTTAATAGCTCTACTTTACAATGAGTAGAACTAATTCTTCATTGAATGTCTTCAAGGATTCAGCAGAGATATGCTTTGAATACTATTACAGGAAGCTTAGACCAGAGATCTGAAAACAATCCTCATTTGATTGCTATTGCAGTAATAACAATATATATCAGTATTGATTTTGTTATAGACTTCTGGGGAGATATTTTTAAAGGGGCAATATTTGATTGCTGCATTATGAAGGGGACCTACAGGATGGCTGGGGAGGGACTGTTTAGAAGGGGTTATGGTGATAGGACAAGAGACTATGTTTGAAACTGGAGCAGGGGAGATTTGGGTTGGACATCAGGAGGAAGCTCTTTATAATAGGAGTGGTGAAATACTGGAACAGGCTGCCCAGGGATGTGGTTGAGGCCCCATCCCTGGAGACATTCAAGATCAGACTGGATGTGGCCCTATGAAGCCTGCTTTGGTTGGAGGTGTCCCTGCTGAGTGCAGGGGTGTTGGACAAGATGCTCTTTGAGCCTCCCTTCCAACCCAATGCAATCTGTGGATTACAGCAGCATATCAAGCCTTGTTAGATTATCATTTGTTATGATACAATATTAAGTAGCATATTTTTTCCTATTTTCATGTTGAAACATAAATGTTGATGTGTCTGGAATCAAACTGTGACACCAGTAGCTTGCAGCAGAAAACAAGACACTTTCTTAACATCACCCACTTCAGCTGGCTGGCAAAGGCAGTGTCTGGGTGCAGAGAATGAAGAACAGCATGCTGCAAGCACAGCCAAGGTTCTCCATCAAACTACTTCCTTTATACAACGAGAGGGCACGTGGAGATCTGTGCTTCCAAACACAAAGCCCACATCTACACAGAGAACAGGGGTGAGCTACTGATGATCTCCACCAAATTTTCCATTGAGTCTTAAGATTCAACCCCAACCCTGAGCCTACACAAAAGACTCCTGAATAAGCTTGGTTGTGAAGAAGATGGCTGAATATACACAGGATGTGCTAAAGCTGCAGAAGTAGTGGGGTCAACTGTGAATGACCTCTAGGTCAGCTCTTCATTGCTAGCCCAGATGTACCCATCCCCACTGCCTTCTGCATTTGGGGCACCATGATCAATGCACTATCATGCACTCAGTGTTGCCACTGCTGGTTCTAACTACACCTTGGTTTTACATTGCCTGCATTAGAGTGACATCTGACCCTGGCTGTCAGACAAAAAACCACTGCTAGTAATAATTTAGGACCTAATTTTGCCAAATTCCCACTTAGCTGAATGAATGCTAATTGTGGGAGTGGTCCTCTGTCATATAGCAATGTAAAAAATACACACATCTCCAGAACCTGTTTCCCAGAGGCCTGCTAAGATGCACCTTGCAATTCATGGACTCATAGAATGGCTTGGGTTGGAAGGGACCTTAAAGATGATCCGGTTCCAAACTCCATGCCATGGGCAGGGACATCTTCCACCGGCCCAGGTTGCTCAGGGCCTCATCTAACCTGGCCTTGAACACCTCCAGGGAGGGGGCAGCCACAACCTCCCTGGGCAACTTGTTCCAGTGTCTCACCACCCTCACCGTAAAGAATTTCTTCTTAATCCCCAGTCTAAATCTGCCCTCCTCAAGCTTCAATCCATTCCCACTCATCCTATCACTACAAGCCCTCATAAAAATTCATCTTGTTAGTTCATTTTTTGGTGCATCTTCTAAGTAATAGGGTCAAGAATGCATCCAGAAGGTAGCAGATAAAGTACACTGGCAGAACAGGAGCCTGTGGAGCAGAGCATCTTTGGGTGGCCAGGGCAAAAGCCTTACCACAGGGTAGTTGTATTTTCTTGAATCTCTGCACAAACACATACAGCTCTTTATAATGCAGCCCTTGTATACAGTTCTATGCATTCCTAAATGCTTTAGGCCCCTTCCCTGTTTGCTCATGCAGGGTTTTGAAACAAGGCCTGCAATGTATGGGTGAGATGGAATTGGGTTGTTTTTACTCACAGTGTTTCATACCAGAGTTTCAAGGGATTAAGCAAGGTGCCAGGATATATGGATAACAAATTCCCCCACAGCACATTGCATGATTGGTTTCATTTCCCACTTTTAAGGCAGGAATGGGTTTTGCTTTTATTTTTTTTTCCTGGGCTAATCGAGGTCTCCAAATTTGTTCTGTTTAGTTTTAACTAATGTAATCCCTTCTGATGAAAGGAAAACTCATTTTCTTCAGCAGGTGAGCAGTGTGGTTGTATTAGCAGTCATGCCTCTTTCTCCTTTACTCTGATGGAAATCAAATTAGCTCTGTTGAAAGCAAAGTTCAACCTAACATAGGCAAGGTAGAGTATGATTTTGAGAACCAGTTTTTCCTTAAATACAGCAAAATGTATACCTTAGAACAGGGTAGGCTTAGACTGGGCATTAGGGGGAAAAATCTTTCCCAGCAAGAGTGGTCAGACATTGGGATGTGCTGCCCAGGGAGGTGGTTGAGTCACCAACCCTGGCTGTGTTTAAAGGTCATTAAGATGTGGTGCCTGGGGATATGGTTTAGGGGTGAACCTTCCAGAGTAGGGTTCTCAGATGGACTTGATGATCCCAGGGGTCTTTTCCAAACTGAATGATTCTGTGGTTTATGTGTCATTCAAATTCCTGCTTTTCCTTCATCACTTTGCTGTACTCAACCTGACAATATGCAGCTGAATATATCTGACTTTGGGTGGGTTTTTATCTTTAGGCTGTTTACAGCCCAGATCCTTTTTCTCCCGCCCAAAGCTGTGAAAAATGCAACTTCTCTCCTATATTTGTGTTTTAGGCTCACTCTATAGCCACTCAAGAGAGGCTGGTGAGGAGTTGCTGTGGGCTGTTGTATCATCTCCTTCTGTTTTGGCAACATGGAGAGACCAGGCACGCATTTCAAACGAGCTGCCTGTTTCCATGTGGCTGAATTAGGCGTGATGACTGCCCCCACACCCTTAGAACCACTCCTCAACCACTGCTTCATCTCAACGTGGCATCCACATCTTTCTGTCACAGTAAACAAACAGAATTCAGCCTGGGATTACAATTAGCTGCTCTTTTATTCACTGTCTCCTTTCCCTCATGCGTACAAAGTTGGTTGCAGTGTGCTATGGAGAGAGAGAGAGGTTTTAGCAATCACACAAAAGCACTGCTTGCAGCTCAGGATTATTCAAATAAACTCTGCAGAAAACTTGGATAAACAGGGCTAGACTATTTTGTTTTTTCTTCCTTTTTTTCCTTTCCTCTTTCCCTTTATCTTTTTTCTTTTTTTCCTTTTTCCTTCCTTTTTTCCTTCCCTTTTCCCCTATGTTTTTCTTTCATTTTTTCTTTCTTTTCTTTCCTTTTTTCATTTTTCTTTCCTTTTATTCCTTTCTTACCTTTTTTCTTCCTCCTTCCTCTTTTTTCTTTCCTTTTTTTTCTTTCCTTTCCTTTTGCTTTCTTTTCTGTCTTTTCTTTCCTTTTTGCTTTCTTTTCTGTCTTTTCTTTCCTTTTTGCTTTCTTTTTATCTTTGCTTTTTTCCTTTGTCTTCCTCCTTCTTTTTCTCCTTCCCTTTTTTCCTTTCTTATGTTTTTCTTTCTTTTTGTCTTTCTTTTCTTTCCTTTTTCTCTCATTTCTTTCTGTTCTTTCCTTTTTTCTTTCCCATTTTTCCTTTCTTATCTTTTTTCTTCCTCCTTCCTCTTTTTTCTTCCCTTTTATCCTTTCTTATGTTTTTCTTTCCTTTTTTCTTTCTTTTCTTTCCTTTTTCTCTTTTATTTCTTTTCTTTCCTTTTTTTTCTTTTCTTTCTTTTCTTTCCTTTTTTTCTTTCTTTTTTCCTCTCCCTTTTTCCTTTCTTATCTTTTTTCTTCCTTTTTTCTTTTTCTTTTTTCTTTATCTTTCCTTTTTCCTTTTTTTTTCTCTTTTTTTCCCATTTTTTCTTTTTATTTCCTTTTCTTTATTTTCTTTTTTTCCTTTTTCCTTTTTTCTTTTTCTTTTTTCTTTTTCTTTTTTTCTTTTTCTTTTTTTTTTTTTTGCATCAGATCCTTGTGTACAGGAAAATGAAATGTTCCCCCTAAATGTTCCCCCTAATTATAATAAATCACGTTCCTTACTCCAGGTGTACGACCTTGAAACATTCCCGTCTGTAATTTATGTCTTATTTTATTATTTGGTTGGTTGGTTGGGTGGGTTTTGGCTGTTGGTTTTTTGGGGGGGGTCTTTTTGTGTCTTTGGGGGGGTTATGTTTGTTTGTTTCACGTGGCTGTGGAGAAGCTTTTCCTGACTGTTACATGCATTTTTAAAGCAGTGGTGTTTGTGTGCACACTTAATGAAAAATCACCGTCATTCTGCCCACTAAACAGTCAGATTTTGCCAGGACAAAACAGACGAGGGTCTCTTTTCCTGAGATGGCAATTCATTTCCAGATTATTGGGTTGTATTTTTAACCTTCATCATACAAAAGTTTTGTCATACCTTTTAATTGCTCTGACAAAACCGTTCACAGTGACACGAGTGGTGGCTTTGGCTACCAAGACAGATTTTCATAATAATGAGTTTTTTCCTGTAGGGGGCTGTGAACTGCTAATTAGCATCTATGACCCAATATTCTCAGCAAATAAGAGTAATAGCAGTAATTTCTAGCTTTATGCAGGGTGTAAGTCTAATATTACCAGCACTTCTGTTTCATTTGTAATTAACTGCAAGCAATTATTACAGAGTCAAGGAAGTCTATCCTAATGCTCGTAGGTAATAAAAAAAATTGAAATGATGTTTGTAAAACTCATATGTTTCATGCTGGGTGCACTGATTTCTTTCAGAGAGCTGTGATTATGTGCCCATCAATTAAAAATTGGTCTTTAATGCTTCTTTATATTGATATGCCTTTGGATGTTGCCGTAGAAGTATCTTGGCCTTGGTTTAATTGTCTTCCTTTTTCCTTCAAAAAAAAAGGAAAAAGTCCAAACAAACGATATCCTTGAAATTTCAATTAATAGTTTGACCACAAGACCTTAGTGAATACTTAATCTGGCTACTTGATCTCAACAGAAGATTTAAATGGTACTGAAAGGAGTTGTTTACACTTGATTTTATGAGCTCTGCAGCTTAGTCCTATTAGAACCGTGACCCACAAGGCTGCTGAGAGGGCGGAGTGTGCTCTGTGTGCTGTGGCTGACCTTCCTAAACAAGAAACAGATCTGATGTTTCTTTTGCTCAGCAAAATAATGCAGAAGGCTTGCTGCAAGCTGACTTTCCACTAGTTATATTCATCTTTATAACAGTGGGAACAGCTAAGACATAGTATCTATCTATGGCAATTTCATAGCTACTGGAAGGGTGCTGTGCTTCGTCTTTTCTTTGAACACCTTAGCACCACTGACTTGGGTTATTTGCACAGAAAGAGGTCTTTATTTGAATACCAAGCTCTGCATAGAGGTGAGTATAGAGTTATCTGCTTTCCATGTTTTGACAAAAGTTCAAATGCTGGGGCATCTTCGCCTTGCAAAATGCTCTTCCCTTTTAGGATCAGTGCAAGGTCCTACACCTAGGTTGGGGCATCCTCGATATCAGTCCAGTCTGGGAGATGATGAGATGGAGAGCAGCCCTGTAGAAAATGACCTGGGGGTGCTGGTGGATGAGAAGCTGGACATGAGCCAAAAATGTGTGCTTGCAGCCCAGAAGGCAAATCACATCCTGGGCTGCATCAAAAGAAGTGTGGCCAGCAGGTGGAGAGAGGTGATTCTGCCACTCTGCTCTACTGTGCTGAGACCTTACCTGGAGTGCTATGTCCAGCTCTGGGGCTCCCAACGGAAGAGAGACATGGACCTGCTGGAGTGGGTCCAGATGAGGCCATGAAAATGATCAGAACACCTCTCCTACAAGGAGAGGTTGAAGGAACTGGGGTTGTTCAGCCTGGAGAAGAGAGGGCTCCAGGGAGACCTAATAGCCTTCCAGTAGCTGAAGTGGACCTACAGGAAGGCTGGAGAATGACTGTTTACAGAGGCTTGAAGTGATAGGAAGAGGGGCAATGGTTTGAAATTAGAGAAGAGTAGATACAGATTGGATGTAAGGAACAAGATCTGCATCACGAGGGCAGTGGAACACAGGAAGAGGTTGCCCAGGGAGGTGGCTGGGGCCTCATCCCCAGAGAAATTCAAGGTCAGATTTGACAAGGCTCTGGGCAACCTGATCTAGTGGAGCATATCCCTGCTGACTGCAGCAGGATGGGACTGGATGGGCTTTGAAAGTCCCTTCCAAGCTAAACCATTTTATAGTTCTATGATTTTGTTTAAACAACTTTAAACATCTATGGATATAGCATGTTCCTGAACTGTACAAGTCATGGTCCAGGTTTGGAGGGGCTGATTGTGGAAACACTGATGCAGAAATCCTGTTACACTCACCACACTCACAGAGATTGCCAAACAAAAGGCCATAGCAGTGGTGATACTAAAAGATACAGAGTGCTGGCTTTTCCTACCCTATGATATTGGGGGGCTCAGTCTTCCTGTACAAAGAAATATAATTAAACCAAAACATGTACTTGGGTAAAAGTACTTTAGATTGCCAAGGAGGTCTTTTGGAGAAAGGAAGCACCACAAAACCTTTCTCTTCTCTAAGGCAGTATGAGCAGCGCTGCATTCTGTTTGAGCTGTCACACTTCTCTAGGAAGAAAGCTTCCCTCTCCTTTCATATTCATCAGTGTAAATCATAAAGGTGTCCAGGTGAAAGCAGAATCTGTCCTACAACCTAGACAGAATCAACATCTCCCTGTTTTCCATTCCTGCAGGTGCTTGGGATGAAACAGTTGTAAGTCATCATGTCAGTGACATACTGGTGTGCAGGATTTCGTGAAGCAGGGTTTTGAACTGTAATTGAGAATAGAAACTGATAGTTATCCTTTTTTTTGCCCCAGCATTCTAGCTTGTATTTATCAGAGGATGGTGACAATGAGTCTTAGGAACTGCTATTCTTCTGGACATATCTTATTACTCTAGCAATGTGTGCATTTCCTTGTTATCTTTCTCCTCCTATGCCCTTTCTGTCAACTTTATGCACTGTCTTCATGACTTTATAACCTCTTTATATTGTACCTGTGCTTTCCTCCAACCTTCCTTCCCTTTAGTGTTCTTTCATCCTTTCTTCCTTGGGAAACCCATTTTAAATTCCAAGCTGCCTGTCTCCTGATGTTTGGAGGCTTAACTCTGACATTTAGCCTTTTGGATAGAACTTCTCAGGGGTCTTTTTTAATGAAGGACAGGTAGAGGGAGGGAGACTTTAAAACAAGATTTCTCTCTCTCCTGAACGTCACATCAGGTGTTAGTAGTGGATGTAATTCCTACTATCAGTTAATGACAAACAGGTTGCATTTACTCGAATTCTGTGGACTTCACAAGAGTGACATTCAGTGAAGCAGCAATAAGGGCATTTTTTGTCTCCATGTGAAGTACTGAGATATTTCAACCTGAGGAGGAGCAGACCACCCAGCAGAAGTTATGCTGAAATATTGTCAGATAAGGAAGCTGCATATTCTACACTTGTCCCTTGCAAGACTGGTTTCTGGAAATGCTTTTGTTTGTGCACTTGTTTCTCTACAGTCTCTAAGAGTGCCTCCACATTGTGACAGCACAGTGTTTATATTATCCATTTTGCACATGCCAGCATAGTGCATGATACATAGATAAATTCTGAGGTCCAGTCCTGCCATTATATATCATAGAACCATAGAATTGTCAGGGTTGGAAGTGATCTCAAGGGATCATCTAGTTCCAACCCCCCTGCCATGGGCAGGGACACCTCACACTACAGCAGGTTACTCACAGCCGCATCCAGCCTGGCTGCAAAAACCTCCAAGCAGGAGGCTTCCACCAGCTCCCTGGGCAACCTGTGCCAATGTCTCACCACCCTCATGGGGAACAACTTCTTCCTAACATCCAATCTCAATCTACCCATTTCTAGTTTTGTTCCATTCCCCCCCAGTCCTATCACTCCCTGACACCCTCAAAAGTCCCTCCCCAGCTTTCTTGTTGCCCCCTTCAGATACTGGAAGGCCACAATTAGGTCTCCTCAGAGCCTTCTCTTCTCCAGACTGAACAATCCCAGCTCCCTCAGTCTGCCCTCATAGAATAGAATAGAATAGAATAGAATAGAATAGAATAGAATAGAATAGAATAGAATAGAATAGAATAGACCAGGTTGGAAGAGACCTTCAAGATCATCGCATCCAACCTATCATCCAACACCACCTAAACAACTAAACCATGGCACCAAGCACCCCATCAAGTCTCCTCCTGAACACCTCCAATGATGGTGACTCCACCACCTCCACAGGCAGCCACTCTCTCTGTGTAGAACTTCTTCTTAACATCCAGCCTAAACCTCCTTAGTAATAAGGTCTCCCCTGAGCCTTGTCTTCTCCAGGCTAAGCAACCCCAGCTCCCTCAGCCTCTCCTCCTAGGGCTTGTGTTCCAAACCCCTCACCAACTTTGTTGCCCTTCTCTGGACACCTTCCAGCAACTCAACATCTTTCCTAAACTGAGGGGTCCAGAACTGGACACAGGACTCAAGGTGTGGCCTAACCAGTGCAGTGTACAGGGGCAGAATGACCTCCCTGCTCCTGCTGGCCACACTGTTCCTGATGCAGGCCGGGATGCCATTGGCCTTCTTGGCTGCCTGGGCACACTGCAGGCTCATGTTCAGCCTACAATCAACCAGCACCCCCAGGTCCCTCTCTGCCTGGCTGCTCTCAGCCACTCTGACCCCAGCCTGTAGCACTGAATGGGGTTGCTGTGGCCAATGTGCAGAACCCAGCACTTGGATGTGTTAAATCTCCTGCCCTTGGACTCTGCCCATCTGTCCAGCCTGTCAAGGTCCCTCTGCAAAGCCTCTCTGCCCTCCAGCAGATCAACTACTGCCCCCAGCTCGGTGTCGTCTGCAAATTTACTGATGATGGACTCAATGCCCTCATCCAGATCATCAATAAAGATGTTGAAGAGCATGGGGCCCAGCACCGATCCCTGGGGCACACCACTAGTCCCTGGCTGCCAGCTGGCTGTGGCACCATTCACCACCACTCTCTGGGCTCAGCCTCCAGCCACTTCCTAACCCAACACAGTGTGCTCCTGTCCAAGCCATGGCCTGATAGCTTGGCCAGGAGTTTGCTGTGGGGGACAGTGTCAAAGGCCTTGCTGTGGTCCAGGTAGACTACATCCACCAGGCATGGGAGAGGAGCTCCAGCCCTCTATTCATCCTCATGGCTCTTCTCTGGACACACTCCTTATAAACACTCCTGTTGTTTCCTGTAGGACTTTTCCTCACACTGCAGCTTGTTAAGTGTCTGCATTTGCTTGGAAGCCATCCTTCAGAGGACTGCATTCAAATAAAGGTAACACCAAAAATGCTGAAGAAGCCAGCAGCTGATTTCTGTTGCTATAGGCAGTGCGCAAACACCTTGTGCTGCCTTTCAGGATGCCTGACTATGGATGCTTGTGAATGAGAGAAGCATCCTCCATTAGTGTGATCCAGCTCCCAGGAGGGATAATGGCTAGCTCTCCACTGTCTTTAATGGGAAATAGGATCAGGAAGTCAATACTTTGAAAAAAGAAAGGGTTTTGATAAAAAAAAGAAGGTATTCCTTTTCCAAAGCCTGACACAATAGGGAAAAACATCCCCTGAGCCTGCATGTGCCTTCTGCAAACATTCTTCTTGCTGTTTAGCCTCATAATAACTGAGCTTCTGTTTAATTTCAACTACATATTCACTTTCCAGATGATGCAGGGAAGAAGAGTGCATTTACTGAGCTTTTGGCAGGCTTGCAGGGATTCCTTTGAGTGGGTAAGAACCTGCTTTTCTTCCAGGTAATTTGGACCATCTCCACTCATTTGATTTTCACTATCACGAAAAAGAGATCCATGAAGGAGTTCCATAAAGCTGCAAATTACAGTTAAGTTCAAATCCTTAAAGGCATTTCAAGTGCACATTGTAACAGAGACTCGTAGTAATCAAGTTGCAGAAAGACTCTTAGAACAGCCATCCTCTCTCCTTCTGAATTGCTGGGGAACGGGCAGATGTGGAAATTATGAGTAATGTAATTGATGATATTAGGGCTTTTAAATACCCAAGCTTTCTACAATCAAGATCTATTTGAGTTCAGAATCTAATAAGTAGTAAATACAATAGGTTTCAGTAGGATGTTTTATCAGGTTCTCTGCAGTGCTTCCTCCCAGCCCACCCCCCCACCCCCCAGCCCTGGCTTTTATGGGCAGCATTACCATCTAATCAGTAGACAAGTTGGAAAATGTTATTGTGACACATAATCACTTTGAGTTCATCTTTTTTTTTCTCTTTCTTTGACATGCAGCTACTGTCAGCTTGCTTATAATCTGTGTTTCCAAGGGCTTTGTCCACATCTTTTTTAACAGGTGACACAGCCAGTACTGCTATCCCAGAGTGTTTCTCGACAACTTATTTATTGTGTACAAAGAAAGACAAAACTCCCCCAAATCCCAGTGAATGTCCTCCAGATTTCACTTCATTTATAAAAGCCTCTTTAGTAAAAATAACCACTCCAAGATTTATTCTGAACATGTGCTGAATATATTGTAGAGGTACTTTTTCAACCCCATGGAAAAGCTCTTTATAGCGAGGAGTTAATTTCCAGTTACAGAATCACAGAATGTTAGGGGCTGGAAGGGACCTCAAAAGCTCATCCAGTCTCAAGCTGTGCCAGGGGAGGTTTAGACTGGAGATGAGGAGAAAGTTCTTCCCAGAATTGGTCCCAGTAATTGGCCACTGGAATGTGCTGCCCAGGGAGGCGGTGGAGTCACCATCCCTGGAGGTGTAAAAAAAGGGATTGGATGTGGCACTCTGAGCCATGGTTTAGTTAGCCATGAGGTGTTGGGTGACAGGTTGGACTTGATGATCTCTGAGGTCTTTTCCAACCTCATTGATTCTATGATTCTATGATTCAGTGCAATGCCCCTGCCAGAGCAGGGTCACCTAAAGCAGATCACACAGGAACACATCCAGGCGGGTTTTGAATACCTCCAGAGAGGGAAACTCCACAACCCCCCTGGGCAGCCTGTTCCAGGGCTCTGTCACCCTCACAGTGAAACCATTTTTCCTCCTGTTTCCATGGAACTTCTTCTGCCTCAGCTTCCACCACTGCCCCTTGTGCGGGCATCAGGCATCACCCAGCAGAGCCTGGCTCCAGTCTCTGGGCACTCACCCTGCACATCTTTATCAACATGAATGAGGTCACCCTCAGCCTCCTCTTCCCCAAGCTAAGGAGCCCCAGCCTTCTCAGTTTCCCTTCATCCCTTTTCCTTTAATCTGCAGACCAGACTGAATGAATCAAAAAAATCCTGCATTATGTTTCATCTACAAAAAAAAAACCACCAAGAAAAGAAAGAAAACATGTCAGTGAGGAGCCCAACTCATCTTCTTACCGTAGGTACAGAGCCTAACACCCTTGCTTACGTGTTAATTTATCCACACGCACACACACAAAGCACGTTAGTGTGAGGTGAGTAAAAAATATTTGCACCACTGGAAAAAAAAACTGCTAAATCACATTGCTCCAGATTCCCTGAAAAGCAAAATATGTTGCAGCTTTGCCTTTGATATTTCCTAGTTTGGTAGAATGAAAACAGAAGGCCTTTTTCTTTTTTTTTTTTTTTTCCCCAAGAAAGAATACATTTTCACTGCAAAAAAAAAAAAAATTAAAAAAGGGACTTTTCTTTCAAAACAAGAGAATGAAAACTGAGAAAATTTGCCTAAGCATGGAAAAGTGCTGTGGTTTTTTTTTTTTCTAAAGGGATATTTAATGTTGGGGGGGGTTGATTGTTTTTTTTTTACTACAGGATTTAAAAAGATTTAATTTAGTCTTGGATATAAAAGCAGAATATTGGAGGGTTTTACAGGTGTCTCTTCCTTCCTGATATGTAGCACAATGGAGATATATTAAGAAGGGCCGGATGGACGAGCCAGGGAATTCCAGGCCTGTCAGCCTGACCTCAGTGCCAGGCAAGGTTATGGAACAGGTCATCTGGGAGTGCGATCACACAGCACTTAGAGGATGGCCAAGGGCTCAGGCCCAGCCAGAATGGATTTAGGAAGGGCAGGTCCTGCCTGACCAACCTGATCTCCTTCTATCATCAGGTGACTGCCTGGTTGATGTGGAGAGGCCTGTGGATGTGGTCTGCCTGGACTTCAGCAAGGTCTTTGATATCATCCCTCACAGCAAACTCTTGGCCAAGCTGTCAGCCCCTGGCTTGGACAGCAGCACTCTGAGCTGGGTTAGGAACTGGCTGGAGGCTGAGCCCAGAGAGTGGTGGTGAATGGTGCCAGAGCCAGCTGGCAGCCAGGCACCAGTGGTGTGCCCCAGGGATCAGTGCTGGGCCCCATGCTCTTCAACATCTTTATTGATGATCTGGATGAGGGCATTGAGTCCATCATCAGTGAATTTGTGGACAACACCAAGCTTGGGGCAGGAGTTGATCTGCTGGAGGGCAGAGAGGCTTTGCAGAGGGACCTTGACAGGCTGGACAGATGGGCAGAGGCCAAGGGCAGGAGATTGAACACATCCAAGTGCCGGGTTCTGCACATTGGCCACAGCAACCCCAGGCAGTGCTACAGGCTGGGGTCAGAGTGGCTGGAGAGCAGCCAGGCAGAGAGGGACCTGGGGGGTGCTGGTAGATGGTAGGCTGAACATGAGCCTGCAGTGTGCCCAGGCAGCCAAGAAGGCCAAGGGCATCCCGGCCTGCATCAGGAACAGTGTGGCCAGCAGGAGCAGGGAGGTCATTCTGCCCCTGTACACTGCACTGGTTAGGCCACACCTTGAGTCCTGTGTCCAGTTCTGGGCCCCTCAGTTTAGGAAGGAGGTTGAGTTGCTGGAAGGTGTCCAGAGAAGGGCAACAAAGTTGGTGAGGGGTTTGGAACACAAGCCCTATGAGGAGAGGCTGAGGGAGCTGGGGCTGCTTAGCCTGGAGAGGAGGAGACTGAGGGGTGACCTTCTTGCTCTCTACAACTACCTGAAGGGAGGTTGTAGCCAGGCAGAGGTTGGTCTCCTCTCCCAGGCAGCCAGTACCAGAACAAGAGGATACAGTCTCAGGCTGCGCCAGGGGAGGTTTAGGCTGGAGGTTAGGAAGAAGTTCTACACAGAGAGAGTGATTGCCCATTGGAATCGGCTGCCCGTGGAGGTGGTGGAGTCACCTTCATTGGAGGTGTTCAGGAGGAGACTTGCTGGGGTGCTTGGTGTCATGGTTTAGTTGTTTATGTGGGTTGGATTGGTTGATAGGTTGGATGCGATGATCTTGAAGGTCTCTTCCAACCTGGTTTATTCTATTTCTATTTCTACTGCTGAACTGTTCTTTCAGTGTATGTCTTTGGTGCAGTGTTTCCTGCTACGTGCTGAACCAAGCTCAAGTAGCCAGTACAACACAAGCTAGAGGCCATGCAAAATGGTACCTGGGCACTCCAAAATCTGACACCTGCTTTTGGTGAGGTTGGTAATGAGGCACAAAAAATGAGCACTCGTAGGCACTGATAATTTTCCAGTGGTAACAGCTGTCTTGTCTTCCTGCAAGCAAACTACAGCATAGATTCATAGACTCATAGAATGGCTTGGGTTGGAAGGGACCTTAAAGATCATCCAGTTTCAAACCCCATAACATGGGCAGGGACACCTCACACCAGCCCAGGTTGCTCAAGGCCTCATCCAACCTGCCCTTGAACACCTCCAGGGAGGGGGCATCCACGACCTCCCTCGGCAACCTGTTCCAGTGTCTCATCACCTTCACTGTCAAGATTTTCTTCCTAATCTCCAGTCTCAATCTGCCCTCCTCAAACTTCAATCCATTCCCTCTCATCGTATCACTACAAGCCCTTGTAATACATCGCTCCCCAGCTTTTCTTGTAGCCCCTTCAGGTACTGGAAGGCTGCTATAAAGTTTCCTCAGAGCCTTCTCTCCAGGGTGAGCAGCCTCAGTTCTCCCAGCCTGTCCCCACAGGGAGGTTCTCCAGCCCTTTGACCACCTTCGTGGCTTCTTCTGGACCCCCTCCAGCAGCAACATGTCCCTCATGCTGGGGACACCAGAACTGGACACAGTACTGCAGGTAGGGGTCTCACAAGAGACTCACCTCCCTCTTTGGAAGTCCTAACAACATGAACAGTACCAATTAGGACCCAATAGCGTGGATATGTTTTTGCAATATGCTCCTAACTATCCTCGTGAAAGTATTAGCCTTGGTCCTAGAGCCAGTGGCCCCTGCTGGGGTCGTTTTAGGCTGTATCTTTAACATTTTCCACAGATCTTGAAGAGAAAGTGGTAGAATGTAAATAAATCACCATTGGGTGTAAAAAGAAAAAGAATGCTAGTTCTAAACAATCCCATTGGAGAGAGTCTTCCATAGGAATTAGTTTGGTAAACTTTCTGTCTCGCTTTTTCAGCTTCCCTCTGGGAGATGCTAACTTTGTGCTGTGCTGGCTTCTGCTTGACCTTGGCTGCATGGTTTTGGCTAAGTTCTAAAAACTCTCTGCTCTTTCACTTGTCCCATTGTGACCAGGGGTGTAAGGAGGGGGGTCAGAGAGTGGAGAAGCTATTAGCTCCCTTGGTGCATGACCAGGGAAGTTCTTGTGCTGTTCATCAGTTGTAAATGCCTGTAAATATTGTAAGTATTGTGTATTTTGTACACCTTCATTGCATTCCATTGGAGATTGTAGTTTTGCTTGTAAATACAGCTTCATTTGCTTCCAACTGGGCTGGGCTGGCAAATTGAACATTGGGAGGAATCTTCAACCCACCACACCTGTCCAAAATAGAGTCTGGATGAGCCCCATTGACGTAGTACAACGCCATTAGTAAAAGACAGCTCCTGCCCAGCTCTAGCAGTTTGCAGGTCGACTGCTGATCTGCACAGATTGCTCCACAGCACCGCTGCAGTCTGCTCCTATCCAGCCGTTTAGACAGACTTCTAATGACTTCTCCAAATTTTGAAGCATTTTGGGAAAAAAGGAACAAACCAGACCCTGTTGGGTGTCTTCACATTCCAAACCTAGAAGCTGTTAATCTTTCTCAGAAAAACATGATAGGTTCAGGGAGTGAAAATCCAGGGTGCTGGTCCTTGCTCAGCACTCGGGCTCAGAATTCCTTTCTGGAAAAATGCTGCAGGACAGGAACATGCTCCAGCCACTGCCTTGATGGGCAGCTGGGAGGAGAGCAGAAGCACAGATTGTCCACCTGCACACATTTGCAGTGGGGAGATGGGGGGAGCTCTCTGTCAACCAACCTGCTGCGTTGGGCTAAAAAAACTGTTTAGTCAACACCATTCTGTTTCCATAGCCTTTGTTTCTGATGAGTCAGCACATTTTGTGGGGAGGGAGAGGGGGGGAAAAAAAAGAGGCTCTGTTGTAACATTTCTAACCCATTCCACTATCAATTGCAAAATTATGACTATTGCTATAAATGGTTTATGTGGGAAATAACCAGGAGAGGCAGGCCAAATTGAATATACTTTGTATTAGGGAAAGCACTCGGCATCGCTTTAAGTCTCCCAGAGCACACACAATTTGTCTGGGTTCCCTTGTTGTATCAGCCCTGCAATTTAGGCCCACCTTTGAAGCCTGCCAGACTGGGAGGTATGATACTAATGCATGCATTGATTATGAATGCCCGGGTTAAATGAACAATTATTAACTAGTGAATGAGATAGTTAAAGAACGCCTGAGTTTGCTGTTCCTCGCATTTCCCAGAGACAAGAATGAAAGCAAGCTGAAGAATCTTTTGGATGCAGGATTGTTTTTCCATGGATGAGGAATTACAGATTGGCTTTTTAACTTCAGCTTTTCCAAACAGTTTTTCAGTTATTTAATTTACTCTACATGGAGTCTATTGATTATTCAAGTTGGCAGTCAATTTTATAGGGCACCCCGCTGTTTCTTTGCTTAATGTAGTCAATGATTGTAATTGCTTGATCAGTGCAGCCCATGAAATAGGTTTTGTGTCTTTTTTACAATGCATTGATGGCTTTATCTGATGCAGTCTTGGCAGGGTCTAGGTTTTACAGCACGATCCTGAACTCCCAGAGGTCTCTAGATTAATGGCTATGGCTTTCTGTTGGAGCTGCTGATACTGCTCTCCAGAATGCATTCACACATCTGGCATGCCACACTTGGCAGTTGTGCCAGCTTTTTTGTTGCGCAGTTACAGAATATCTCACCAGTGCCTAGTTAACTGTTTTCACTAAGGGAATGAGATAAAAAGCCATCCACAGAGCTGCTGGCACGAGCTCTGTGTCATTGCAATCACCAATTTTTAATTTTTCTATTACACTTTTCAGGAGGCCAATTGATGTTTAGGAACAACAAAACACGCCCGGGATTTGCTGCGTGAACGCTTGGTTCGGTTCTGCAGAGAAAAACACCAACCACAACCCCAACACCCAAACAGATCCCAAGCTCATTGTGATTTCCTCTAAAAGTCCCATTAAAGCTTTCTATGCCAAAAAAATTAAAAAAGAAAGAAAGAAAAAGAAAAAAAAAAGGAAAAAAATAGGAACAAGCTTTCTGTTGTAGGGTCAGTAAATTGATTGAAATTGCTTCCCTCTGCCTCGAGTTCTTTACAAGCAGAAAGAAAAGAAATGCAGGTGGGAAGAGCAGCAAGACAGATCTCATCACCTTGTATGGTGGGGTGAAAGTTCCCCCCCACCCCCCCATCATTAACTTTGCCAGACCAGCTCAGTTGGAAGCAAATGGAAGCTGGATTGACAGGCAAAACTACAACCTACAATGGAATGCAATGAAGATGTACAAAATATACAGGAGTTACAGGTAGTTACAATTAACAAACAACACAAGGACCCCCTGGTCAAAGACCAGGAGAGCTGTCCTTCTGCACCCCCACCCTCTGTCCAAAAAGGAGAAAGGAGCAGAGAGAAAGTAGTTGTTAGACTTCACCAAAACAATACAGCCAAGGCCAGGCAGGAGCAGATTAGTAATCCCTTCCGAGCACAAAGTGAGCAGAGAAGAGAAGCCCCAAGAATGTTATAGAATAGAACAGAATGTTATAGACTAGAATGTTATAGACTAGACTAGACTAGACTAGACTAGAATAGAATAGAATAGAATTAACCAGGTTTTGGTACAAGCAAGTCTTATAGCAAATATCTTTCCAATGGAATCATTTAGAATTACCTTTGGTTTTCCTTTTCACACCCAATAGTGATTTATTTACATTTTTCTACTTTCCTGCTCGAAATCTGTAACAAATTTTTAAAGGCATAGCCTAGAACTACCTTGCTAGGAGTGAAGTGATTCCTTTGTCTTCCATTGGTTTGTGTTAAATTACTTAAGCTTCATTTAGCTCTGTTTGAAAGTCAGTGTTTCATATTTGGTAGCATTTGAATGGTATTATTAGGTATGTAAAATGCAGTCCTAATAAGCAGGCCAAGAAAACATAATGAAATATGCAACACAGGTGCATAAATGCATGGACAATATAATTATATAGCACACATACACCATTTACAGAGCCTAAGGTGATATCCTGCCAAAAATGTAGAAGTGTGATAGATTTTGGACCAGCTGTGGTATGAGCTGATTTCCTCAGCTGAGCTTGACATAGAAGCTGGACGTGTGCAACCCCTATATTAATTCTTTTCTCTCCAGGTAGTAAACTGTAAATGCATAATGCATCTTTGTGTAGTAAAGGTCTACTGAGAAGACATCTGGGATTTGATATTTAAAATTCCAAGCCTGTCTTTCCACTGCAATATCAGTTATGTTGGGCAATAACAAGGGAATCATGTGTATCTATATGCAATATTAATAATCCACAAACCCATGTGTTAACAATAAATAGCCTTAATAAAATCTGTCAGTGGAAAAAAATGGCAAGAATAACACAGCAAACACTTCCAGTGTTGTCATTATCTTGACACATCACTGCTGCAATATCTTGTGACTTCAGCTGACCTTAGTGCACTGAAATCCAGTTATGTTCTACAGGCCCACCCCCAAAAGCTTCTAAGCACAGAAGTAACTGCTCATGTAATCTGTTCCATGGAATTCCATGACACTGTTATCAGTGTCAAGGCTTTAAACAGATGGCTTCACTCCTTCAAATACTACAACTGCTTCCTTGCGTGCTCTTTTCCATCCCGAAAAACTGTGCTACTTTTAATTCAGTACTATCTTGACTCCTTGGCTTGAAGGATTAAGGATCCTCAATACTGAAAATGTAAACGGCTCACAGGAGTGAAGAGCCAAACACCAGCGTTCAAAATGTTACCAGCAGGCTATCAAAAGTCGCTACATCATTTCCCTTCAGACTTGGGAAAAAGAAAAAAGAGGCCATCACCCTTGCCATGTTTCTAGATTTTCTGAGCATTTGTGGTGGCTTGAAATTTACATAGATAAAAAGCTGCATTCTGCATAGAAGTTCATTGCATCTCAGCCTGTTTCTGTGCACTGTTTATTCACGTGCTACGTACACTATTCACTCCTGTGGTTGGAATGATGGTTTTTTTACTCTTGATGGAACAACAAATAATGGTTACATAATTTATATGAGAAAAGGTGAGCCAATCAAGAGGGATCTGATGAATATAGATGGAGAAAAAAGGGGAAGTACACCACTGTAAACTCGTATTTATACTGTACCTTTCAGAGTGGCACTTTCTGCCCTTTTCCCCCCACACTCTATTTAACCCACGAAGATAAAATGGGAAGTGTAAAAACAATACTGGAATAGGCTTCCCAGGGATCTATTTGAGGCCCTGTCCCTGGAGACATTCAAGAGTAGGCTGGATCTGGCCCTGGGTGGTCTGATTTAGTTGGAGTTGTCCTTGCTGCCTGCAGAGAGGTTGGACAAGATGACTTGTGAGGGTCCCTTCCACCCCAGTGCAATCTGTATGGATGTGTCAAAGCAGCATGACAAACACTGACAGCTGAAAACATCAAAAAATGGTTTTCTCCCTTAAAATTCAGTTGCAAAACCACTCTATTTCAAATCTTTCCCCTAATCTCTCTAGATAAGTACTGTTGTTAATATTGCTAGGCACTGCTCTGACAAACGCAGGATAGCCTGCTACACCTGGGTGGAAAGCACTGTAGCTATTGCAGGCTTACCTTTCTATCTTCACTCAGACAATGATCACTTTGCTCCTAAAGTGATCAGAATCCAGAGCATGGCAGAAGTCAAAACTCTGTTTATATGCTGAGTCTGCCTAGGAGGTACCTGTGGATGCAGATAGCAGGTTCATTGCTGTCCCACAAAACACAGTGGACATTTTGCTACAGCTTTTGAAGGAGGCAAAACTTCACCTGTACCACTTTGCTGGGGACAATGTTGTTGAATTATGCTGGAGTACTGAACTGACCTTGAATTTTGTAAACCCAGTACAAAATACTGTGCCCCACTCACCATCCCTTTCACATTCAAACTTAATTCTGAACCTGACATCTGGCTCCTTCAACATCATCAGTCTGAATGTGAAAGCCATTCCTAGAAAACAAAAGGTAAATGTCCCTCTCTCTCTTTTTTTTTTTTCAGCTATTTGTGACATTCCAGAGACTTGTGGCCAAGTCACCACTTGTAGAAATTACTTGACCACTAAGTCTGAGATCTAGCCTTAGCTTTTTATTGTCAGCCTTGGGTGGCAGCTGCTTGGTGTCACTTGTGACCTGTACATTCAAAGATTCATAGGATGATTTGGGTTTGGAAAAGAACTAGAATATCATCTAGTTCCAACCTCCTGCCATGGACAGGGACACCTTTCACTGCACCACGGTGCATAAGGCCTCATCCAGCCTGGCCTTGAACACCTCCAGGGAGGGTGCATCCATGATCTCCCTGGGCAACCTGTTCCAGTGTCTCACCACCCTCACTGCAAAGAATTTCTTAGAATCATAGAATCATAGAATCAACAAGGTTGGAAAAGACCTCAAAGATCATCAAGTCCAACCTGTCACCCAAGACCTCATGACTACTAGACCATGGCACCAAGGAAAAGCATGAACCAATCCTCTCTTGAACACCTCCAGGGATGGTGACTCCACCACCTCCCTGGGCAGCACATTCCAATGGCTAACAATTCTCTCTGGGAAGAACTTTCTCCTCACCTCGAGGCTAAACTTCCCTGGGCACAGCTTGAGACTGTGTCCTCTTGTTCTGGTGTTGGTTGCCTGGGAGAAGAGACCAAAATGTCCACAATGTCCCAGGACATCAGATGTCTCAGGAAAGAAATGTCCTAGCTGTTTATTTGCTTAAGCAAGCTTGGAATTGTTTTGCTAATTTTTGGTTTTGGCATCACTAAGAGCATAGCTAAGAAATATATAAATTCCCTTCTTTGCAAAATAATCTTCTGAAGTAAAATATTCCTATCAGCATACTCCATATGCTGTAAATAATAATCATCACTGGTTCTCAACTTATGGGAGTGTTAAACCTGGGTCTTTTTTAGATATGGCTCCAAGACACAAAATCAGTAACTTGAATGTAGTCAGCTTTTGGTGTCCATTACAGTTTGTTTCACAGGCATGCAGGCAGCCCACAATGTACGAGCACGTTGATGTCTTCCCTGGGACAGGTCCCACTTGAAGTAAAACCAGCAGGAGGGGACTTTGGTCACTGACTTTAAAGTGTCACACTCTAAAAGACCAAGAGATATCAGACTAAAAATCAATTGTTTTGATCAAGAGCAAGGTCTTTTATTCCACTTTGTGTTCTGCTTGTAAAAAGAGGCACAGAACAGGACGTGGTGCTGTCTTGAAGCTAGACTAACAAACTGAATTTTTGAGACTCTGATACAGAAGTCATTTCCACCAAAAGGTGACAAAAGAGTTGCCTACTGTCTTTGTCTGTGGCCTCAAGGTGAGCCTTGCTGGATTTCCAAGCCCAGACTTGGGGTGTAATTTTGACCTGCCCTTGGGTCTGACCAAGAAATACTCTGCTAAGTCAAAGGACAAGTGTGAGGCTGAAAGGAAAAGCCCTCATCTTCCAGTCTAAGTCTTGTGTAGGTCTTCACACATTTCTTTCCCTGCTTCTATATATTTAACTGAAGACTAAACAGAGTTGAGCTGATTGTTGGAGAGGGCTGCTCAGTGTTCGTGCTTTGGAATGGGACACAGCCAAGAAAAGAAGATTTGTTGGCCTTTCATAGTTTTGTACCCTACCACCCACATACTGAGTTCCCCTCATCAGGGCAAAGGAGCTACAGATTATGTTTGTTAGGAAACTGAGGGGGAATGATTCACTGATTCTTGTCCCAAGTGTTACTTTTGTAAGTGTAAATATTGTATTTCAGCACTCCAGAGCTCGAAAATAATCTTTATTCTTGAAATATTTATACATAAAGAGCATTACTGAAATAGGAGTGCTTGATTACTTGGATTGGGTTGCATGATTGTGACAGACTTATTTTTAGTCGTTGAGCTGAATGGTAACAGGAGACAGAGATTTTTAAAAAGTAAATAACAGGGATAGATGCATTGCTGGTGTATGTTAACTGTTAAACAGCTCTTGTGTTTCTGCATATGGGAGATGGCATCACTTTGGTTTCAAATTTCTGGTGCATCTTGAATTTACTTGTCTTTGGAGCCACGTATGCTGTGATGCACAAAGCACAGTCGCCGGGCATGGACACGGAATTCCTTTGCCATGTAAAGGTAGAGCAGATTCAATGACTTTGAAGACTCAGTGGAATAGGCTTGATCTCAGAAAGAAGTTCTTCACAGAAAGAGATTGCCCTTTGGAATGGGCTGCCCAGGGAGGTGGTGGGGTTGATGTCCCTGGAGGTGTTTAAGAAAAGCCTGGATGAGGCACTTTGTGCTGTGGTCTAGTTGATTAGATAGGGTTGGGTGATTGGTTGGACTTGATGATCTTGGAGGTCTCTTCCAACCTGGTTGATTCTGTGACTCTGTAATAAGTAAAGAAGGTGGCAAAGCAAAGAGACTCCTCTGCTCTGTTTGCTGATGCATGCTGGAAGAGGGAACCAGGGCAGCGTTCGGAGCACAGCAATATTCGCCCCCTTCCTATCCGACCACATAGCGTGGTTACCAATCCAGGTAATTACTTTACTGGCATACTTAGGAGTTCTTCCATCTGAGCTGCTTCCTGCAGGTACATTTCCATCAATCAGGCTTGTCCTTGAAGGCTTAATGATATAGGATTGCTGGGCATTTATGAGATGTGCACATGCCATTATCAGACAAGTTATCTAAACTGTTGCTTTTAGTCAGATCATTCCAGATTGATCCATCTTTCTAACAATACTTCAGCTGTTAATTGAATATGGGCAGTAATGTTTTCCATGTTTCTTAAATTATTTTACTCTTCTGAAACAGGTTCCTTTAGTGGGTATTTATTTATTCAACCACAATGATGCATACACTTACTGGCTGCAGCCATATGAGCTCTAAAAAACTGTCTCTGCTGAAAGCACAGCCCTGCTCTGAAAGGAGCCTGCAAGAGCTGCACAGACATAAGTCTCCTGCCCCAGTGATTTTCCTACCCTGTGTGTTTGGTTTACAAGTGTAGGGTGACAGTCTTTGTTCCCACTTACCCATCATCATCCAGTGCCACAAAGGTTTCTCAAGCTAAATTGCTTCATTTAAACCTGCACTGCCCCACTGTCTCCAGAGAAGGTCCTCAATGACACCTGTGCAAAGCCATGGGCTTGGCTGGGCTTAGGCAGGTGGGAGGGAGGAGAAGTAGTAGTGATCCTTTAGGAAAAGCATGAACTACTAATCCCCCAGCCTGGGTGGCATGAGAAAGCAGCAGAAATGTCTTTTTCTGTCACTTGTGCGAGCAGATTGTTCCAAGTTCACATAAGGAATAAATCTGCTTTCCCTTCTCTGGAGAAGAACATCATGTATTTTCAGGAAATCAGGATCCCTCCCATGCACCACCATCCTGTGGCTTTGGGGAAGGGTGTCAGTGATGGGGCATCCGTGCTCTGGTGACACCAGGGCCTTCCCTCCAGATTTTGTTTTGAACAAACAGGTACAGGCACTGGGAAGGCACACGGAGCAGCCAAGCAAATCTTTTCTTTTGTGTTTGTTTAGTTTTGAGAGGTTTGCCTGAAGGTTCATTGGCGCTCCTACTGCAGACAGTTCGTGCCTGGGCTTCCTTGCAGGGGAAAAAAAAGAGGGGGGGGTTGGGAGGGAGGGGATTTTCCAGGCATGTCAATATGTCCTTGGCTACAGAGATCTCTCTCACATGAGAGACAGTTACAGTTTCTCCCACTTCACAAACAGTTGCTCCTTATGTATGCACACTGGCGCAGCTTCACCCTGTGCTGGTGTTTAACCGGAGCTGTTTACGATAGTTACGCTCTTACCAATTTCTTTGGTGTACTCTCACCTTGTCAATACTGACACACAGTTCTCCAGCAAGAGGTTTATCTGATTTTTCTCTATCTGTAGGTGGTGCTTTTTTCCCCCCACTGTTTTACAGCCACACTGACTTTGTCTGCCTGTCCATCACCCATAATTTTGGACTCGTTGGCCAAGGGTGAACCAAGATAGCAAGAAACCAAAGCAACCACCATGTGTTTTCTGAAACTTGATGGCTGGAGAAGGACAGAGACTTGGACAGGAGCCCTGCAGAGAGGAAAGGCTGTGGAGTGAGCCCAGCCCACATCCCTTCTGCCTGGCCACATGCCTGTGCGTTCAGTGCCAGGGAGAGGTGACAGCACATGGCATAGGCTCAGCCCTGGGGAAAGACAGGGTGACATCAGGGCATCCTAGGTTGTGCAGGGCCACTGGAAAATGCATGAAGGAAAAGGCTTACTGTAATGTAGGGCAAAAGTGGTTGAATTCTGACCATGACACTCAGGGTATCCACTTAGTTTTCCCCGCTACTACTATACAGTGCTTTGCTTTTAATGTGATGGGAACAAGCAGCTTGTTGACCTGCGAAGAATGGCTGCTTCTCAGCACAGCTGCCACCCTCCCACTGGCACCCATGCATGAGACCCCACAGTGGGCACCCAGTGAAGCCCACCCTGCTCTGCAGCCTGGGGTCAGCCCCACAGAGACCTCATGGAAGAGACCTTGAGGTGTTTAACACCTCAGAATGCAGCTGTGTGCCTTGCTGGGCTGTGGGTCCCTGTCAAAGTGTGTCTGTGGAGGCTGCAGCCCCTTTTCTATTTCAAGAGCAGCAGTGGGGCTCTGTGCTGTCTCCAGCACAGACATCAGCCTGCATCTCAGCTGCTCCTAGCCTCCTTAAAGCTCATACACAAGGCTCACAGAAGCAGAGATGAACATTGCACACTCATGAATAAGTGTAATTGAAATTCTGTTCAGAGCTATTTGGGGAAGAGGGGGGAAAAAAATGCCAGTGTAATTAAAATGCACAGGGGAAGGAGAAGTAGCCTATACAGACACATTATGTTATGCAGCACCCAACCAGACAAAGGTCTTTGTCTATAAAAAGCTCAAATATATCTGAGATAATTGCTGTTCATTGATTGTGCCTCTGAAGTGGAGTCATTCTGGCATATTCCACCTTGAGGCTGTCTTATACATTTCTTTGAAAGGGAAAAATTCAAAAGTTCAAATAAAGACACAAGTTCAGTCAAATATGTGGCAGTAAAAGCTTGATTTACAGCATTAAGGTTACTTTCAGCTGACCTAGCCCTGAGTGGTGCTGGGCAGTTTTGTCTGATCTTGTGTTAATGCTGTTAGCCTGTGTTTACTAAATGATTTAGCACTGAAATGTTGGGAGTTGCCAAATATTTGTCTTCTGTCCTTTATGAATATTTGAACAGCTCTTTCTCCAGCTCACTCTGAATGCAGAAGAGAGTGTTAAGAGTAGCGTGCTCCAGTAGCATTACTTTGTGGAGGCTACAGGCCAATAACATTCTTGCATCAGTGACACCTTTGGCCTACCAAAAGTAGGAACACGAAAAAATGTGCTCGAATCCTGCTTCTTATATCCTACAGAAATACAGATTTGAAAGCCAAGAGTTCTTTAATTAGTCCAGAGTTTTTTTCCCTCTCTCCCTCTCTCTCATTCTAAATATAATAGCACTAAATAACCCTTAAACAAACCAGTTTTATGCTGAAGAGAGGATGGGAACCTGAGGTCAAACCCAAACCCCACCTCAGATGTGTGAGGTGAACTGGAGCATCCTCTTCAATTGTCAACCCAGCACCAAAGGGTCAACACTAAACCATGTCCCTTAAGCACCACAGGCTGCTTAAACACCCCCAGGGATGGTGACTCCAGCACTGCCCTGGGCTGACCATGTCACTGTTTGACAACCCTTTCAGTGAAGAAGTATGCCACGAAAGAATCTGTACTCTAGAAGCGGCTTTCAATTTTTGCCTGTAGCCTGCATCACTACACAACCAGGTTTCCTTTTGGCACTCACTATTTAGGCTTGCAGACCCTGGAGTAAACAGGCACCCAGAAGCAGAACTCATTTTCACTTTTAAATGTTATTGCATAAGGACACAGAGATATTACACCAGATTCCCTTGCAGCCAGAAATAGTCGTTTGCAATTTATTTGTTTATTTATTTATTTATTGCACAGAGGTACAAAGCTGAGATTAATTTCCCTGAAAAAAAAAGTTGACCCACAAAGTGGATGATTTGAAATGTCAGCCCTGCTGGAGGAGCGGCAACTTTTCACCTTCTCTGACTTAATCTCATGCATCACGGATGGGAAGTAATAAACTTTTAGTGTGAAAGGACCCATCCCTATTTTGATAGAGCTGCTGGATTTAATAGATCAGGGCTTGATTAGAATATATCTGGCTGTTGCTTCTAGGTCAGGGTGTAGAATGCTTGATGTTTATTTTTTTTCTTACGTCCTAATACAAGGATAAATTCATTTTGTCTGAACTTACTGGTAATCATTTACATTTAGCATGTCTGGAAGAAGCCAAGAGTAATGAAAGGAGATACCTTCTCATTCATGATTTGTTTTTTAAATAGTCCTCATTTCTTTCTTCCTATTTTTTTTCCCCTCATTCCCTCCACATGCTGATATTGCATGCATGGCTTGCTCTCAGCTTGCTATGAAACAAGCTGGGGCAAGCCTTGTAATATGATTCAAATTGTAAATCTCATGTCTTGCATCCCCCAAACACCTCATCGTATATGCAGTCTGGAACCTTCATTCCAGTACCAATTAGACTAATATATCCACCCAGCTCCGACTGGGGGTGATGGATCGGCTGGTGAGGGAAATGGAGGCGATTTTCTCAGCTCCTCTGCATTCCCATAGGCATGCAGCATTTGACAGATTGGGCAGAACTGCCACGAAAGAGTCTGACACAGATGGTGTAATTAGAAAATGCGAAGTGCGAGTGTGAAATTTATCTTTGATCAGCACCTCCTTGCCAGATTGTCATCTATGTTAATATGATGATGGCTTCTTGGAGATGGATAGAAGAAAACAGCAGCCTTGAGGAAGAAATGGAGATAGTTCACAACATAGAGAAGATATTTTGCTTAACTCTGAAGCTCGATCGATTCCAACATGAGTAAAAAGGTGATTTAATGTCTTTAATTCGTAGGAAAACAAATCGAATCTAAATCTGATACCTGACTTTGTTAGGCCCCTAATCAATATGGTAAAATCTTAGCTTTTGTTGGAAGAAGGCAGAGATTAATTTTTTATGAACAGTCAAATAGAAAGTAAATAAAAGAATCAATCTATAGCTATAGACACACTTGAAGCTACTCTATCACTCTTTGTAGAGACCTAATGTAATCTAAACATACAACAAAACATCATTGCAGAGTTGCCTGGATGGGTTTAATGAGTTAGAAGAGATTTTTGCTCACTAAGCTGTGTATTCTCAATGTCATCCTCTCTGGTAGATCATAGAGTCTATTAAGTTTCGCTATGGAGAGCAGAAGCCTTTAACTGTTTCGTTTCCCCCCCCCCCCCCCCCCCCTTTATTCTAAAGGAAGATTTTATCTGGTAATTTGTTTGTTTTCTTTTAAAAATGGATAAATATTCTTTGCCTGAACAAACCATTTTGGTCATTTATCTGGTATCTCCAGCTTTCCCGGCAACCTGAGGTGCGAGGCTCTGCAGCAGAAAGGCTTGCGTCTTTTAGGTGCTTGTGAATCAAATGCTGCTCTTCAGAGCAGAGATTTGGCCTGCGTGAGAGAGGTCTCATTTTCCACTGCAGAAACCGAGGCATGAAGCAGCTGGGTGCAACCCCTTCAAGGTCACAGGGACACCACTGCTGGCAGGGTCCCTTGTCTGCTAGCTCGGTCCCCGCTCCACACCACACCTTGCAGACTGTGCGCTCCTGCGCCTGGGTGGCTCAGAAGGGTTTCAGCTTACAAACCGCTCTGCCATAGTTCATTTTGCTAAAAACTGCTCCAACATCCACATGAACGGTGCTAATTTTCAGGAAGGTAAATTAGCATAATTAATGACCAGCCAAATTTGGGGGTAATACAGTATGTAATTAACATTAGAGAGTTCTGTTGTACCACCTGCCCCCACATTTCATTGTTGCGGTGTACGAACTGTACAGGAGGCTATTTTCCCCTTTGCTGCACTGAGCAGAAAGCAGCTTTCTTCATCAGAATAAGCCATTAGCTGTAATGGCATGTAGGTGTAATGGAATGTGCTCGAAACATCTGTGCTGAGAGCAGGGGAGAAATTGCTGCATGCAGTCCTAGGCCTTTGGGGAGCTTGATTAAGGATTGCTTCAGAGAACTTGAGATCTGGCTTGGGATGCAAAAAAGAGAAGAAAGGAAAATAACACTAATAGATTTACGGATGTACTGCAGGGAGAACAAAGGATTTTTAATTTTTTTTACTTCCCTTTATTGCTCTTATATTGCATCTGTTCTCTGTTGGGCTTTCACTTATTGAATTGATCTGGGGAAAAAAAAAAAAAGAAAAAATGTAGCTCCAAATGCAGTTCAGCAGAAGACATCCGTGCTGTATAAACATGAAAATAGCTTGGAGGTTGGCTTTTTCTTCCCCCCCCCCGCCCTCTTTGTTTGCTAATGAAGACCTCATTGAAACCACAAATAATTCTAACAATAAATATTGATTGCACACACTGCTTTCAAGTGATATGTCCTCTATCTAAAAATCATATAAAGACACACATTGCAGCAACCCCTGCACATAAAGACAGTTCTTGCCTTGTGTTATTTGCATATCTGGAGTATTCCTCTGCTCCTTCTTGTGCTGATTCTGTTTGGGTTGGTTGGTTGGTTTGTGTTTTCTTGCTTTTTTTTTTTCTCCTCCAAGACTTCTTTTAAAATGCATTTCTGATTATTTTATTCTTCTTTTTTTCTTCACCTCCATTTGTTTGCACACACTTTTAATAACCAATGGAATATAAACTCTCAGTACACAACAAGAGTAATTGCAGAACTGCTGGGCTATGGCAGTCCTGGCTACTGACCCATCAAACTGTGATGAATCTGAAATGCAGGTTGCAGGATCTCGGGCAAGGTGAGAGGGAGGAGAGAATGCAATGTCGTAAAAGATGGTTCTGATGCCATAGGAAAAGGAGAGCTGAACGTTGGGGAAAAAAATCCATATTGCAGAAATGGGAATTAATGTAGAGCCTGGGACAGGTGTGGGTGCACTGCACAGAAAATGAGAAACAAACAGGCAAATATTGGGCGGCTTAATGATTAAGTAAATCTTTCGCTTTCTAATTATAAATGACAACAAAGCACTGTGCTCACTGATATCCATCTTCCTTATGAAATAAAAAGCTTTCTGAGCCGGTGCCAAAAATGCCTTGCAATGAAGTTTAAAATATGTAGGGAGGCAAAAATGCAATAAAAATGCAAAAAAGCTAATAATATTCTGGTGACTGGCATTGTTTACAATGCAGAGCACCTGCTGTTTGCAGGAAAAAAATAAAAAGCAAGGGGGGGGGAGGAGGAGGAGGGAGAGAGAGAAAGAAAAAGTGAAATCATCAAACTGTTCTTAAATGGAAAATCTGGGCTGTCTGCCAATTACACAATGTGTTTCAGGTGCACTTTAAATAGGAACAATAAAAGGTACAGGGGAAAGAATCTGAAATGTTAAATCTCAGATACATGAGAATATTATTTGATGATGTTACTTTGAAAGGAAATCTTGGGCACCTTCCAAGTTTCTTCAGTGTAGAAATAGGTTTAAAATGTCTTGCCTCTGTAAAAAAAAGAAAAAAGAAAAAACAAAGGTTGTAAAAAATCTAATTCTCCCTTTAAATTTCTTTTTTATTGAATTAACCCCCAAAAGGAGAAGAGCCAAAAAGATCCAGGAAACTCATCAGGGACTTCCCTTTTACCAGGCTGTTCTACATAGGAGATACTTGGGGGCTATGGTGAAATAACAGCACCAAATTCTATGATATGATAATAGGAAGCTAAGCCCTCCCCAGAGTTACAATTTTGGGTTCCAGGAGGCCAGTGGTGAGGGTCTGGCTCACTAAAGTCAGGGTAGGAGTCTGATACTCGTTTGAGAGGAAAACTCATATTGTCCCAGCACCTTGTTCTGTATCCCAGGGGGGAAATGATGGCTAAGGCCATGTTATGCACTGGAACTGAAGTGAAGAAAATTGGCATTGACTGGTTAAAGACCAGACATGCCTGCATCTGCCTGGTGGCTGTAAAACTTCCATCATAAACAAGAGATTTCTTGTAAGCCTAGTGACCAGAGGTGGGGTGAAAATTGATCCCTTCATCCATACAATTAGAAGCACAATGGGATGTTTTTTACATATGTGCTTCTTTTCTTTGGGAAAAATTCTTTATGTGTTTGATTTTGATAGAAATTGCAACAGTGGAGGAGACTCCTTAATCATACTTAGAAACCACTTGCCTGGGTACTCTTTCTGCCTCTGTCAGTGCAGATAAATAGTTGGAGTGGTGGCTCCTCCTCTGACCTCAAGCCCTGCACTGCTCAGCTCAGCTTGCAATGCTCATGGCTCACTCTCCTCTTGCCTAAGACAAGGTGGGCCTGGACCCATTAGCCTGTGGAGTCAGCAGCTGCTGACCTGTGCGCCCAGGGAGTGCTGCTGGGCAAGGGCCAAGTTCCAGAGATGGTGGTAAGGGTTAAGCAGTATGGATCTCATGGAGCAGTGCTTAAACATGTCCTAAGCCTGTTTAGTTTACTAGTATAGATGTAGCCTTGGAGACCAGAGACCAGATGCTGTGCATCTGCTGCACTCCCTGTAAGATCAGCCCTGATTATTTCCCCACCCTATATCTACAGGGAAGGCCTGTAATAAAGCAGTAATCACTTTCCTCCCATCCTCACCTGAACCATAAGCCAGATCTTCATTTCAGTAACCCTTGGATAAATCAATAATCCTTTTCTGTGGCTGAAATCAGACATGCAATCTTTGCTTCGCTGTTTCTTTTGGGGTCTGATCCTGCCGGGTTTCTCTGTCATTAGCAGAAACAGGATCCTATCTATTATCAAGGGCAGTTTGTTTTGCATTTGATGCTGGCAATTATCAAGCTATCTGAACAAATGTTTGTGAAAGGCCATCTCTTTTAATAGAAAGAATAACTGGGGACACCCTTGGTGCTATCATTGTGCCAGAATATCGAATACCAGCCACTGCATGACATCCCTTCCCCATAATTGTTTCTATTTTTGCTCCTCTGCTTAAACTAACAGTAGTTCCTAATGAAGAAGAAAGAAAATAGGTATCCCATTTTTCTTCCACCTTGATGGTGTATTTTTGGAGCTCATATGGCAAAGCAAAATGGATAAAGTTAAAGCAATACCAGAAAACAGCTGCAGGGCTGAAGCAAGAGCTGGGCTAAGTAGGACTCTGGCTGCTATTGCCACTGTACTGATATTCTGGTCTCCTGGTACAGACCTGAGTACCAGAAATGGAGCCTGCAGGTCTGTTGTGATGGTGGAAGAGGGAGACCATCTGAAAGGAGTCCAAGGAAACACCAGAATTAGAACACAGAGTGAATGGAAGAAAAGGATCAACTCATCAGGATTTATTTTCCTCCAAACCTAGGGTGGTCATTATCAAGGTTGAATACTGGTGAATCCAGCACAGGTTGACTACATGGTCCTGGACAATCTGTTCTAGGTGATCCTACTTGAGCAGGGGTGCTGGGCCATGGGACCTCTGGAGGTCCCTTCCAAACTCAACTCTCCTGTGACTGATTCTGTGACTCTGACTCTCTAACAACATCTATTAAAAGGGATTTGAATAATCTTTAAGTATTTTAAACTACTACAAAATGGGAGAAAAAAGGAGGAGTTTGGTGTATGTAACTCTCCTCCCATGCATGGAAGTGAAGATTCTTGCCTCTATGGCCCCTCTGTTAGGTGGGAATGGTTTTTCTCCTTCTCCTCTTCTCCTTCTCCTCTCCTCCAGTATGTCCAACAATATTCAAATAGTGCAAAAATACAGCTGCAACTCATGGGTGATGCTGAATCCATTGAGTCAGCAGCCAGACTCTGTGACTTCACTGGGACTCAAGTTTTTGGGTTTTGTTGAATGAATTTGATGTTGATTCTTGCCTTTAGGTAGTCACAAGAAGGCATGCAGGAAGCCCTTCCTAGGATCACTCCTACACTGATGTGCTGTGGAACTGCTCTGAAAACAAAATTCTTACAGCCAACTCTGAAGTTTGTTAGAGGTGACTCCAGCAGCACAGTGAAGGAGTATATCATAGTATCATAGTATCATGGTATCGTCAGGGTTGGAAGGGACCACAAGGATCAGCTAGTTGCAACCCCCCTGCCATGGACAGGGACACCTCACACTAGAGCAGCCTGGCCAGAGCCTCATCCAGCCTGCTCTTAAACACCTCCAGGGATGGGGCCTCAACCACCTCCCTGCACAACCCATTCCAGGGCTTCACCACTCTCATGGGGAAGAACTTCCTCCTCACATCGAGCCTGAATCTCCCCACCTCCAGCTTCATTCCATTCCCCCTAGTCCTATCACTACCTGAGATCCTGAGAAGTCCCTCCCCAGCCTTCCTGTAGGCCCCCTTCAGATACTGGAAGGCCACAATGAGGTCACCTGGGAGCCTTCTCTTCTCCAGACTGAACAGCCCCAACTCCTTCAGTCTGTCCTCATAGGAGAGGAGCTCCAGCCCTCTGCTCATCCTCGTGGCCCTTCTCTGGACACCTTCCAGCACCTCCAGATCCCTCTTGTAATAGGGGCATAACTCTTCCTATGCTTTCTTTTAAATACCAGTAGCTTTCTACAATCCAAATCTTATTCCCTATTAACTCCCCTGGAACAATTTGAGTACAATTAGCTACAAGAATCACAGAATCATTAAGATTGGAAAAGACCTTCAAAACCATGAAGTCCAGTCATAACCCAGCTACCATGACCACCAAACTATATCCACAGCTGCACACTTCTTGAACACTTCCAGAGATGGTGATTCTACCACCACCCTGGGCAGCCTGTTCCAGCATCTCACCACTCTCTCAGTGAAGAAGTTTTTCCTAAACCTCCCCTGGCACAACTTTAGCCCATTTCCTCTTCTTCTATCACAAGTTATGTGGGAGAGGAGACCTACACCAGCCTCACTCCAACCTCCTTTCAGGTAGCTGTAGAGAGCAATAAGACCTCCCCTCAACCTTCTCTTCTCCAGACTAAACAACCCCAGCTCCTTCAGACACTCCTCATGTGATGCCCTCCAAACCCCTCTCCAGCATCATTGCTCTTCTCTGGACAGGCTCCAGGACCACACTGTCTTTCCTATATTGTGGTGTCCAGAACCGAACACAGTATCACAGTATCACAGTATCACAGTATCACAGTATAACCAAGGTTGGAAGAGACCCCAAGGATCATCAAGTCCAACCTGTCCCAACAGACCTCACAACTAGACCATGGCACCAAGCGCCACGTCCAATCTCCCCTTGAACACCTCCAGGGACGGCGACTCCACCACCTCCCTGGGCAGCACATTCCAATGACGAATGACTCTCTCGGTGAAGAACTTCCTCCTCACCTCGAGTCTAAACCTCCCCTGGCACAGCTTGAGACTGTGTCCCCTTGTTCTGGTGCTGGTTGCCTGGGAGAAGAGACGAACCCCCTCCTGTCTACAACCACCTTTCAGGTAGTTGTAGAGGGCAATGAGGTCACCTCTGATCCTTCTCTTCTCCAGGCTAAACAATCCCAGCTCCCTCAGCCTCTCCTCATAGGGCTTGTGCTCAAGGCCTCTCCCCAGCCTTGTTGCCCTTCTCTGGACACCTTCAAGTATCTCGATGTCCTTCTTAAACTGAGGGGCCCAGAACTGGAACACAGTACTCAAGGTGTGGCCTAACCAATGCAGAGTACAGGGGCAGAATGACCTCCCTGCTCCTGCTGGCCACACTATTCCCAATACAGGCCAGGATGCCATTGGCCTTCTTGGCCACCTGGGCACACTGTTGGCTCATGTTTAGGTGGGTGTCAATCAGCACCCCCAGGTCCCTCTCTGTTTGGCAGCTCTCCAGCCACTCTGACCCCAGCCTGTAGCTCTGCATGGGGTTGCCGTGGCCAAAGTGCAGCACCCGGCACTTGGACTTATTAAATGCCATCCCATTGGACTCTGCCCATCTGTCCAGTCGGTCGAGGTCCCTCTGCAGAGCCTTTCTACCCTCTAACTGACTAACATCTGTTCCCAACTTGGTGTCATCTGCAAACTTGCTGATGACTGACTCAACCCCCTCATCCATATCATCAATGAAGATGTTAAAGAGGATGGGGCCCAGCACCCACAGCACTGAAGCTGTGGCCCTGCCAGGGCTGAGTACGTGACACAATCCTCCTTAGTTGTAACACCCAAACTCTTCTTCCTGAGATAAGGAACAGGAAAATGGGACAGTCAGTTTGAGCCCAAACTGATGAAATTTTTGTCCCAGGGATTTTAGGTTTCAGATCTGCTTAACTTAGAGGAAGTAATAATAGCACCTAGCAAACAAAAGATAGCTCAAGAAAAGAGTGATACATACTGGCTAGCAAAGAATGCTGTGTTGAAAAAATCCAGAGGCAAGCTGCAGATCATCCATACTGGATGACCACTGGGGCATGGAACACTGATGTCACGATTCCAGGCTATCTAAATACAGCATGGAAATAAACACAATATTCCTGTACTGTAAGTTTGTTAAAAACCTGCCTTGTTTTTATAGCTGGACTCAGAGACAGATCTAAATTGCTTGGTTAATTTCTAAAGGCTTGGATTTCTTCTCTTCCAATTAAACCTAAGTATCTTGCTGTTATAAAGAGAGAAGGGAGCTGGGAAAAACATAAAGTGCACTTTGCCTGTCCTTCTGGTGCTTCAGGTGAATTTGTTCCTTTATTGATTTAGCCAAAAGAAAGTAGTTTAACCAGTTCATTGCTCCTGAAACACAGCTGGAGCTTGTTACCCTCCAGAAAAGCATGGAGGAAATCTAGAAAGTCCCCTGAGGACTTAAACTCTCTGCTTGTCCTTGAACAATCAGTTACATACCTCTGAGTAACTGATCACCCGGAGTGGAAGCTTTGCAAAAGCCACTTGATGGCTTAGCTCTATTTCCATTACAAGAACACAATTCTGACTTCCTGCTGCTTCAGGCTGCTGCAAGGGGACTGTGAGAACTGAGTATTCCCTCACTTCAGCTGCTGCTTCTCTTCTTACAGAGTAATACTGGCTTCCACAAAAGAAAAATAAGCAACAGAGAGCCAACAGTTGAAGTTCACAGTGCCAATTTCAACTAAGCCAAGGGAGCCTTGTAAAGTGTGACACAGCAACACTGAGACCATGTCTTCCCAGATACTGCAGCAAGCCCTAAGTGCTTTAGCTTCAGGTTCAGAACAGGTAAGACTGTGGTAGTTTTAGGCTGTACCTTGAACGTTTTCCACAGATCTTGAACAGAGAGTAGTAGAAAGTACATAAATTACTATTGGGTGTGAAAAAGGAAAATAATGATAAAGACTAAATAATCCCATTAGAGAGATAAGAGACATAAAGGTTACATCTGTAAACTAACTTGCTCTCTTTTTCGCTTCCTTTGCTCTAGCAGACACTGGCTCTGGCTTCTGCTGGCTTTGCTGGCCTTGGCTGCATTGCTTTGCTGTGGCTAAGTACTAACAAACAACTCTCTGCTCTTCTCTCTCCTCTATCATGTACAAGGGAAAGGGAGCAGGGAGGGAGAAGCTATTAGTAGCCCCCCTGGTTGGTTCCAGGGGGATTCTTGTGCTGTTTATAAATACCTGTAAATGTTAGATATTTTGTACATATTCATTGCATTTCATATGTTAGATTGTAGTTTTGCTTGTAAGCACAACTTCATTTGCTTCCACTGAGCTGCTCTGGCAGTTTTATGTTGGGGGTTATTTTCAACCCACCACAAAGACCAAGGATAATGCCTAGAGAACTACTGGGAGATTGTGGTGATGGTACCTCTCTGCAACCACTGAATGACTTCCTGTCATCTTTCCTCACCCTTCATCACAAATCTTCAAGAAAGCTGAAGGTTGTTGTTACTTTTAAAACTCACAGCCTTCAAAGAAAAGTGTGTGCTTTGTCACAGAGAATCACCAAGGTTGGAAGAGATCTTAAAGATCATCAAGTCCAACCTGTCACCCAAGACCTCATGACTAAACCATGGCACCAAGTGCCACATCCAATCCTCTCTTGAACACCTCCAGGGGACAGTGACTCCACCACCTCCCTGGGCAGCACATCCCAATGGCGAACGACACTCTCAGTGAAGGACTTTCTCCTTACCTCCAGCCTAAACTTCCCCTGGCACAGCTTGAGACTGTGTCCTCTTGTTCTGGTGCTGGTTGCCTGGGAGAATAGACCAACCCCCTCCTGGCTACAACCTCCCTTCAGGTCATGTGTCCTTAGGAGCACCCTAAGGGGGCATTTACATTCTTGAAACAACTGAAGCAAAAATATTGTCAGGTGGATGTGGATAGTATTAGTGCTGTTTAATTCAGTGATTTGCAGAGAAGGGCAACGAAGTTGGTGAGGGGTTTGGAACACAAGCCCTATGAGGCTGAGGGAGCTGGGATTGCTTAGCCTGGAGAGGAGGAGACTCAGGGGTGACCTTATTGCTCTCTACAACTACCTGAAGGGAGGTTGTAGCCAGGCAGAGGTTGGTCTCTTCTCCCAGGCAGCCAGCACCAGAACAGGAGGACACAGTCCCCAGGCTGCGCCAGGGGGAGGTTTAGGCTGGAGGTTAGGAAGAAGTTCTATACAGAGAGAGTGATTGCCCATTGGAATGGGCTGCCCAGGGAGGTGGTGGAGTCACCATCACTGGAGGTGTTCAGGAGGAGACTTGATGGGGTGCTTGGTGCCATGGGTTAGTTGTTTGGGTGGGTTGGATTGGTTGATAGGTTGGACGCGATGATCTTGAAGGTCTCTTCCAACCTGGTTAATTCTATTCTATTCTAGTCTAGTCTAGTCTAGTCTAGTCTAGTCTATAATTGATAGAGTTTTAGGGCCAGTGGACAAACTGATCCAACCAGGCAACTGTTCAGCTGTAGCGCCACCGTGGTATCTGGTATAACAGAATATGCATCAAACTGGCCACTGGGAATGGCAGAAGTAGTCCTAAACAAGCCCGTGCTGAGTTTTGTCACTGTGTTTGCCTGCTTGCATTGATGTAGAACATAACATTTCACCAGACACTTCTTGTAAGTCCGTGCTTTCCAAAGGGCCGTTTCTGGAAAGCTATCCATTCTGTCAGAACCTCAAGCAGCAGAAAATTCATACATTTCTTGGTGCCTTATTTCAAAGGTTAATTATTCTCACTGTTCAGTATGGTATCTTCCTAGATCTTTGTTCTTTAATTTATTAAACACCTCTGTTCAAGCAACCTCCTGCCCTTACTTAAACACTCTGATCAAATCACTGCTTACCCTTTGCTTTGGGAAGCTTCCCAGACTGAACTTCTCCGCAACCAGCACCTCCCTCCAGCAGATCCAAATTATCTCGTGGCTCTTCGGTGTTTTAAAACATGACTTGACAAAAGATATAGTACTGAAAAGACAAGAGATCCAAATTACCCAGTGGCTCCTTGGTGTTTTAAAACATGAGTTGACAAGAGATATAGTACTGCAAAGACAGTCTTTACGATGCCACACCTGCTATCCCATAGTATTTATGTCCATGGATTTTGTTCGCTTACTGCACCCTGAACACATGCTCAGCCGGTTTTGCATGGTGTCTGTCTCCTTCCTTTCACAGATCTGCTTGTATTGTTCTTTTATGCTACTGGGTTTTTTTTCAGGTGTGGGAAAGCAACCTCTCTTCCCCTGGCTCCCTGGTCCATGCTAGGCTCCTGCTGTCATTGGAGTGTCCAGGGTCAGATGGCTAGACGTTGCAGGTGGAAGGCCTTTACCTCTGTGGTCTGATTTGTACCCCAGACTGACAGATCTTGAGCTTAACCTGCAAGGCCCTTGCACTCTTCTTGAGCTTTTGCCAGAGGGCTGCTGCAGGCAGCAGCTCTATCTCAGTATATCTGTGAATCTATTAATGTGGTTCCATCCATGTTATACAGATTCTGTCACCATCTCCACACAGCTCAAGCCCAACCTCTTTGTGGTGCTGGTTCGGTTGTTGCACTGGAGCTCCTGGCCTGGCCAGAGCTTCGGGGTGTGCATCCACCCATCTGCAAAGGTGACAAATACCACTTGCAACTAGGAGGTAGTCACAGTGGGGAAGGAAAAAAAAAATCTCATCATGCATGTTGATGCATAGCATTTTATGGCACAGCTTGTCACATTTTACTGCTTATAAATGAACATCCTCACCACATCAGATCAACAAAACAAGATATATTTACTTTCCCCTATCCTACGTACATAACCCTCTGGCTAAAATATGCACTCATCCCTTAAAATACACTGCAAAATACATCTGATATCCTTCAGAAGTGCTTCTTTGAAAGTCTGATTTTTGACAGCAGCTTGTTTTGCTGATGTAAACATATTAGTAGCAAGAGCATAAAAAGTTTATTGATTTTAGTTCTTAAGGTGGGTTAAAAACTACATAAAAGCTCTATTTTGTGCCCTAGGTGAGTAAATCAGCACTGTTTCTACTTTGCAGCCAGTGAATCATACTTTATGTATATATATTTAGATATACTTCATGTTAAACTCTTCCTGCAAACATAGGAATAGGAACAAAGCTTAGTAGTGGAGAGAACACACAAATTACTTCCAGCCTTTTAGAGGCATAGCAGAAGCTTCAAACACTGGAATATAGATGACTAAGACAGCCAGAAAACCCTACTTCCAATGAATAAATAATCCCAAGATTGGAATTAGAATCTACAGAGTTGTCAGGGTTGGAAGGGACTTCAAGGACCATCCAGTTCCAACTCCCATGCCATGGGCAGGGACACCTCACACTACAGCAGGTTGCTCACAGCCACAGCCAGCTGGCCCTCAAAACATCCAGGGATGAGGCTTCCACCACCTCCCTGGGCAACCTGTGCCAATGTCTCACCACCCTCATCGAGAAGAACTTCTTCCTCACATCCAATCTCAATCTACCCATTTCTAGTTTTGCCCCATTCCCCCAATCCTATCATTACATGATACTCTAAAAGTGCCTCCCCAGCTTTCTTCAGATCCTGGAAGGCCACAATTAGGTCTCCTTGGAGCTGCCTTCTCTCCAGACTGAACCACCTCAACCCTCTCTGTCTCTACAGCTGAGGAGCTCCTGCCCTCTGATCATCTTCATGGCCCTTCTCTGGACACCTTCCAGCACCTCCAGATCCTTCTTGTAATAGGGGCTCCAGAACTGGAGGCAGTGCTCCAGGTGGGGTCTCAGCAGAGTGGAGCAAAGGTTAACTTGTAGTTAATTAGCATAACACTAGATAATATTCTTTGCAGCATCACAGGATGAGACAATTGCTTGTTCATGTTACTCCTGAAGGAAGACAAACCTATGTCATGCTTGTGTTTTAAACTGGGGGCAGATACATAGGGGCACACATGTGTGCACACACAGTCATGCTCACACATCTGTGTGTATTTTTAACACAGCCAAGTGCCAGGTTCTGCACATTGGCCACAACAACCCCATGCAGTGCTACAGGCTGGGGTCAGAGTGGCTGGAGAGCAGCAGGGCAGAGAGGGACCTGGGGGTACTGGTCGATGGTAGGCTGAACATGAGCCTGCAGTGTGCCCAGGCAGCCAAGAGGGTCAAGGGCATCTTGGCCTGCATCAGGAACAGTGTGGCCAGCAGGAGCAGGGAGGTCATTCTGCCCCTGTATGCTGCACTGGTTAGGCCGCACCTTGAGTCCTGTGTCCAGTTCTGGGCCCCTCAGTTTAGGAAGGAGTTTGACTTGCTGGAATGTGTCCAGAGAAGGGCAACGAGTTGGTGAGGGGTTGGAACACAGCCCTATGAAGAGAGGCTGAGGGAGCTGGGGTTGCTTAGCCTGGAGAAGAGGAGACTCAGGGATGACCTTATTGCTCTCTTCAACTACCTGAAGGGAGGTTGTAGCCAGGCAGAGGGTGGTGCTTCTCCCAGGCAGCCAGCACCAGAACAGGAGGACACAGTCCCCAGGCTGCACCAGGGGAGGTTTAGGCTGGAGGTTAGGAAGAATTTCTATACAGAGAGAGTGATTGCCCATTGGAATGGGCTGCCCATGGAGGTGGTGGAGTCACCTTCATTGGAGGTGTTCAGGAGGAGACTTGATGGGGTGCTTGGTGCCATGGTTTAGTTGTTTAGGTGGGTTGGATTGGTTGATAGGTTGGACGTGAGGATCTTGAAGGTCTCTTCCAACCTGGTCTATGCTGTTCTATTCTATTCTATTCTATTCTATTCTATTCTATTCTATTCTAGTCTATTCTATTCTACTCTACTCTATTCTATTCTATGCTATGCTATGCTATGCTATGCTATACCTATATCTATATCTATATCTATATCTATATCTATATCTATATCTATATCTATACCTATACCTATATCTATATCTATACCTATATCTATATCTGGATATCTTTAGCTGCTTCTACAAGCAACCCCCCACAAAAAAATCTGAATCTCCAGCCCTTGCCTTCCCCCTGCTATCAAGGGTCTATTCGTTAGTCCACTGAATACCCATTTGTCATGGTCTTTACAGTACCATGAAGTTATGATTAATATTATGGCTCATGTACAGCGGGTTGAAAGACCACATTCATTTTCAAAGTCACGTTGCATTGATTAGAATTCACTGCAGGTTATTCAAATAACGATCCTCTCTTTTCCCAGGAGAATCTCCGTCTGATTTTTCTTTATCCTCATTAAAGATCCCAGGTGCAGACAAAGCTTTAGATACTTCTAATTTGCATTATCCTTGGGAAGGAGGTAATTCACATGCCTTCAGTATCTAGCACTTGTTTTTGTAGTTTGCTCCTTCCTATCTGTCTATTTAAATAAATCAAGAAATTTAGCCTTTATAAACCCTCTGACAATAGAAAATGCCAAATTTTATTATGCTTAGTAATGAGCACATGTATTCAGAAATCTCCGTTGTAATTCAGAGGAAGTTGGGGTTTGGGGGTTTTATTTCTTTGCTCCTCAGCGTGTTTTACATAAAATGCAATCTCTGCTCACCCTCTCACTGATAGGAGAGGGTGATTCTTTAAAATCAAGATACACATTTGATATCAGCCTCTCACTGATGTGAGGATATCCCTCAGCAAACAGCCTGTGAGTAATCACTGCCAGGATTTAATGGTCTTTTTTTTTTTCCTTTCCTTTTTGCTGGTCATGTCTAGAACAGTGAAAGTGCACAGCACCAAAAATTGTCTGGTGGAACTTAACAGTTCCATTAAACACAGCACTCGCATGGATTCCACATCTGGTTTCTGAGGCATAAGTTTGTGTGGGCCCTCTGTTTTGCAACAAAATAATCTGTCTTGGACTATTTTTATCACAAGCCTTTGTGTAATGAGTTTAGCCTGAAGCAGACTGACAGCATTGTTGACATTTCATTGAGTTTCCATCCTCAAGAGAGAGGAAATTTTAGCTAATTAAATAATGTTATAGTGTCTTAGAAACTACAAAGGCAATGGGAAACCACACAGCAGTCATACTGTATTTGTTAAGATCACTTGTGTATTCCTGAGGTTTTATTATGCAGAAGTCATTCTTCTAACAGTCTTTAAAGCAAGTCATACATTAAATAAGCTTTTCATAGCTCAACCTTGATAATAACATTTGTAAACTGCTTCATGGATTCATGAAACGAAGCCAACTGTGGGGAAAGTTATTTAGGAAATACTGAAACAATTTATTAGTTTTCATCATTTCATCAGAAATGACCAGACAGCATTGCCCAAGTGTGCTGAGGGCAGAGAGGCAGCAAGGACTTTGCTGTGTTCTTTTGTGGCTACCTAGGGAGAAAAGCTGCTCCTCCATGCCAAGAGCACAAGGGAAGGGGCAGGGGAGAGATGAGGCCAGACTGGCTTATTGAAAAGTTGGTAGTGGGGTGCAGGCCCCTTTGGGGTGGCAGGGCGTGACTCTGGGGAATGCTCAGGGGGTGGAACAAGTGGCCTTCTCTCTTCCCCTGAACCATGTGCTCGGATGTTTGTCTCAGCAGAAGCAGGAGGTGCTGTCTTGAGGTGTCCCTTCCAGCACCACAAGCAGTTTCTGTAGGTAATCAGGTGCTGGGCAAAGAGCAGCTGCCTCAGATTAGACCAAAATGAAGGACAAACAGTATTCATCGTCTGAGCTGCAAGAGACAAGCCAAGGTGCCTTCCCCAACTTCCCCTCACTCTTTGACTCCAGCTGTCCCCAAGAACTGCTGTCAGCCCTGGCATCCTGGTGTCTTGTGGCAGTGCTGTGGGGGCACCAGCAGAAGTGCAGGGCACCAGCAGAAGTGCAGGCACCAGCAGAAGTGCAGGGCACCAGCAGAAGTGCAGGCACCAGCAGAAGTGCAGGGCACCAGCAGAAGTGCAGGCACCAGCAGAAGCACAGCAGGGAGTGCAGGGTTTCACTGTGGACTTGAGTAAGCAGGTAACCCACTGCCAGAAAATACCTTCCCCTCACCCAAAGCTCCTGCCTGTCAGAGGAAGGAGAGAAAAGGGTAACACTGCTGCCAAGCTCAGAACTTAGATCTGATTTAGCCAGGCGTGCTCAGACACCGTGGTGAGAAAACTGCAGCAAATGTGAACAGTTCAGCCTAATCAGGACAGCAGGACAAATAGCTCCCCTCAGCTCCATCCAAGTGCTTGGCACAGCAGGCAGGTGCCCAGACACTAGTTCAGCTTTGCCATTTCTACAGAAAATTAAATAAATTAATTGCACTCTTCTTTATGTGCAGGAGAGTGAGTCCTTTGTTCCAAACAGCTTCGCTTCTGGGGGTGTGGAGCACCCCACAACTTCACCCCCTTGCTTTGCTGGGCACTCAGCATCTGGTGATTACCTTGGAGAGCGTTATATGGATGGGTGTTCAAGAAGTGTGCTTGGCTGATAACACTGCCTGCCACATCAGGAGCATAAGAATACATTTCTTTATTAATTACTTAATTTCTGGTTTAAGATGTCAGTGTTTCCCTGATAGGAGACCCTGTATATATCTTGTTTCATGACTTGAAATGGTTCATGGCATTACAGACTAAAGCACAACACAGAGCAAGTGGAGCTGCTGAAGAAGGGGATGGTTTTCTTCACATTTTCCTTTCAGGCACAGGGTGCTGTTTGCTGGTAATTTAAACTGGTGGCCACCACAATGTGTCCTTCTAAAGTTCTCAGTCCGTGATAAGGACGTTTCACATTTGCATAACATCTTTTCATCCTGGAAGAGCAAAGCACTTTAAAAATTAATTTAACATTATAATCTCCCAGCAGTGGTGATTCACCCACTGTGCTGCCAGAGCAGAGCAACTCAGGAATTGTCCCTGCAAATCAGGGACAGCCAGCACTAAACTCCTCTGGGACTCTAAAGGGCTGCTGAGTTCCCCGGTGAGGAGCGCATGGATGTGTCTGCGCATGGGGGGGGTGTGCTGAGGAAGGATCCCCACATTGCCATCTCCCTCTGGGTGGACCTTGGGTCTTTTCCTGCATGTGGCAGCAAGCTGAGGCTTTCAAGATGCACAGAGGCAGAGGAGAGCCCAGGAACACACTGTGAGCCCCCTAAAATCTTTATTCTCCCATTAAGCCTCAGGGAGCCTGAAAGATTTTATTAGCCTTAATTACGTTTTGCCTGGGATCATGAGGTCGGCGGGCTTGGCGAGCTTTTGTTTTTCAAAATCTAACTTGCTTGCCAGGAGAGTTTTCCCAAGCTCTCATTTTATTGTGGTTTCCAGCGGGGGATCTTGTTTCAAGGGATATGATCAAAGTAAAGGACATTTCTTCTGGGACTTATTTTACATAGATTAGATCTCATTATGCAACTTGCTCTTTAGTCTATATTCTTTTTATAAGCTTCTGGCTATATGAATGAATTTTACATAGTAAAGTGTGAATTTATTATAATGAAAACACTTTCTGAGTGAAAGGGAGGCAAAATACAGCACAGTGTAATACATTTAAGCTTCCTTATCAGCAACACATTTCAACACTGCAGCAGTTTAATCTTATCTCAAACAAGGTTGCTGCGCACTAATTTCCATGCAAATTTTTAGCTGCCTTTATTTTAATTTAAAAAAAAAAAAAGGAAAAAAATATATTTGCTGGAATTGTATTAAATTTAATGTTTCTTTCCTAGATGTGGGTTTTTTTAAGCTTTCTTTCAAAGGCATGCTTGGTTTTTCCTAAGGTTTTAAGATCTGCACTCGATTAAGTCGTTACAACTTGACACCGTTGGCGTTCCACTGAGGTGGGAATTTGTGATAATGTCCAGCAGCTCCTTCTGAGTGCAAAATGCCCTGGATTAGTCCTGTTGGACAGCCTTTAACAAGACTGAAAACTGAAGAAATTAAAGTGAACATGGAATAGATCTTAGCATAGACAGGAATAACTTTCCAGCGTTGTTAAGCTTCAGGGACTAAGGAGAAGTGGGAACCTTTGTTGAAAGCCTCATTCTCCGAGCATACAACAAGAGCAAGTCTCTGAATGTTGTCCTCCTGTACTGTACACCTAGCTACACTTCAACCTAACCTGAGCTTTGGCTCAATGGATGAAAAGCATCTACATGCTTACCCAATGCTCAGGTAAATAACTATGGTCTTGGCTGAATTTCTTCAAGTGAGTAAGCAGGTATGTATTTATTATCTCCCAAATTCACCCATTTGAAGCTAAAATTGTCAACTGGGTGAGAATTTAATTGTCAAATGGAAGTGTTGTGTGGAATGTGTCCAGAGAAGGGCCACAAGGGTGAGCAGAGGACTGGAGCTGCTCTGCTATGAGGACGGACTGAGAGAGTTGGGGCTGTTCAGCCTGGAGAAGAGACCTTCTTGTGGCCTTCCAGTATCTGAAGGGGGCAACAAGAAAGCTGGGGAGGGACTTTTGAGGGTGTCAGGGAGTGATAGGACTGGGGGGGATGAAACAAAACTAGAAATGGGTAGATTGAGATTGGATGTTAGGAAGAAGTTGTTCCCCATGAGGGTGGTAAGAGCCTGGCACAGGTTGCCCAGGGAGGTGGTGGAAGCCTCATGCCTGGAGGTTTTTGCAGCCAGGCTGGATGTGGCTGTGAGCAACCTGCTGTGGTGTGAGGTGTCCCTGCCCATGGCAGGGGGGTTGGAACTGGCTGATCCTTGAGGTGCCTTCCAATCCTAACAATTCTATGATTCTATGATTTGGTTGGTGGTTTTACGGTACCCTCACTTTTCAACCTGTCAAGGCATTTCTTTGACAAGGTTTTTCAGGGCAGGCAATGATCCCAAAAATAGATTCAGTCATTCAGATTCCTTCTCTATTATATTGCATAAGTGAAAAGAATAATAAAATAATTCCTTCCCACCTACCTTTTTTTCATTTTTTTTTTCTTTCAAGGACAAAATCGAGGTGAAATTGCTTCTGTCAAAACACTAAAATTAGGCATTGACCTTAAAGGGGCATAAACAGTCTCAGAACCTTCATAAAAGGACAGGTGCACCTGAAAGACCTACTTCATTTTAGACTGAAATATGGAAGGGAACTTAGAGCAGAGCACCTAGAGGGTTTGCACTCCCATCCATGCTGTACTCAAGAAGCTTCATGCATGGGGAATGGGATCTTCACAAGTATCCAGCCTCCACCTCTCTCTGAATCCACTGAATTCAGGGCATGATGTAGCCACTGTGAACACTTCCAAAACCCATAGTGCCTCTTGTAGGGACTGCTGACTCATAGCCAACATCTGAGCTCTACTCATTGCATGCATTGTGCATCTACTACTTTCTGCCCCAAATCTGGTGAACCCTGGTACAAAACCCATTGAAAAGCTTGTGAACAAAGGGGTTAAATTCATACCAACACACTTAATTGCAATCTTACTTACATCCTGTGAGCAGCTATTATATGTTTTTCCCAGGTTATGATTCACAGCTTATGCATCTTCAGTTGATCATAGCATAAGGCAGAGGCTCAGGAAAGGAATGTTTTTCAGCTAAATGGTTAATTAAGACTTGGAGATTTTTTTAATGATTTTTTTTTCCCCCCTCTGATCAATGCAAGTCAAATTCTCGGTGCAAGTGGTTGAATCATCTTCAGAACTCTGCTCATAATTAAACCACGAGGAGGCTGTTGTGATTAAATGTGGGAAGCTGAAAATACGTGAACCATAACAAAGGATCAGAATTCACTTCAAGCTTTGCATAAAATACAGTTTCAGATTTTATTATTTTTTTTATTTTAGTATTAAAAAAAGCTTTCATCCTTTGCCTTCCCCCTTTTTCTTTTAGACAGAATTTCTCCCAAATTCAGCTACATTTCCTATGATTAATAACAAATCTTGCACAGGTAACTGCTGTCTTGCTTTCCTAATTGGGAGAAACTCCCCATGTCCTTTGTCCAAACAATAACCTTATTTTAACATTTATTTTTTCTTTTATTAAAAATATAGATCTTTAATGGCTACTCTTAGGCCTCAACAATTACACTTACTGTATTGATGAGTAATTATTCCCCCAGTGAATTCCTCACAGCTGTAGAATCCACACGCGGTGCCGGCTGCCTACAATAAATTGCTAAAATCTATATTCTTTATTGTGTTCTAATTCTTTATTGCTATAATAATTTCTCTTTCTGTCTTTCTAATTAGACTATATAGCTTTTGCAGAATAGCTTTTGCACAGGATATTTGTTTTGGGTTTTTTTTTTCCTGTTCATGTAATTTAATCTGGAATAGTTGTAATTACCACACATGCGTAGCTAAAAAGCCGGGATTCGCTTGTCTCGCCTTGGCAAAACTCTCTTTTTAAAGCAATGACTAGTAAATGCAGGATGGTGTGAACAACTGGCAGAACTAATGTCTATTTTTTAAACCCAGTAAATCCCAGAACTGGTCAATACTGAACTCTCACAGCTAGACCAACCTTTCTAACTTGTAAAATTCAAAGCTGGAGACTTGGTTGCACCAAGACTGAAATGGGACTACAGCATCTCCAAAGCAGCTGTACAGGACTTTGGTGTTCACTCTTCCTCTGCTAACAGCAACACCACAGAAAGAAGGTTGGAAGATATCTCTTGTATATTCACAGCCAGAAGAGAAAAGATTCTCTTCATCCTGACTTCCCAACCCAGCTGGAGGGACTTGCATGATCTCTGATAACTTGTAAGCAGTAAAGCCCAGAACCAGGCACTCTCTTGCTGGCCTAAAGGTCCCCAGCCAGTGGCTTTCAGTTGGATTATTAGCTGCATGAGGAGTAGACAGGGAGGGGAATATCTTAGACATTATAAAAAGCTGCAGAGAGAGGGAGATGTCTAAAATATCATCTACATTTTTTGGAGTTAGGTACTATATTTCAGTCCATTTTTGTGTACCTAAGACTCCAATTCATGAACCAGAATCTCAAAGGTGCCACAGTCATTCTTTAGAGGAACACAGACTTTGTAGAAATGACTGCCAAAGGAGGTCTGCAGAAGGGCAGCTTGAGGAACTAGTGACCTGGGTATGATGTCCTCTTTTGCTGTTTATACCTCCATTGCAGAACATCCCTTTTTGTTGAAGCCAAACCACTGAATAGAAAGGGCTGAATATTTCTGACTCCAAAAAGGACCACAGAGGACAGGCTGTGACTGTGCAAGAGTGTCTACCTCCACAAAGGTAGATGCTTCAGCAGCCTGAGAGATGGGAAACTTTGATGAATTGCTCATGTGCTTCCTAAGTTTCATCTTGACACTAATTAAGTGTCCTAACTCCTCCCTCTGGCGTGGCTTTTGGTACTTTCATCCACTGTGGTCAGATCATTTAATTGCAACTTGCTGAATCCAGTCCTGTGCTTTGCACGTCAGGAAAAGAGCCACTGATACTAATGGGGTTTTGCCTGCATGATCCCACCTGTGATGGGGCAGCCGTCTCTGCGTCCTGGTGACAGCATCTCCCACTCACCACCACCTTCTAACAGCTGAGGGACATGCAGCTACCGTGCAGACACCTTTCCTTAGTCTAGGTTCAGGAAGAGACTCTCTCCAAACTAAATTAGTGAGGCTTGTTCACTGTATTTTAAGCATAATGGGCAACATAACAAGAAGGAAATCACTGTATTTTTTTTTCCACTAAGTGGGAAAGAAAAGGAAATAATGTTCCAGAGAGTGCTAGAACGGGAACAAGTTCACCACAGGAACACAGCGGCTAGAAGATTTTAATGAATAAATGACATTTCCATCTGCTAAAAAACAAAGATCACAAGCAGTATTTACCTACAGATCAGAGCATAGCATGAAATCTTCCTTTGTAGGAATCCTGCCACAGTGACCCCATTTTGCAGGAAATCTTTAATTACGTTCAGGGCTGCTTACCTTTGGTAATGAGAGCCAGATCTTTTTCCAGTTGAGCCAGTCACAAACCTTCTGGGTTTTTTTTTTCTGCCATCAGAAAGAGTAAGTCTCTAATCCATATCACAAACATGCATCCTCATTTAGCTGAGTCTAGATGTAAAACTGGTTACTGTCACACCGAGTGCTCATGGTCAAGGTTCAAGTAATGGCTAATGCTCTAAGTGAGACTACACATAAGTGCATTTGGTTCCAAATGCATTGTCCTAGCTGGTGAACACAAAACAGCTCCCTAGCCATTTAATTATCTGAGATTATAATGATCCTAACTTTGAATAGGATTTTCTGCCACACCTTCTGGTTTCTGAAAGGCAGTGCCCTGAAGCACAACCAAATTTGTCCTCTTTGCCTTATATATATATATGTATATATATATATAAAGTTAATTCATTTTTCACAGGATTGTTAAAATATTTTATATCTTCTGTTTCTTCACAATGCTGGTTTATAGATAGTTTTCCTTTTGGAAGCATTAAACATATGAAAATAGGGTGCACACACATGAGGGGATGCTTACTCATGCAAATAATCCAATTGAACTCGGTGAACTTCCTGAAGACATCATTACTCATGCAAGTAAGTGATTACAGGACTGTGTCACACAATGAACAGTGTGGGCCTGATTATCTTCTCACCTACACTGATTTTAGATCATTACAGTTCCACTGGCTGTAATGGAATTACTCTCCCTGATGTAAGGAAATTGTGATTCATACACTCGGTTAAAAAACTTACCTTGAGAATAATAATGACCACGAGATGAATCATTTAGGTACCATGCAACAGAAGCAGATCTGTAAGTGCATTTCTGCTAAGATCTTGCCATTATCCAAGCCCATTGCTGAGCCTGATCCCTGTCTGACTGGGCTTAGTTTTACATGCAGCGCTCACTCTTAATTCTTCCTGACCCTGGAGATCAGATTTGCTTAAAGTCCCAGGGGAAAGGTGAGGCAAATATTGCTGCATTCACCTTGTGCATAGCATCACACAAGCATAAATGGGATTGATTTAAAATATTTTCAGATGATTTAAAATACATGTGTTCTGCAAACACTCACAGGTGGCCAAGACCAAAGATCCTGTAGAGAATTATCAACCCAATCATGGGAAATGTGCAGAATTAGTACACAAGCCCCTCTTTAGATGGTAAAAGTATCCTAAAGAACAGCAGTTAAGTGTTACAAGCCACCAGAGAGTTTATTGGCATCAGTTTTCCTCAGTAAGCATCTCCATGGAAAGAGTTTTTCTCCCCTCTTCCAGGCAGTTTTATATACCAAGGAGAATGGGCATTTCCCAAGCCCCGTGCAGGGCTGATCCTGATTCTGCATTCACTTCTCAGAATTCGCCAATTTAATAACTTAAAAACACAGCCTCACATATTTGACAAATAAAAAACAACAACAACAAAACCTCTCTGATTCTCCAGCATGATTGCTTTGATGAATCGAGCCCTTTTAGTCCATTTAACATGAAATAACAGACTTGTGTTGATGGGGCTTTTGTTCTTGATAGTAGGAGAACTTGTTACTGAAAAATTAGCTACTCACCCTTAAGCAATCACTAACATTCTAGTTCCTGAATATAAAAGTGAAGAAAGAGCAGATGGAAACAAACAAAAATTGTATTAATAATACATAACAAAGTGATGCCTACAAATGATATTTCAAATGGGGGGGAGTAGGATGGGGGGGAAATAGGAAAACTACAGTTTTCATTGGGTCTTAATGTATGTATCCCTCTCTAATGCTTCCATCTCCAAGCAGTTCTGTTTTTATTGACACAACAACACAAATTGCAGAAGTAAATTGAATCACAGGCTCAGAATGTAAAAATCAATGAGAAATAATTTTGTAGCACTAAAGTGAACAGTGTAATGCTAGGTATTCATTTAATTAACCATGAGCCTTTCCACATAATGCACAATCATTGCCAGCTTTTCAGCTCATGGTTATTCCAGGAATAATGGGTTTGGGATTCATCTTTAGAAAACCTGCATTAATATTTGAAAGCATTTAAATCCATTAGTGGGTCATCTGAACACTGCAGGTCACTTTTACATTGCTAATTGAAACAATAGTAATGGATTATAATCTACTGTCTAATAATGCCTGGAGTGTTTTACCGCTTTTATATCTGAAGATTCCAGGAAATATGTAAATTTGTTGCTGAACTGTTATACAATATGGAAATTTAAACTGCAGACATGAAACTATTTCTTTTTATAAACTCAGATAATAGCAATAATAACAGTAACAGCAAAATATAATAACAATAACAACAATAACAGAACAATAACAATAACACTAAAATAACAATATAAGAAGAACACTAAAATAATAATAATGCTAAAATAATAATGATAAAAATAATATAATATTAATGATAGTAGTAGTAGTAATAATAATAATAGTAATAATAATAATAATAATACCCCATGCAGCATGAATAAGCTAAGGAGTTACACTATATTTTGATGTCAGGATAAATTCCTTTCTATAGACCTTCCAGTGTTCATTGCCTCTGTGCTGTAGGCTCAACATCTGGCACTCACGTTTTCAACATTGCCATTAGGAGAAAGTGAATATCATTAAACCAGTGAGTAAACAATCATGTCATTGTTTCCATATGCAAGCTATACATTGACTCAGCCTGCTGTGTTCTGACAGCACTCTGTTTTGTTTTGTGGGCTCTTTTTCCTCCCCTCCACGAATTGCTGTGATCACTTTGCTTTTCATGGGATTTTCTGTATTACATCAACATTTCTCCTGAATTCTATATGGAAGTATGAAATTAGGGTGGGATAGGTTTTGTTTTACTCTTTTTTTCTCCTGTGCTTTTTTCTCCTGTGTTTTTTTCCTGTTTTTTTTTATGTTTTTTTTTTTCTCTCTCTTTTTTTCCTCTCTCTCTTTTTATCTCTTTTTTTCCCTCTCTTTCTCTTTTTTAATCTTTTTTCTCTCTTTTTCCTCTTTTCTTTCTTTTTTTTAATTTTTCCCTTCTTTTTTTAATTTCCCCTTTTTAATTCCCCCCTTTCTTTTCTTCTTATTTTTTTCTTCTTTTCACATTTTTTTTTTAATTAAAAGGCACCGAAAGGCAAAGTTGCTTTACGAATCTGGCAGATAATTGAATAGAACACAAATTGATACTTAAACCCTCATTTTCGTTTTTAATTAAACAGGCATCTTGCACATTTACCTGCATCTTCATAGGCTTAATTACAGTCTGATTGGGCAAAAAGATCCAGAGAAGAGCATCTCATTACATCGAGGTAGGCTGTGCTGGCAGGAGTGTGTGGCATGTGTATAAGAGGAGGCATGTGTGTAAGTGAACATGTTTAAATAATTTACTTGGTTAATAAAATATGGATAGCATGTTTGAGGGGAAAATTGTAGATCATTACATCACCTTTGCTCTCCCCAGTGGGAGGGGGGTGGGGGGGAAATCAGTCTGTAATTTGGTTGATGGGAGAGAATAAAAATATATATATAGAGAGAGGAGAGTGTGTAACATTTTAACACAAACCCATTAAACTGGAAACAATCTGATGTTCATCAAGGTAAACAAACTTCTCACTTCCCAGTGACATGTGTGTTGCCCTAACACATACCAATTTGTTTGGAAAATAATGAGTTTTGTGGGTGAATAACCCCCACAGCTTTTACCACTAATCCCACAGTGGCTTGGATTTGGTCCTCTAAGAGCACATCCAAACCTCTCTTCTGGGCTTTGTTCTACAAGTGGGAAGGGGGCTGCAGGCAGGCTCTTATTCTTTAGGTTCTGGTTTGAGGAAGTGGCATTGTTGCAAGAAAGCTCCAATAATTTAATCAGTATGCTTTTTAAATGACAGCTATTGATCAGAGTTGTCAGTGGCTGTCAGAGGCAGAATCTCCCCTGTTCAGTACCCCTCTTGACATGCAAGGAGAAGGACAACACAGGGTGTTTCAGCCTACCTGACTGGTAACTGCTCTGCGATGGAGTCCACCAGGTAGGGCTAGCAGAGCCAGCTGGGGTCTCAGGAGACAGAAAACCTCCTTCAACCTCAGCAAGAAATAATGCATGAAGGCACTCATCAGTGCTGTGGAGTGAGAGCCCTTCTGTGGTTTGGGAGGTCTGCTGAAGCCATGGTAGTGTGGCTGCAGCAAGACAGGGACTAGCCCACCAGGATAAAGTCATGGGGACTGTGGTGACAGGCTGGACTCTATGATCTTCGAGGTCTCTTCCAACCTTGGCAATACTGTGTGATACGCTGTGTGTGTGTCATAAAAAGAATATCACCTCTGCTTTGCAGTGCTATGCAGGCAATTAATTAAAATACTCTCCACTGGTCAATGATAAAGATATTTAAAAAGCAGTTGTTACCTGCATCTCAAAAAGATGCAAACCAGGAGTGCTTTGATTATGTAGCAGAAGATGCTCATGGGAAGTTAGGCTCAGCTCTAGCTGGATGTATTGTAGAGTGGTATTGAGAAACACCTGCTCTGAGCCACAAAGAGAGAGGGCTCTGGATATTACCTAGTTACAGAAGATGCCAGATTCTCAAAATATAATCACAGGCCACCCTTTGTCAGTCCACTTGTGCCTCTGCACCCACAGGGGTCTAGGGAACTTGTACTGTCTCATTGCCTAGAACATACCTTCCCTAAGCCCACCTTGGGTTTCTGCAGCCTAAACCCCAGAACCTGGAATACAGTCACTGTGAGTAACGTGGGGAGATGCTTAAGCTAAGAACAACTAGATTTCCCCTTGAGTTCCAATACATCATGTAAGACAAAGCCCGGATCATACAAGTAGCAGGAATTGTGTGGTAGTAGTGGTTGATAGAAGGCTTCCAGGTGGCATGAAAAGCTAACCCAGAGCACCAGCCCTGCGTGCTGCAGAATGAGCTGCCAGTGAGTGGAGTGTTTTCAGACTGTTCTCAAATTTGTGCTTGGTTGAGGTTTTATTTAACACTGGAAACCCTAAACAGATGACTGTTCTGGATAATACGGTTTGTGCTGTTGGCAAGCATGCAAAAGAGCACTTATTAAACAAACAGTTTCATTGTTTTTAAAAGCCTTAAGAAGGCCTTTTATCCTCTTTTTTTTCCTTCCCCCCCCCCTTTTTTTTTTTCTTTTGGAAAGGATTAAGAATTGTAATTTCATGGCACAGAAATGGTGCTGTACTTTACCAAGGGCTTTTTCTCTTAAAAACAAGTGTTCTCCACTGACTGGATAACTAGAACCTTTCCCCTCATCTTACCTATCACAGGTTCAAATGTAGATGCAGCCATGTACTAGATCTTAGACTAGATCTTAGGAAGTTCTTCATCACCAGGATGGTTAGACTCTGAGGTAGGCTGCCCAGAATGGTTGTGGATTCCCCCTCCCTGGAGGTGTCTAAAGCCAGATTGGATGAGGCCTTGGGCAACCAAGTCTAGTTGAGAGGCGTTCCAGCCCATGGTGGGTTGGTTGGAGTAGATGATCTCTAAGGTCCCCTCCAACCTAAGCCATTCTATGATTCTATGAACCACCATGTTCAGCCAGCTGGCCTTGAGAAAAAGAAAGGACTTTTCATCCAGACAGGTGTCTGCATCAAAAGGACAGCCACTGTTGTCAATATTGGCAGAGGAGTGACTAGGAAATTGCAGACAGGACTCTCTTCTTTCTACCCTTTTCCACAGGCTGCAATGGAAGTTATTGAGACAAACAGTGCTTGCAAACACTGCAGTCCTTTCTCTGGCAACATTCCCTTCTGAACTAAGTTTTGCTTGAGTGATGACAGTGTTTGTCGCATAATAAGGTCTTTAATTTGCTGCAATGTCAATAAGGCACCTTGTCAAGGATATTACACTTAATTAAACAATAAATAAACCAGACCCACCCTACTCCAATCAGATCCCATTTGCCTGGCTGCCCAGGTTTGGAGGCTGGCAGCATTCGGTGGCTAACTGAGGTGACTCTGAAGCGATTCAGGGAGCCAGGGCTTGCCAGGCTGTAACCTCGAGAGGGTGCCAGTGATGGTGTTGGCGAGACGTGTGCCCTGCCTCTGGAGACAGGGAGAAATGCACAGCTGAGGCTAACAGAACCGCAACAGCATCACATAGAGTCTCAAGGGGAGGTTGTCCCTGTTGAGATGTTTTCCCTTGGTAAAATTAGCAACTTGAGCTTCAGTGGTGCAATGTGTTGGCCAAAATCTCAAGAAACCCTGGAACCAATTTGTTCCATCTGGAAATTAGTTTCAGCTTTTATTGCTTTCAATTTTTCTTCCAGAGCAGATTCAGTTTCCAAAGGGAGGTCTCTGGTCCTTTGTCCTCCAGGGTGGTTTGGGTGGTGGTTTTTATTTTTGTATTTCCAACGTGTATTAATTAAAAAGTTTTGGCAAGTCAGAAGGATAGAGAAGGGGAGAAAGGAACAGCTTGCTTTTCTTCTTGCCATTAATTTTCTATACAATAAAATGTTTCCAGGGAAGCTCCTTTGCTGGTACATCTCAAATAGCAGCATCTGACACCAGATCCTGATGCTAAGCTAAATCATGTCTCCTATGAAGCAGGTATTTTAACCTGCTCTTTATAGCAGTCATTTAGCAAGGCTGCAGCTAAGCCTTTCATTTAAGCTCTTGTCGTTAACAGACTAAAGGGAAAGGTGGACAGGAGCGGAGAGGTACCCAATGTCTGTTAAAAAACAATCTGTGTGTATTCATTGCCAAAGCAGTTAAATATTCCTAAATCATATCTGAACATCTGCTTCTGGTTTAGTGCTTTGATTTAAATTATTTTAAATGTGCTTCTACCTGAAAATTATTTCTTTTAAAAGGTGAAGGCTGGTGGTGATTTTCTCACTAAGAATGACAGCACTTCATCAGTGAAGCAGTCCTGGCTCTCAGGAAATTCACCATCTGCTTACTTCTCCACTTTTTAAAGAACAGAAAATCTGAAACCCAAGCAGTAACAAGAAAAGAAAAAAAAAGAAAGGAAAAAAAATAAAAAGAAACTCCAACCCACAAGTGAACAATCCTAATGGCTTTCACATGCAATGTGTTTCTCTGCACAGTTCACCAGTTTTCACAGCAACTCATTCTTCTAAACTGGTAACCCTGGGTAATCTGCTAAGGGTTTTACACCCAGAGATGCAGCCTGGTTTTGATGAATGTTGACAAATGAAGCACAAAAATTATGAATGAAGTCTGCCATCCTGGGCTAACTTGCTTGTAACTCAGAAGCAGTTATTAACAAAGATTTTTGAGTGCAAGAGGAAGGGAAAATGGAGCACAAGAGTGGAAGTCATCTCCAAGATGATGAAATCCAGTCCCTTATACAATCCCTTGTGTAAGTGATGTAAATGTATCAATGTCCATCTGAAAGCAAGAGAAGATTTCACTTACTGTTCCTTATTCCAGATTCTCACTCCTTATCGACCTCTAACCTGTTATCCACTTCTAATTTCCAAATGTATTTATTCCTTGGCACTCTATTTAGCTCTCAACAACATCCTCTAGCTGAAACCATTTTTCCTATGTCCTGACCTTCTTTCCCCACCTCCAAGAGTGATCGTAGTCCTCTTCCCCTAATCCACCTTGTGTGCTAGATTGTAAGAAAGCAGAAAAACCTTGTTTCACTGATTTGATGGGCTTTCCATTTCCACTCATCTTACTACTGCCCTTTCTTTCATCTTTCCAGCCTGAATTCAGGTCCCATTCATGCAGGTGATCAAATGGTTCCATGGATCTCACTGATGCTTCTTATGGAGGTACTTGCCCTTTTGTGGTAGTTTCAGGCTGTGCCTAAAAGGGGCCAGGGAAGGGGGCAAGGAGCTGAGGAAGCTATTAGTAACTCTGCTGGCTTGTCCAGGGGGGTTCTCGTGCTGTTTATCAATTGTAAATACATGCAAATATATGTACATATTGTACATTTGTACATATTCATTGCATTTCATTGTCGATTGTACTTTTGCTTGCACAGACAGCTTCATTTGCTTCCAACTGGGCTGGGCTGGCAATTTAATGTTGGGGGGAATTTTCAACCCACCATGCCTTTCCATATCTCTGCTGAACACACCAAATCTGAGAAGTTCTTCCTATCTGCCTTGGCCAAAGTCAGTGATGCCAGAGGGATAACCTACATCACAGGCATGTACATTTACCATACAATACAATACATTACAATACAATACAATAACCAGGTTGGAAGAGACCTTCAAGATCATCCCATCCAACCTATCAACCAATCCAACCCACCTAAACATCTAGATCGTGGCACCAAGCACCCCATCAAGTCTCCTCCTGAACACCTCCAATGATGGTCACTCCTGGGGGCTGATGATCTTCTGATGGCTTCAATGAATCTGCATGTGTACACTGCATGCTCACTGCAAACCCCAGTGATTCCAGAACAGCTGATCTGCAGTCTCTGTTTCTGCAGGAACATAGCTTGTGCCTCTCATGCTCCTCTTCACACTAGCTGGGGTTATACAATACAATACAATACAATACAATACAATACAATACAATACACCAGGTTGGAAGAGACCTTCAAGATCATCACATCCAACCCATCAACCAATCCAACCCACCCAAACAACTAGATCATGGTACCAAGCACCCCATCAAGTCTCCTGAACACCTCCAGTGATGGTGACTCCACCACCTCCCTGGGCAGACCATTCCAATGGGCAATCACTCTCTCTGTACATAACTTCTTCCTAACATCCAGTCTAAACCTGCCCTGGTGCAGCTTGAGACTGTGTCCTCTTGTTCTGGTACTGGCTGCCTGGGAGAAGAGACCAACCTCTGCCTGGCTACAACCTCCCTTCAGGTAGTTGTAGAGAGCAAGAAGGTCACCCCTGAGTCTCCTCCTCTCCAGGCTAAGCAACCCCAGCTCCCTCAGCCTCTCCTCATAGGGCTTGTCTTCCAAACCCCTCACCAACTTTGTTGCCCTTCTCTGGGCACCTTCCAGCAAGTCAACTCCTTCCTAAACTGAGGGGCCCAGAACTGGACACAGGACTCAAGGTGTGGCCTAACCAGTGCAGTGTACAGGGGCAGAATGCCCTCCCTGCTCCTGCTGGCCACACTGTTCCTGATGCAGGCCAGAATGCCATTGGCCCTCTTGGCTGCCTGGGTCAGCTCTTACCTGCATGGTCTGCTACTTCACACTTGCTCTGATACAGAGAAATTCATCCTAAATGTTTGCAAAAATCACAGAATCACAGAATTGTCAGGGTGGGAAGGGACTTCAAAGATCATCCAGTTCCAAATGCCCTGCCATGGGCAGGGACACCTCACTCTACATCAGGTTGCTCAGAGCTACATCCAGCCTGGTCTTAAAAACCTCTAGGGATGTGGCCTCCACCACCTCCCTGGGCAACCTGTGCCAGTCTTTCACCACCCTTGTGGTGAAGAATTTCTTCCTAACATCCAACCTGAATCTACCTACTTCTAGTTTTCTCCTATCATTACCTGACACCCTAAAAAGTCCCTCCCTGACTTTCTTGTAGCTCCCCTTCAGATACTGGAAGGCTACAGACTGAATAGCCCCAACTGCTATGGTGAGCTGCAACTAACCATGTGTCTGAAACCTCTGAACAGAAGCAGATGTCAACACATGTCCCCTGTAAACAAGTCCTCCTAGCTCTCCAAACCTAGTTCTCCTCAAACCAAATTTGATAAAGTGAGCTAAAAATAAGGACATTAATTAGAGGAAAGAGAGAAAAGCAAGCTGCCATTCAGCTGCAATCCTCTAATCTCTGCTAAAATGGGTATTATGGCAACATGAAAAAGGAAACATACGATGGCAATATTAAGACCAGAGGCCATTAGTAAAGAGAGTCACTGCCAAAGCTCACATTCAGAGATATTTCTGTGCTAATGGACATAACATTCATTAGCACACCCAGGCTCATTCTGGCTCCTGTTAGTGGAACACTGCTTTATGCCTCTGAAAGTTGCCTTTCCTGTTTTCTCCATCACTAAACTGAAAGCTATTTGACAGCTTCTGGCACCTCTATTAAATTGTGGGAAACGTGGAGACTGTTAACTTTTGAACCATGGAACTAAAAACATTCTTGCACATTCTGGAGCTGAAACAGGTTGTGCACGAGGCAGCATCTTCTGACAGGGCTCAGAGAGGCTGCAGAAGGGTGTGGGGAGAATGGGAGGCTGGGCCCTTTGCCTCAGATTTGAATTTTGTTGTTGTCATTACAGATCAAAAGGCTGTGATCACCTTTCTGTTTGCTCCTTCCCTAGTAAACAACCTCGACGTGAGGTCATTAAATATTAAAGAGCCCTGATATCTATTAATGTTATCGGACACATGAAATACGCCTGATGGATTTATTCTGCTGTAAAGGAGCCATATCCCAGCGTCCCTCCTGGGACCGTGCTCCAGCTGTTTAAACTATAATTCCATCACTAGGAGGAATGGTTGAGGCTGACCTCCACGAAATGTACTCATTGTTGCTCAGCCTGTGAATTGTAAATGAAACCTTTTGTAATAATGTTAAAATATGCATGCAGAGGAATGAAAGCCTCGGAGGTCAGCGGCAGAGCCTCGCAGTGGGGTCGCTGTCGGCTCGGAGCAGCTGGTGGCTGCACTCCAACAAAAATGATACCCAGAGGTTGTTTACGGGGCTGGCCGTGTGCATGACCGGCCTTGACAGATCTATCCCTGTGTCTCTGGGATTCTCAGTCTGGTTTTCATTGTCTTCAGCATTGCTTGTTTGGAGTGCCTTGCTCTTTTTGGAAGAGTGAAGTGTCTGGTTACCTTGTCCCCTCGTTCGGTGCCAGAGAGATCTTTATTGCCCTGTGTGGGATCATTAAAACATTAGACCACATTTTAAGCCTTAGCTTTCCACATATTGATTTTGTGTCTTCTTTCTAGTTATTTATGACATGAACACTGTATACATGGCCATGGAAGAAGGAGACTATGCATAAATTCCGGCTAGTAAAACCAATGGAGTCTGGGGCAGCCTTTCAGTCTGGAAGCTGAGGGAGGAAAAATTAGTCAATACCAGGAGGAACCTTGAAAGCTTATAAAGGGTTAAACAGTCCCCTTGGTGGAGCTATGATCAGGAGGTCTCTTCACTCTGGTTTCATGCAGTTGAGGAGATGTGTCACACTGTGCAGTAAAACCTTTCCACTGTTTTCATGGCCCTGCTTTTTATTTCTGGTGGGGTTTGTTGGTTTGTTTGTTTGTTTGTTTTTTCACATTTAACATGCTCTGAAAGTCTCCAAACACCTGAAGCCTTTTTAAAGCCTTACAAAAACTGAATGCCAAAAAAAATTTTTTCTCAGATAAGGTTTAATACAGAAAGATAAGTGGCAGCTTCTCTGCTGGACTTAACTTTAGTAAGCCAATGCCACATCTTCAGCATTATCAGGCAATTGAATTGTATGGCTCAAAAGCAGGGCAAAGGCTTCACCTTGATACTGCCTAGGCAAGGGTCTCACCGCCTGAGCACGTCTGTTGTCATGTACTTTAAAATCTTCACATCAGCTCAGATATCCCAGTGAAACCACTGGGTCTGCAGGGTTTGGGTAAAGATTTTCTACACTCAGAGATAAGGACTAAGTATGGGAGAGAAGCTTTGAAAGATTCTCCCCCCCTGCTCCACTCTGCTGAGACCCCACCTGGAGCTCTGTGTCCAGTTCTGGAGCTTCTATTACAAGAAGGATCTAGAGGTGCTGGAATGTGTCCAGAGAAGGGCCATGAGGATGAGCAGAGGGCTGGAGCTGCTCTCCTATGGAGATAGATTGAGAGAGTTGGGGTTGTTCAGTCTGGAGAAGAGAAGGCTTTGAGGAGACTTTATTGTGGCCTTCCAGTATCTGAAGGGACCTATAAGAAAGCTGGGGAGGGACTTTTGAGGGTGTCAGGGAGTGATAGGACTGGAGGGATGGAGCAAAACTAGAAATGGGTAGATTCAGATTGGATGTTAGGAAGAAATTCTTCCCCATGAGGGTGGTGAGAGACTGGCACAGGTTGCCCAGGGAGGTGGTGGAAGCCTCCTGCCTGAAGGTTTTTGCAGCCAGGCTGGATGTGGCTGTGAGCAACCTGCTGTAGTGTGAGGTATCCCTGCCCATGGCAGGGGGGTTGGAACTAGATGATCCCTTGAGGTCCCTTCCAACCCTGACAGTTCTATGATTCTGTGATTCACTGCCTCAGACTATTTACTGTTGAAGAACTGAGAGAAGGAATTTGGGATAACAACACCTGATATGACACCTGGTTTCTATTTTAACTCCACACCTGTCTGTAGACTATGAGAAGAAAACAACAGGACAAAAATAAAGAAAAAAAAGATTCTCTGCTGTTTGGATAGATTTTACTGCAGTAAATGTAGAAAATCAGTAACTTAGACCCATTATTGCTTTCTTTAAATGAATCAGAACTTTAAATGGTTGCAGCTAACCCACTGCTTCAACAGAAATAGCAGACAGTTCACAGGCTCACAGGATGTCAGGGGTTGGAAGGGACCCAAAGAGATAGAGTCCAACCCCCCTGCCAGAGCAGGACCATACAATCTAGCTCAGGTCACACAGGAACACATCCAGACAGGCCTTGAAAGTCTCCAGAGAAGGAGACCCCACAACACCTCTGGGCAGCCTGCTCCAGTGCTCTGTGACCCTCACAGTAAAGAAGTTCCCCCTTATGTTGAGGTGGAACCTCCTGTGCTGCAGCTGACATCCATTGCTCCTTGTCCTATCCCAGGATGCAAGTGAGCAGAGCCTGTCCCCTCCCTCCTCACCCCCAGCCCTCAGATATTTATAAACATTTATTAAATCCCCTCTAAATCTTCTCTTCTCCAGACTAAGAAGCCCCAGGTCCCTCAGCCACTCCTCACATCAGGCAGCTCTCTCAGCACACTTGGGTGCATCTCATCAGGGCCCATGGACTCGTGAATATTCAGTTTGTGTAACTGATCCTTAGCCCAGTCTTCACTGACCAGTGGGGAGCATTCCCTCCCCCAGGCTTCCTCTTCTTCATCCAGGGTCTGGAGTGCATAGAGCAGTTCAGTCTTAGTGTAAAGACTGAAGCAAAGAAGGCATTCAGCAACTCTGCCTTCTCTGCTTCCTCAGCTACCAGGGCTGCCTCATTATTCAGCATTGAGCCCACACCTTCCCTATTCTTCCTTTTTCTACTGATAGATTTGAAGAAGCTCTTATTGTTCTCTTTTACTTCCTTTGCCAGTTTCAGTTCCAAGAGGGCTTTGGCCTTTCTTGTTGCCTTGTTGCATGCCCTGACAACTTCTCTATAGTTCTCCCAAGTGACAATTCTCTTCTTCCACGAATTGTAAGTTTCTTTCTTCCCTGAGATTTCCTTCAAGAGCAACTTGCTCAGCCATGCATCTAGGGCACAGCTATATTATTCATATAGGAGACATTAGAGAACGTTGGTTTCATCAGGTGCTGACCAAAACAGACATAGAAGGAAAGATGAGGCGAGCAGCTCATCTTTAAGCATGGGCTTTGTTGTCCAGAGAGATAATGCTGCTGTACAATCTCCCAGTGGCAGCTTTGAGATGGGTTTCAAAAGGCCATGTGTTCAAGCTGCTAAGAAGACACACGCAGACTCTTCACAGCAATGCAGAGGAGCCCATCCAGACAGTGAATGTTAGGATCTGTTTTGTTTAGGATCTCTTTGTGCTGTGTCTGTGCCCGTTGTGCAGTGTCCGCCCTCCAACCTCTGCCTGTGAGCAATGCCACGAAGGGCCTCCAAACATGGACAGCATGCCAGGCCAGAGCACGGACAGCACAGGGACAGCCCCATAAGAGAGGGCACTAATACCTTCTGAGTCTGCTGCTGACGTCAGCCAGAAAGGAAGGAAGCTGGAACCTAGCAGAACTCTCTTCATCCTTGCAGGCTTCACACTAAAAGAAACAATAGGGGGAGGGGAGGGGGTATGGATTTTCTCTTGGATATTCTTCAAGCCAAACATCTGAAAAGGGAAGCTTTACAAAAGAAAATCAGTTATTAGCCCTCTGTTTAGCTTTACCCTCTCCCAGATGTTTTTTCCCTAGGGAATCCTAGCAGACAGACCACAGATCATCACAGCTGGCATCTGAACAGCACTGTGCAGCTAATAATGATTCACAACCACTGCACCCAATCTCGCTGGCATTTACCTCCATTAGGACAGAGTACAAATGTGCTTGCAATTAGAAAGGAAGGAAGAATGTAACAGAAATGCTGTTTCTTTTTAAACAAGTAAGTGTAATTTTTCATGTCGACTTGGGACTGTGCCCACAAGTAATTTGCTTTTGTCAAATAGAACATGAAAACCACGCACCCAGTCCTGCAAATGATTACTCATGAGTGTAGTCTTTGCTAGCACAAATGCTGGCACCGGAGTCAATAGCAGTCTGGTGTGGGTAAGGATTACTCGTATGAGGAAGGGCTTTCAAGATTGGCCCCAAGAGATGCGTGTGAATACTCCTTCAGGGGACATAAGCTTCAGGGAGCTCAAAATAGGTTAATTCCATGCCTGATTCATTCCATGGACCATTTAACGAGAGCCTCTGGAATAGTGCAGTCAGTAATGAACTGCCAAGAACTAAAAGTAATCACTGCTGCAATTATTAAAATTTACACTTTAATTCTGTTACCTTTGCAGCGGATATGGGTCTTGAATTAAGTGGCCCAGAAATCCAAGGACTTCTGACAAACAGTTCTGCAACCCTTTCAAAACCACAATGCTTGTACTTGCTTATTGCCAGAGCTGCCGCTGCACAAAAGTGCTGTTACAGTTGTTTGTTTTCTCACGTTTTTAAGGTCAAGGAAATGCAAGAAAAGGCTGCTCTGACAGAGGTAATTCTGGGGTGACAGATCATGTAGAGACTTTGTTTTCCTGAAAGTAATGGATCTGATCATTCCTCCTGACCTGAGAACAACCTCACCTTTTTCCTTAGGGAAGTGCAATGCACTGCCGTAGCACTTATATGTTCTTACTGTGTGCCTGAGCCATGTAAGGTGTGGACGTATCTTCTTTGGGCAGTCCTGTATTTGCCTTGACAGTCAGGAAAACTTGAAGCAGCTTCCTTCTGCAAAGTGCTGAGCTTTCTGGCCCTGGTCCAGCAAAGCACTTGAGTACAGGCTTAACTTTGAGCACATGCATCTCATTGGAGCTGATGAGACTACTCATTAGATGCTTTCAGATCAGCTGAATCTGATGGGCTTCACCGTAGGACACTTTAAAATCCAAAGGAAAAAAACACAGGCTCTGCTTGTAGCTTTAGAAATGGGCCTACTGTCAAAACAGCAGCAAAGGGGGGCAGCTGGTGACTGCTGTCAAGTGTAGGCCATCACCTCAACTTCAGTTCTTACAAAACGCTGGAATAAATAACACTCTTTCTGCAGTGTAGGGAGAAAGCAGAAGTACAAGAAAGTCTGTGCACCTTCATCAGGAACAGCTGATTCTCAGTAGCTCTGCAGGAAATGCTCTGGGAATGGCACTGGCTTATAAACAGAGTGTGAGTCAACAGTGTTCAACTGCTGCAGAAAAAGCAAACATGTCTGACTGAGTTTTATAAATAAGAGTATTATGTAGGGAGACAGCTGAAGTGATCTTTCCTTTTCCCTTGCCACTGGAAAAGGCTCTGCTGGTGCAGCATGGCTGCTTTTGGGCATCTTGGCATGAGAGTTCAGCCCAATTGGAGAGCATAGAAAGCAGAATGATGAAAACTAGAAATCCTTTGGGGAAAAAAAGTGACCTGGAAGGAAAGGCTGAAAAGATTTGAGTTAGTACTGTGGAAGGGAGTTTGAGGGAAGTTCTGGTACTCGAGTATGGGACAGAGGGAGCTAGAGCAAGAATTTAAATAGCAACACAGAAGATTCAGATTAGACATGAGAAAGAATTTTCCAGTGGCAAAACTAGAGGATAAGTCTGAGAAGATGATGGTACCCTGTAATCAGATGGCTTTTAGGGCAGGTTAGATAAATACCTGCCAAGGATGCTCTAGGTAGAGCTGCTCCTGGCTTGGGACTGAATGTGCGACAGAGCAAGCTTTGAGGTTCCTTAATGCATTTGATATGTTTGCTTCTGTGTCTCTATCTCATTTCAGGGTGTCACACATGCAGCTTTCTACAGGACAAGGATCTGAGGCCCCAGACCAATAAACCACTCAAATATTAATATCTTCATTGATGATCTGGATGAAGGGATTGAGACAGTCATCAGCAAATTTGCAGATGACACCAAGGTGGGAGCAGATGTTAGTCAGTTAGAGGGCTGAAGGGCTCTGCAGAGGGACCTTGACCGACTGGACAGATGGGCAGAGGCCAACAGGATGGCATTCAACAAATCCAAGTGCCAGGGGCTGCACTTTGGCCACAACAACCCCATGCAGAGCTACAGGCTGGGGTCAGAGTGGCTGGAGAGCTCGCAAACAGAACATGAGCCTGCAGTGTGCCCAGGTGGCCAAGAAGGCCAATGGCATCCTGGCCTGCATTAGGAATAGTGTGGCCAGCGGGAGTAGGGAAGTCATTGTGCCCCTGTACTCAGCACTGCTTAGGCCACACCTTGAGTCCTGTGTCCAGTTCTGGGCCCTTCAGTTTAAGAAGGACATTGAGACACTTGAAGGTGTCCAGAGAAGGGCAACAAGGCTGGGGAGAGGCCTTGAGCACAGCCCTGTGAGGAGAGGCTGAGGGAGCTGGGGTTGTTTATCCTGGAGAAGAGGAGGCTCAGGGGTGACCTAATTGCTCTCTACAACTACCTGAAAGGTGGTTGGAGCCAGGAAGGGGTTGGTCTTTCTAGCAACCAGCACCAGAGGACACAGCCTCAAGCTGTGCCAGGGGAAGTTTAGGCTGGAGGTGAGGAGGAAGTTCTTCACTGAGAGAGTCATTTGCCATTGGAATGTGCTGCCCAGGGAGGTGGTGGAGTCACCGTCCCTGGAGGTGTTCAAGAGGGGACTGGACGTGGCACTTGGTGCCATGGTGTAGTCATGGTGTCTGTGTAGACAGGTTGGACTCGATGATCTTTGAGGTCTCTTCCAACCTTGGTGATACTGTGATACATCTGGGTCTCAGACCAGCTTTGGCCAAAGCAAAAAAAAATATATAAAAGGCTGGAAAACCTTTCCCATTCTTCAAAGACAAGATGATAAAGACTGCAGTATCCACAAAACTTGAGACAGGTTGGTTGAGGAGTTGGAACTGGTATTTCTAGAGATAGGGCACAAAAATGGGTGTATGTTTCTGCCTTTGTGCACAAGTCTCTGCTGCAGGGTGGACTTCCCTTTGGATCCTGGCTGAAGGGCAGCTCCCTTCAGAAGGGACATGATGCTTGTGGGGTTTGCTGTTGTCCTGTTTTTCCTTCCTGGATGATAGGAGTTGTGTCCACAGATTCCAGCCATTCTCAGGTGACTCTATTAATAAAACACAATTCAAAAAGTTAGTAAAAGGATAAGAGGAAACAAACCCTCTTGACAGCCATGAGCATGTGGGCCTTAGATAAAAGTTGTCCAATCATTTGAGGGGACTCCAGACCAGACTCTTTGTCAACAGCATAAGATCTTCACTCTTAGTGTAGGTAGGATGAGTGTTCTTCCATCATTAGATTTTTTTATCTCAGCTGGTAAGGTGGTGAAAAGATACCCATTTTTCCTCTCACTGTCTTGCTCTGGGTCAAGATTCTTCAGACATGAATCATTTTCAGGTGCTTTAGTGGGTGCCATATTCCTAACCAGATGGTTTTATTGTCCTGGGCTTTTTTAATTATTTTTATCTGTTTGTGTTGGATTTTACTCTGTGGGGGTTTTATTGTATTCACACCTCCTCTATTTCATACATTCAATATGTCTATTGACTACAGATACAGAACAAGCCCCTTATTGCTGACACAAATCCTTATTTACTCGTGAGGCTTTATGAGGAGAGTGCCCTGCAGTACCTTGTCTATGAAAACAAATAGTTCAAGGGGTTCTGTTTTGTTCTTTTTCTATTGCTGTAAGACAGGATTTAAACACCTTGTGACTTTCTCCTGACTAACATAGGAAATGCAATATCTTTAATACACAAACTTAATGGGAAAAGACTGTCCTTTTCCCTGCAAGAAGCTGGGCTCCAGCTTGCTTATTTGGACAAGCATGTTCTATTTTTGCAAGATTTATTGTGGAGGCTGTGTTCTGTGTACTCAGTAGATTTCAGCAGGTGTGCATCTTCAGAGTGTATTTCAGGCAGTGTTTTCATTGTTAATATTAAAAGAAGCCTGTATGGTAAATAAGGAAACCAGAAACAACATCTATTGCATGTTACTAACATACAGCAGATGACAAGCACAGGCAGGCATTATGTCTCCATTTATTGTTTACCTACTGAATCTACCTCCCAATAAACTGTTCTGTGCATGGCATTATGCTTCCAAGACTGGGAGTATCATTCTCAGTGGGGTGTGTTATATGCAAGTAAGGTGATGTAGAGGGCTCAATCCAGTTGGGCTGCTGAAGTGCAGTATGCAGGCTGGTCTTCATATTGCTAATTTGTTAAGGCTGTTAGGAACAAGTTCTTTACCATGAGGCCAATGAAACACTGGAGCAGGCTGCCCAGGAAGAATGTTGGGGCCCCATCCCTGGAGGTATTCAAGGAGAGGCGTGACAGGGCTGTGAGCAACCTGATCTAGTTGAGGATGTCCCTGCTGACTATAGAGGGGGTTGGCCTGGGTGACCTTTGGAGGTCCCTTCCAACCCAGACCATTCTGTGATTCTGTGAACTCAGAGACCAGGGCTGTTTGATTTTGGATTTCTGATGGGACATCACCTGGTAGAAAGTGGCCTTAATGAGCTAGTTCCTAAACTACGTGACATGAAATTTAGGGAAGTGATGGTGCCCCTGTACTTGGCCCTGGGGGAGGCCACAGCTTAAATTCTGGGTTCAGTTCTGGGCCTCACAGAGTAGGAAAGACAGTGAGGTGCTGGAGCCTGTCCAGAGAAGAGCAATGAGGCTGGTGAGGGGTTTGGAGGGCATCATACAAGGAGCAGCTGCAGATGTTGTGGTTGTTTAGCCTGGAGAAGAGAAGGCTGAGGAGAGAGCTCATTGCTTTCTACAGCTACCTGAAAGGAGGCTGGAGTGGGGCTGGTGTAGGTCTCTTCTCTCACATAACTTGTGATAGAACAAGAGGAAATGGGCTAAAGTTGTGCCAGGGGAGCTTTAGATTGGACATTAGGAAGAGCTTCTTCACTGGGGGAGTGGTGAGACATTGGAACAGGCTGCCCAGGGAGGTGGTAGAGTCACCATCCCTGGAAGTGTTCAAGAAGTGTGTAGATGTGGTGCTTCAGGACATGGTTCAGTCGTCAGGGTAGTTGGGTTACAGTTAGACTTGAAGGTTTCTTTCCAGCCCTAGTGATTCTATGACACTAAAATCTTCAGCTGACATGAAAATGAAGAAACCAAAGTGTTGCAGTCGACTGGGCATAAAACAAAAAGGGTAATTTTTCTCACATTGATTCCAGGAAAAATTTACATTTGAAAAATCAGTCCTTTAGCTGGAGAAGAGATGTTGACAGTGTAATATTTTAATTCTTTACATTGTGTGTCACAGGAAATTGTTTTAATTGTTGCTTCCTCAGAAAATACCTCTAGCAGTGCACACCTTTCTGTGAAACAGATTTGATGTTATTGTGAGCCTAAGGTTTTCACTTTGCATGAGAATTCAGGAGCTTTACTAGCTGTGACATCAACTTGTGAGAATGAAGTTATAAAGCACAGCTCCTAATCGCTTCACCCACATTAATTTCAAGTTATGTTCTGGTTCTTAACATTCAAAATTTGAAATTCATCCTGTCAGTTCCAAGATTAACCAATCAACAAGGAAACAGAAAACACACAGCCTGCGAAAGCGACAAATTAAATCTAGATCTCAGATTTGAAGTATTGGGTGTTCCCAGAGTTTCTAGCAGTTCATAAGGAAGAATAATTCATAAAGCAATCTATAAATAATGCAAATGCTGAATCCATTTGAGATTGTCTTGGTTGACATACAAACATTTAATGATCACAAGTGGTAGTGCTGTGAAAAATGTATTGTGCTTCTCTATCTATATAATTTGGCTGCCCTACAAGTTGTTCCTTGCCCTCCCCCCTGGCCTCTGGCTTCCATGATGCTGCACTCTGCACTGCTATAATACTGCTGTTGGAATTGTGCCCTTGATAGCAAGACTGACCCTGACCAGCAATTACAATCTGGTTGTTAACAATTCAGCCCCTAATATTTATAATTGCAGCCAAAATGTTATCTTAAATACATATAAGATAACTTGGGAAATGCTGCTCCCTTACAACCTGATCAAACAATCTAGTCAATTCTGTACCTGGGGCTGTTCAGTCTGGAGAAGAGAAGGCTCCGAGGTGACCTCATTGTGGCCTCCCAGTATCTGAAGGGGGCCTACAAGAAGGCTGGGGAGGGACTTTTCAGGCTATCAGGGAGTGATAGGACTAGGGGGAATGGGATGAAGCTGGAGGTGGGGAGATTCAGGCTAGATGTGAGGAGGAAGTTCTTCACCGTAAGGTTGTGAGGCCCTGGAATGGGCTGTCCAGGGAGGTGGTTAAGGCCCCATCCCTGGAGGTGTTTAAGCCCAGGCTGGATGAGGCTCTGGCCAGCCTGATCTAGGGTAGAGTGTCCCTGCCCATGGCAGGGGGGTTGGAACTAGATGATCCTTGTGGTCCCTTCCAACCCTGACTGAAACTATGAAACTATGAAACTACCTGCACATATAGCTCCTGAGGGTTAATATTTCCAGCCACTCTCAAAGCTTCACTCCAACTTACTGTCTGTGCACCTCTATTCCTAAATAAAATAAGTTTCAGAATTACACTAAGCATCTGATTTTACATTAACCACATCCAATTACTGCCTAGGTCAAGACTGAGTCAGCTACCTCACTCTCAGGCCCGGAATGATTTGCCCCAGATCCAATTTTCAGCTAAAAAAAAAAAAAAAGAAGAGCCCAGGATATGGATCTTCTGGGTGTTGCCAGTTTGGATGGAAGGAGCTCATAACAGGTCAAATCTATAAAAGGACACCAAAGGGGAAGCCAAAGACCTGGGGCTCCCAAGGAGGGAAGGACTGCAGACATCAGCAGTGCATTTTATCGCTGGCGAGGAGATGCTGTTAGCTGAACCTTGTCAGACAAGTGACAAAGGGAGTCTGCTCATGAGGGTACATGGGCGAACAAAGGACAAAGATGAGTAAGGGATTTTGTTCTGGAGACAGCTTTTTTAGGGTGACTTGGTCATAACCTACCTCTTTAATTTCTTTGGGAACTCGCTCAGCTAATGCTGCGCCCAACAGAAATCAGAGCTGCTTTGGGAGCACCGCTGTGAGCTGTATGGGGCTGCCGCCTGCTCCTGCAGTGCCACCTCTCACAGGCACCTCATGGCCCCAGCTGTGCTTCCTGACACAATGCCGCAGGTGGAGGTGCCCCGAGGTCTGCCCACCACAGCCTGGGTGAGCCCTCGGGCTCCAGGCTCCACCCTGGCTCGGGAAGGCGAAGCCCCTGGCTGAGCAATTGGCAGGCAGTGAAAATCAGCTGCCTTTTTTTTTCCCCCCAAGTGACAAATACTCTTGTCTTCTCCAGTGCCACGTGATGAGACAGTAGTAAGCAACTGTGCTTCAGACCAGATGAAGGCACAACCATTCATGATTTTCCATTTTTTGTCACATTAATTGGGGGGGGTGGGGAGGAGGGGAAGCAGGGCAGAGAAAAGGCTTTGAATCCAGACAGACATGTGTGCTTTAAATTATGTTTTGTGAATTGAAGCAAGGCAGATGCTTCCAACAAGCACACATTTTGCTACTGTTTGCAAAGCAGACACACACTGGCACATGGTTGTAGGACGTGAATTATACTTCTGTGCTTCTGATTTGTAACCACACCTGTATACCCTTAGAAATGCTAATAGAAAAAATATGAATTTAGACACAAAAGGGAATCTAATAAGAGGAACATTTGAATGGGTAAGGAAATGTCTATCCCCCCACATACTCCTCCCCCCCCCCAGTCATTAGGACTGGAGGAACATGCTTATAGTAATTAGGTAAGATTGATTTAGAGGCCGAACACCACCCACAATTTGTGTAGTCTGGGGTCAGGCAGGCAGCTGCAGAAACCGCTCAGCTAATTATGAGAATTCACTGTTCGTTAATAGAATCTCTCTCCACAAACAGCAGCTGTGTGTTTGCTCACGCAGATTATTAATTCTGGCCTTGCCTCAGCTGCAAGTTTCTGCTGCGTCGAAAGGAATCCTCTGATAGAAGTGTCAGTTATCACCCAAGCAATGCCAGGGGAGGCAGGAAAAGCAGAAGGAATGGAGAATGTCTTCTGATCACAGGTGGAGAAAGATTCTATTTTATTATTATTTTTTAAATTTTTTTCCAGATACCTTCTTTTTCTGCCTCTTACTCCCAAACAATTAAATGCCAATTTTGGAACTCATTAATCTGTAGGCAACCTGGCGAGATCTAATTTATACCTGTCAGGAGCAATGGGCAGCAGCTAATAGGAAAATAATTGCGATATAAGGGCTGCTTTCTCACTTGGTAGTGTGCTTGCTTTTAGTGGCAAACATCTGATTCTGCAGCATCAGAACATTACAAAAGGGGTTGTCTTCATCAGACCTACAGCTAGGTGACATGCTCAAGAAAAAAGACAAAAAAAGAAAAAGCATGTTTGTATTTTCCTTTAACAAAGAACCAGCAGAACTTCAGAAATGTGGTCTGTGATCGTTTGCAGACATCAACTTCAGTGTCTTAGCAAATGAGAAAATGAGGTCAGCTTTCTACCATGTCTCACTGTGTAGACAGATATAAAATATGCATATAAATCATTAAGATCTGAGTAAATCTTGGCTCAGACAAAGTGAATGCTGGAGCTCATACATGTGCTGTTAAAGGCAGCGATGCTTCCCAGGGTCTTAAATTTGATAACCATGGCGAATATTAAAGCTCTTTCAGAGAACTGCCTTTCCTCTCCGTCTTGCACCAGTGTCAGGGGCTGGACTCTCTGGTGCTCAGGTAGGGGAGCATCCTGCAAAATTCAAAAGCATTCCCAGGAATGTTGACATATCTGTGAACAGAAGGTTCCTGTTGTGAAAGAGAAAACATCCATATTGTGCATTTGGATGGAGATGTGTGGGAGGTATGCAAAATATACCCATCTGCACGAGTAAAGGGGAGCTTACACTGCCTTGTGCAGTAGGTACAGGTCATGCTGGCTTAGACCATTTGTCGAGGCCAGGACGTCAACATTTGTCTTTATGATGTTGAGGAGCACAGCTTAATGGTGAGTGAGCATCAGGGTGGGGAAACATGATCTGTGAATCTCTGAGCACCTCTCCTCTTGAACACAGGCTGAAAGAACTGGGGCTCTTCAGCTTGGAGTGGATGTACAGCTCTGAGGAGACCTTAGGGCTGCATTTCAATATTTAAGAGGAACTACAGGAAGGCTGGGGAAGGGCTGTTCAGAAGGCCTGTGGGGATAGGCCAAGGGGCAATGGTTTGAAACTGAAGCAGGGAGGATTTAGGTTGGACATCAGGAAGAAGTTCTACACAGTGAGAATGGTGAAATACTGGAACAGACTGCCCAGGGATGTGGTTGAGGTCCCATCCCTGGAGACATTCAAGCTCAGACTGCATGTGGCCCAGGGCAGCCTGCTCTAGCTGGAGGTGTCCCTGCTGAGTGCAGGGGGGTTGTACAAGAGGACCTTTGAGGCTCCCTTCCAACCCACTGCAATCGGTGAATCTGAACTGATGCAATGATGTAGTAAGGGCTGCATTCTTGTAATAAATACATCATACTGCTGCCCATTGTAAAATTAAACTGTTGGGCTGGTGGTAGGCAAATCAAATCCAGTTAATCTCCAGCCTCTTTATTTCAACACTGCAACAAAGATGCCCCAAATATGAACTTGGTCTGACAGTTTTTCCTCTTTAGATGTTGGTACTCATGAGATTGAACACATCCAAGTGCTGGGTTCTGCACTTTGGCCACAGCAACCCCATGCAGTGCTACAGGCTGGGGTCAGAGTGGCTGAGAGCAGCCAGGCAGAGAGGGACCTGGGGGTACTGGTTGATGGTAGGCTGAACATGAGCCAGCAGTGTGCCCAGGCAGCCAAGAGGGCCAATGGCATTCTGGCCTGCATCAGGAACAGTGTGGCCAGCAGGAGCAGGGAGGTCATTCTGCCCCTGTACTCAGCACTGGTTAGGCCACACCTTGAGTCCTGTGTCCAGTTCTGGGCCCCTCAGTTCAGGAAGGAGGTTGAGCTGCTGGAAGGTGTCCAGAGAAGGGCAACGAAGTTGGTGAGGGGTTTGGAACACAAGCCCTATGAGGAGAGGCTGGGAGAGCTGGGATTGCTTAGCCTGGAGAAGAGAAGACTCAGGGGTGACCTTATTGCTCTCTACAACTACCTGAAGGGAGGTTGTAGCCAGGCAGAAGTTGGTCTCTTCTCCCAAGCAGCCAGTACCAGAACAAAAGGACACAGTCTCAAGCTGTGCCACGGGAGGTTTAGGCTGGATGTTAGGAGGAGTTCTATACAGAGAGAGTGATTGCCCATTGGAATGGGCTGCCAGGGAGGTGGTGGAGTTACCATCATTGGAGGTGTTCAGGAGGAGACTTGATGGGGTGCTTGGTGCCATGGTTTAGTTGTTTAGATGGTGTTGGATTGGTTGATAGGTTGGACGTGATGATCTTGAAGGTCTCTTTCAACCTGGTTTATTGTATTGTATTGTACTCAAAGAGGACAGCATGGGTCGATGGACAGTGATAATGTGATATAAAGCTCTCTTTAAATATGCTTTTGGGGAGAAAAAGGGGGGGGGAAGTCTTTTTCCTGCAAAAATGAAAATCATCTGTGGAAACAGTTTGTGTTTTGTTGCTGTTGATTTTTTTCAATATTTGATTTTGAGTTTTTTGAGAGTCCCACAAAGTTTGTGTGAAAGCAGGCAGAAATGTTCATGTTCTTATTTTCATGAAGGAAACCATCATTTTGTGGCTAGCCTTTTCTTCCTGAGTCCTAAATTTGTATTCTTTCAAATACAAATTCAGCCTAAATTGGCAGCTGAATTATTCCAACTTCCACTCAAATCCCTAATGTAAGTATTTCATTTTAAGTCTTGCAGTTGCATGCAGGCAATTGCACAAGGAAATGCCAAATCTTTCCAGACATCTTGAGCATCTGTACAAATCTGGTCCTTATTAGCAAAGGCCTGTTAACAGAGAAGGCTACAATAACTTTTTTTACTAGTAATGACCTTGTCCTATTATTCAGCTTGTACCAGCTTGCATGTTTAAACCATTCTTTCTTGCCTTCTAAAGGAAAAGATACTGATACCCCATTAATAGCAATGAGGCATCAATACTATGGAAGACAAACCCTAATTAATTTTCAGCAGCACTTATGCACATCAATGTGATTACTGTTGGTAAGGATTCAGGGATCAGTAATGACCACTCTGAACTTGTGAAAGTAATTTGTTTGAGTAAAAGAAGAGCTGTGATAGATTTAAATGCGTTTTCTATTACTGAATGTTTGTCATTCATGCTACACATCCCAGAAGACCTTAAAAGATTTGCTGTGGAAGCTGTCTGTACAGTAAAAGGTCATAAAATCATTCAGTATTTTTTGGTTTGAGTTCTTAACACCTGTAGTGATAGGATGAGGGGCAGTGGTTTGAAATTGCAGAGTAGATTTAGACTGGATGTCAGAAACAAGTTCTTTACCATGAGGGTGGTGGAACACTGGAACAGGTTGCCCAGAGAGGTAGTTGAGATCCCTTCCCTGTGGATACTCAAGGTCAGGCTTGACAAGGCTCTAAGCAACCTGATCTAATGGAGGATGTCCCTGCTTACTGCAGGTTGTTGGACTGGATGACCTTTGGAGGTCCCTTCTAACCCAAACCATTCTCTGATTCTCCAGCCACAAACTGCTACTGAGTAAAGACAGCTGAGTCGAGACAGGTGAGTCTGCCTTTATTGGTCATATACAGCTTAGTGTCCAGGGCCGGTTTCATTTAATGACATGGGAATCTAAACTCACATGGTTGCCTTCAGGCTCAGACACTGATCCCACTTCATGGGACACCCTCACATTACACAACTAGCTGAACAAGCCAGCTCAGCCAAAAGGATGGATCTCCAGAGATGGGTCCACTCTAGCTCTTTCATACATCACTTTTCCAGACTTTCTTTTCCACCCCAGCTTTCACTGGCGAACTTGTGGTTTCAAGCAAAAAACTCCTACCCCAGGGACAAGACAGGCTGGGAGATGGGATCTATTGGTGGGTGAAGCACCCCCTTCCAAACTTCACTTTCCTGCAAAATATTGTTTAATTTTGCCAGGAGACATCTGCAGTCACAGACCACAGTGCATCTCTGCTGTCTCAGTTGCTGGCGTGGTCCCCAGTCTGACTTTGGTCCACGCCAGTGAGGACTCGGTCCAAGCCAGTGAGGACTCAGTCCAAGCCAGTGGGGACTTGTCCCCACAGACTCTGATAGCAATGTATGCCTTGTGGGCAAAGTATGCATTTCTGACATCTAGCTCTCTGTCTCCCAGGGCATGGACTTGCAGTGGTTTGCAGGATAGCCTAGTTTCCCTCCCTGAGCATTCCTTCTCCTTGCTCTCCGCAGAGTTTTCCGTGCTGCTCTCCATATTTCTCCGTTAATGTCCACCTTGCTAATGAATTCAACAACACCTTGCTTCCCTACACATGGTCAAACAGCATTTTGTAGCAGTTTTAAGCAGATTTTGAAGCAAGTCCTTACAGTCATAGCAGGACAGAGCGAGAGCAGCGCTAAGCTGTTCTGGGAAGGGTGCAGGTAGCCAAGAGTTCCCCTTTCAGCTCGTATATCTGTGATTTAAAAGTAGAAAGTTTAATGACTACTTTTTCTACAGCCCTGAAATGTTCCAACAGCATATTCACTAAGGTTTGTCATCTTCACTCCTGCTTAGATGGTCAGGGATTTGAAATGGCTGCTATTGCACGACTTGCAGGGTTTGTGCCAACTCCCAAACACTGAAGTATCTGTCTGTGCAGTACTTACTATTTATCACCAATACAGGGCTTAAAATGTACCTGAGCTATTTTTCCCAATAGGAACTTACATAAACAAGTCCAAGGCGGTATCATATTTTAAATTGTTTATATATATATATGTGTGTATATAAATACTGCTGAATTACGATGCTCTGGTTTTCCTATTATATCAATGAGTTTAGCAAGTGCTCAAAACAGAAAAGTTCCCAGCAAAGCTCAGCCTTTCTGTCATTAACATGTTATGCAGTTTCAAAATAATTCATTCCTGCTGGAAAGACACTGTGAAATAGAAGCTGTGTTTATCACTGCACCGAGCAATCCTCAAATTCTATTGCGGTGCTGTGGTAACTTTGTCAGACTAACTCCTTCCCTTAGTCTCACCCTCGCAAGTAGTTTTACTTAGTGAGGGGTTTCTACCACCAACATTTGTTGTTTGTGCATCAGGCTGCCAAACCCTTGATACAATGGGAATAATTTTGAGATTATAATGGTATCCCCTGAAATAAATTATTTAATATATTTATTGAAAAAGGAAGTAAAGGAACTCTTCTGGGTAATTGGTGTGCAGTAAGGCACAGCACCAGTTGTATATTCATTTTTCTCCAATGTATGCAATTATCCACTCAGCCTGTATCCATTAATATTATTTTTCTTCCTAAGCTGGAAGCATATAAAGCCATTAGAAAATAATCCAAAGAATTCTATTTGCTGAATAAATTTTAATTTGCATGGCACCAGGAATTTTTTATTAATGGGAAATAAATTATTGCAATCTTATGGAAGGCGACAAGTTAATAGCTTTGTGAAAAGTAATGGAGAGAAAATGATCTTGAAAAGGTCAGGTCTCCTGTCACAATGTCTTTATGCACAATTAAAACAAGTCAAGAAAGTGGCTATATAATCAGGACCATGAATATGCATTATATCCTAATGAGAGTGTGAAGATGGAGATGGGTTAGTGCTAAAGTCATGGTGAGGTGGTGACATAAAAATGGTAATTTGTGATGTAGTATTTAACTACGTGCTTCTGTTTCCTTTGGGGGAATTAACTCATTGCTACCTGGCTATTCATTATTTTACCTTTACCAGCACACTAAGCGACAAGAGACTCTCTGCAGGAGCACAGACACGCAGAGGATGTGATTTACCCTCATTTAGAGACTTACCCAATAGTTGTGACTGCAAATCACAAAATATCTCCCTGACATCACTGCAAGAAAAACTCCAGAATGGTTGATGCTGTTGTTGCCTTTTTAATTGTAGCATTTAAAAGGCGTTTTCACATCATGTAGTAGGTTTGAAATACCACAGCTCAACCTTTCTAGAAGGATTTTATGTCCTAAGATGCTCCCGTGCCAGGGAGGCACCCGCTTGAAGGTAGAGCTAGTGTAATTTGTAGGTTTAGACTGGACATATTGATCACAATATTGACATATTGCCCATATTGTTATTGAGTCATGGCAACTATTCTACACTGTAATTGAAAATCAGTATGAGCATTCTGATTCAGTGGTCATTTGTAGGTTTAGACTGAAAAAAATGTTTCCCAGCAAGAGTGGTCAGGCACTGGAATGTGCTGCCCAGGGAGGGGGTGGAGTCACCGACCCTGGACATATTTAAAGGTTGTTTGGATGAGGTGCTTGGGGCTACGGTCTAGGGGTGAACCTTGTAGAGTAGGGTTCTGGTTGGGCTTGGTGATCCCGAGGGTCTTTTCCAACCAGAATGTTTCTTTGTGTGATTCTGTGTGTAACTGTGCATCTGTGCATGGAGGAAGATGTTCTGCCCTTCCACGTGCATGTTTTATGACGCTCCACTCTACTCCCTCTCAAAAAAGAAGGGTTGAGACTCTGCAAAAGCAGATAGAAGAGGAGGGTCATGCCTTTGTTTGGGACTACACCCCAGCTTCTCTTGGGAAACCTGTTTTGAAATATGCCTGGCTAGAAATAAGCATCTCCGAGAAGAAATTAACTTACCTTCTTAAGCACTGAATTTCCTCCTGGTAATGGCTGTTTCAGTGGTCCCAGTGCTGTTAATGGGTGTTATTGAGTCATGGCAACTATTCTACATTGTAATTGAAAATCAGTATGAGCATTCTGATTCAGTGGTCATTTAATAAAAGATAATGGTCACTGAACAATGATTCTGATTAGCAAATGGCAATTTAAAGGTTTATAGCACCTCTCACAGCACAGCTTATTTGGGTATGCTATTAGAAGTTACTCCCTAAGAGCTTGGTTTATGTTCAAAAATAGGAATAACTAGGGGGGGAAGCAGATGCAGCTGGCATCCTATAATGCTCTGTTTGGGTGGCAGAGTTGAATTCAGTCCATGCTGATTAGATTTCCATAGATGTGCATTCAGGCTGTGGCTGTTCCCATATACTGGCTCACTAGCTCTATACTTGTTTGTGCCTCGTTTCTTTGCCCATCATACTGTAGGTTTCTTAACTATACAGTCATTGGATATCGTTAACTGGAACAGGACTTTGTGGGTTTCTGCTAAAATGCTTGTCAGGAGTGGTTTTTCATGCTTTCAGCAGAAAATAGACTGCATATACAATTTACATTTTCCTGCCCTCTCTGGTTACCAGGGATCTCTGGTCCTGGGTTCTGGGGTTACTGCTCAGTGACAGCCTGTAGTGATAGGACAAGTGGCAATGGCTTCAAACTAGAGAAGAGCAGATTTATGCTGGATGTTAGGAACAAGTTCTGCACCATGAGGGTAGTGAAGCACTGGAACAGGTTGCTCAGGGGGGCAGTTAAGGCCCCATGCCTGGAGATATTAAAGGTGAGGCCCACCACGGTTCTGAGCAACCTGATCTAGTGGAGGATGTCCCTGCTAGACTAGATGAATTTGGAGGGCCCTTCCAACCCAGACCACTCTATGATTCCATGATTCTTCAGCTCTGAGCAGGCTTCACCATCTCCCTGCTTCTGGCTCTCCCACCAGTAAGAAACCAGTTAGGATGTCCTTTATCTGGAACAACAACTTTCAGCCTAATTGTGGCCAGAGCAGAAGCACTACAGCACCCATGATTACCTCCTACTACAAATATGAGCTTCTTTTCTGGGATCAGACATGGCAGCATTTGTAGGTATTTAAAAAGCCAAAGCAGCAGGTGCAGGGCTGTAAAGAAAGTACCTGTAGCACTGTAGGGGTTTTGTCACTGCCAGCTCTCAGCAGGCATTTCACCATCCATAGAGCTGTGTATTTATTTTTGATGTTGCCCCATAACTATGTGGTTAGCCACAGTGACTCTGGCCTCAGCCCATGGCATGATCTGGTTGCAGTATTCAGGCTTGGAGGTTTCCAAGCAGTAGCAGATGTGCTGTGAGGATGGAGGGCAGAGCTCCTACTGATGGAAACATGACTTGAGGAAATTAGTAAAAGTGCAGTGCATGAACTTGGAGAATCAGTGGGTTTTGCCTGACTCAGCACTTGTCCAGAGCTCTGCAAAATTATCTGAGGCTGGTCTCCAGCCTCAGAAGGGCTTTCCACAGTGTGTCTCTTCATGGTATTATTTAGTTGCATTTTCCTTGAGAAGGAAAATTTTCAAGTTACTGATTCCAACTGTCTTGCTCAGGTGTGGAAGTAAGGCTGTCACAGTCAGAGTTTTATTAACTTGAACAAATTCTGGACCCAGGTTGGTGTAGATAAAGGCACACAGACACCATGGGTGGCTCAGAATCCCATGCACACTAACATCCTACTCCTAGCTTGGCAAACCAATAGAAGTGCCTCCATCTCTCTTTCTAGATAGTCCCCTTCTATATTGCTCTTTGGCTTCAGCTTGGTTTGCTGGTGTGCTTCAGGAGGCAGACAGGGAGGAATGGCTGCTTATGCTGCCAGCCCTTTCCTCCCTCTGTCAGGGCAGAGCAAAGCACTCACTGGGTCCCAGTCACATTATCCCAGTTTGGAAACAAAGTCAGTACCCTGGGATTTCCTGGCCAGGTTTTCTAAACATCAACCAATCACTACAGCAATGGGCTCAAGCTTGCTTGGAGATGTCTCCACCATATGATGTGGCATGTTGCAATGCTGGTGAAGGTCAGCTGCATTTCTCATCCTCTACTGACTTTGTACATTTGGTTTATGTGCTGTTGAAACACTTGGATGGTATTTCCAGGTACCTCAGTTTTACTGCAGGGAAACAGAAGTCTCACCAAGTAATGGAGGTGGGGAGAAATCATCTGCATTATTCACACTGCTGGTTTTGAAATCAACTCTGATGACTCGGGGTGGGGAGGGGGAATCCAAACGTTTAAATGGGTAGTTAATAGTTCAGGGAAAACTTTCAGTTTTGGCACAGTTCTAGTAGGGAAATAAAAAGAGGATAATATTAGAATGCCACAAAACAAACCTTATTTCTTTGCCATTATGATGGCTGTCCCATAGATTAAATCTCATTTTGAATTCTAGCCACCCTAACTAGAAAGACAGAAAGAATCCAGAGGTGGCCAGTGAATATCTCTAGGGTGGTGGAGAAGTTTCTGTAAGTATGGTTTGTTGTTGCTGCTGCTGCTATGGGTGGTAGGAACAACAGTACCACGCATAGCCCTGATGCTTAGGAACCGCAGACATGCCTCAGGACCCTGAGCTTAAGCAGCATTGTACAAACACTCATTTCTGAGTAGACTTGCACACAAAAGCTTATGAGCTAGGCATAGAAATTGAATGGATTATAAAAGCCACATATAAAATCATTTGAAGAGAGAATTGAAAAGTAAATTAAAATACCAGCTTATCAAAAATGAGGAAAGAGCTAAAAAAGTTTGAGAGATAAAACATTCAATCTAAAACAAAAAGATATGATTTGTGCAATATGTGCTGACCTTGTGAAACTTACTGCCTCAAGATATTGTTTATGTGAAGAGTTTAATAGGATTTTTAAAATTAAGATTAAACCCCTGTAAAGGTAAAAAGGAACATGTGTGCCCCTCAGATGGCTTGAAGTGAATCACAAAAGAACTTCCTATTAGAGTACCCTTCACAAAACTTCGTGCCAGCGACCACTGCCAGGAGGAACACGACTGTGAGCTGTTTCACAATGTCAACACCAATGTTTCTGTACAAATAACTGGGCCTCATTCCCTGCTTTCTCTTTTCCTTTGCCAGCAGCCCCTCCTTGACATTCCCAGCACATCATTTTCCCCAGTGATGTGGTTAAAGTTTGAGAATGTAGATGAGGAGTAGAGTGACCTGATAATAGAGAGTGGCTAGAAACCAGGAGAAGGCTGAGCGCCAGCTATCTTGAAATAGCGGCTCATCCTATCTCTGTTTCATTGAACTTCTGACATACTGCCCTGCAATTTCTACTATTTTTTCCCATCTGCTGTACTTAAGCCATGTCTTTTCCTCCTTGATGAATGCCTTTTTTTGGGTGTTGTTTCTAAAACTCCTCTCTTTCAAGGTGAACGTGTGCCAGTCAGGCAGTCAGAGATAACAAACCACTACAGAGAAATCTCATGAAAATATTGTTGTTAACAGGGGATCTTTTCCATAGGTTTCAGCTGTCAAGAATGATAACATCCCTCTCTAATACAAATTTAATATTCTTTTGTGCTTTGCAATGAAGTCTATGTTTATCCCAGACTAAAAAAAATAGCTTAGATTTTTAACACTTGCTTAAAAAAAAATGTTAATACACTCACATTTTTTCTAGCATTGAGGTCTTGAGAAATGCCTGCTAAAAGGACACAAAACCTAGCATGCACAGGGTAAAACTGAGAGTGTGTCTGTGTGTACGTAGGTGCACGTGTGTGTGTGTATGTGTGAGAGTGTGTGACTGTGTATGCAAATACGATTTTCCAGTTCCTGGCTCTTTGTGAGGAACTAATTCAGTCTAATAGATGAAGTGTTTGAAATCTGAAAACAATGTTTTGATGGTCAGAGCAGCAAAAGGGGAAGGTGTTAAATATGGCTTATTAGCATTTTATGGAGAAAAAGAAATTCAGAATCCTCATGAGACCAATAGAGAGAGGGGAAAATACAGTACACATGTAAATTAACAGACAGCAATCCTTGTACCTAAGGAAATATCCGCAGGACATCTTAAATCATCTAGAATTTGGGTATACTCATTAACCCATGGGAGTTAACCATCTGGCAAGTAGAATACAATGCCCTAACTAGTGTTGTTGTGTTGTTGTTTTATAAATCAGGCTGGATCCAGCAGCACTGCTTGCCGAAAGTATAGAGTCATTAATGTCACGTCCACTGCCAGATCACAACACACAAAATTTATACCTGGCACAAATAAAGAAGTCATCCTCAAAGAATTATTACAGTGTCTGCAGCTTTGGTAGGAGCTGTGATATGGTTACTTTGTGTTTAATTACATTCCTGTAAAGATTTCCCCTTTTCTAAATGTGGTGGCTTAAATTTCCCCCCAGCATTAACTTTGCCAGCCCAGCTCAATTGGAAGCAAAGGAAGCTGGATTTACAGGCAAAACTGCAACCTACAATGGAACGCAATGAAGACGTTCAAAATATACAGGAGTTACAAGATTTACAGACATTTACAATCAACAAACAACACAAGAAACCCCCTGGTCAGAGACCAGGGAAGCTGTCTCTCTGCCTCCCCACCCTGTGTCCAAAAGGGAGAAAGGAGCAGAGAAAGAGTAGCTGTTAGACTTCACTAAAACAATGCAGCCAAGGTCAGGCAGAAGCACATTAGTAATCCCTTCAGAGCACAAAGTGAGCAGAGAAGAGACCAGAGGAGGGAAGATTGTTTTGGTGCAACCAATCTTATAGCAGTAATCTCTCCAATGAAATTGCTTATCACAGTATCACCAAGGTTGGAAGAGACCTCAAAGATCATCGAGTCCACACTGTCACCACAGACCTCATGACTAAACCATGGCACCAAGTGCCACATCCAATCCCCTCTTGAACACCTCCAGGCACAGTGATTCCACCACCTCCCTGGGCAGCACATTCCAATGACAAATGACTCTTTCAGTGAAGAACTTTCTCTTCACCTCCAGTCTAAACTTCCCCTGGTGCAGCTTGAGACTGTGTCCTCTTGTTCTGGTGCTGGTTGCTAGAGAGAAGAGGCCAACCCCCACCTGGCTACAACCTCCCTTCAGGGAGTTGTAGAGAGCAATGAGGTCACCCCTAAGCCTCCTCTTCTCCAGGCTAAACAACCCCAGCTCCCTCAGCCTCTCCTCACAGGGCTGTGCTCAAGGCCTCTCCCCAGCCTTGTTGCCCTTCTCTGGACACCTTCAAGTGTCTCGATGTCCTTCCTAAACTGAGGGGCCCAGAACTGGACACAGGACTCAAGGTGTGGCCAACCAGTGCTGAGTACAGGGGCACAATGACTTCCCTGCTCCTGCTGGCCACACTATTCCTAATGCAGGCCAGGATGCCATTGGCCTTCTTGGCCACCTGGGCACACTGCTGGCTCATGTTCAGGTGGCTGTCAATCAGCACCCAAGGTCCCTTCTGTTTGGCAGCTCTCCAGCCACTCTGACCCCAGCCTGTAGCTCTGCATGGGGTTGTTGTGGCCAAAGTGCAGCCCTGGCACTTGGACTTGTTGAATGCCATCCGTTGGCCTCTGCCCATCTGTCCAGTCGGTCGACGTCCCTCTGCAGAGCCCTTCTGCCCTCTAACTTATTAACAGTTTAGAATTATCTCTATTTTCTTTGTCACACCTAGTAGTGATTGATTTACATTTTTGTACTTTTCTGCTCCAGATCTGCAACAAGGTTTTAAAGGCATCTAAAGTAATCACCACCTTTCCCAGCGCATGTCCATGGATTTACATCCAATATAAAGCACGCAAACATAAACTAAATGCAAAGGAAAGCCTTACAATGTCATCTCTTTCTAGATTGTGCTTTGACTTAAAAGTAATCAGGTATTGAATACACTTAAATTGACTCAACTCACGTAAGTGTTATACTGACATGGACACCGAAAGAGGTATTGGTTCAATTTTATTTCAATTAAAATGAAGATTGTTATTGGGACTTTGTTGTCAACAGACAGAAACAATAGGCAGACAGAAACAGTAACCATGGCCCAGTATGTGTATGAAACTTCAGTGCATCCTCCTGAACAGGATTTGTAGACCCTTGCAAGGAGCTGAAAAACAAGGTGGGAGTGCCCTCCATACTTTTCCATGAGGCTAGTGTGAGATTGGTGGAAGGTCTGAGACCTGCTTCTAATAAAGCACCAGGTATGTGAAGTGATCATAGAATCAGAGTCATAGAGTCATCAAATCATAGAATGGTCTGGGTTGGAAGAGACCTCCAAAGGTCATCCAGTCCAACCCCCTCTGCAGTCAGCAAACACATCCTCAACTAGATCAGGTTGCCCAGAGCCCTGTTGAGCCTCACCTTGAACATCTCCAGGGATGAGGCCTCAACCACCTCCCTGGGCAACCTGCTCCAATGTTCCACTATCCTCATGGTAAAGAACTTGTTCTTACATTCAATCTAAATCTGCTCTGCTCTTGTTTGAAACCATTGCCCCTTGTCCTGTCACTGCAGGCCTTTGTATACAATCTCTCTCCATCCTTCTTGTGGCTCCATTCAGGTACTGGAAGGCTGCTATTAGGTCTCCCTGGAGCCTCCTCTTCTCCAGGCCGAACACCCCCAGCCTGTCCTTGTAGCAGAGGTGCTTCAACCCCCTGATCATTTTTGTGGCCCTCTTCTAAACCCACTCCATCAGGTCCATGTCCTTCCTATATTGAGGGCTCCAGACCTGGACGCAGTGCTCCAGGCAAGGTCTCAGCAGAGCAGAGTGAAGCGGCAGAATCACCTCTCTGGATCTGCCAGCCACAACGATGTTCCATTGTTTCCAAACATCTTGTGAAAAAAGTTCAACATTCAGGTTTAATTTGGTTGTGTGTGTGTGCATGCACACATGGGTGTGATCAGACTCATGTCAGAGTGAGACAACCCTAAACATGGGGAAAACATGCCCACGCTTTGCTCCAGGAGGAGAAACTGGAAAGCCGTGGTGGCATCATGGTCATCAGTATCTTCAGCATGAGGTGAAACAAGCCCAGTAGAGCAGGGTCTGCCCCAAGCACCAGTTACTCTTGTTGTGGTTTTGCTTGTTGCCATTCCCTGTCTGATATCACGTCTGCATGGTGCCACACAAAGCTCAGGACAAAATGAACTTCCTGGCCCTAAAGAGCTCAGACTCTAGAAGAGGATGCAGGAGATCAATCCAGACAGATGGGCAATGAAAATAAGGGGAAAGCATTGATCTGAATAATGCACTGTGAGCATAAGATACCAAGCAGCAGAAACAAAGGGAAAAGCTGAAGACAAAAAGTGATGCTGTGAAAAAAAAGGAGAACTTTGTCCTGAGGGGACTGTGTGCAGGAGTCCCGAGACCGGAATGTCGTTCCTGACACTGTCTCTAGACTTGATTGGATTAAATTTATTTTTAAAGACTTATCCAATTTTCCCTTTCCCCATTTCCTTTCCCTTGTGACTTTGCCACTCTATTAATAGCCTCCCTAGTGAGATCCTAGGGCAAGAAGTGAAGGAAAATATTGAGCCAGATCCTCATTGGTATAAATTAATGTAATTCTACTGACCTCAAGTCATTCCACTGGAGTATCCCAGTGCATCTAATTATAAAGATAGGTTAACTTTAACTAAGCAGCAAATACATCATCCACATTGGAATTTGTCCAGGATTTGCTTTTGTGACTCAAGTCACAAGTAAAGCCCCATGACATCTTCAAATAAAATTTATCTTCCAAGAAAAGAAAAAATCCCATTTTATCCCAAAACAATTTCACATTCAGCAGCTATAGCTGTTGGAGCATAATGCAAGGACACCTGCTCATTATTTACTGAAATAATAGATGCACCTGGAATATTGTGTCCAGTTCTGGGTTCCCCAGTTCAAGAGGGACAGAAATCTGTTGGAGAGAGTCCAATGGAGGGCTACAAGGACACTGAAGGGTCTGGAGCACTGTCTGGTGAGGAGAGGCTGGGAGCCCTGGGGCTGCTTAGTCTGGAGAGGAGAAGACTGAGAGGGAATTTATCAACGTCTATCAATAACTGACAGCAGGGTGTCAAGAAGGGAGGGACAGGCTGTGTTCAGTTGCACCCTGGGATAGGACAAGGGGCAGTGGATATAAACTAAAGCACAGGAAGTTCCACCTCAACATGAGGAAGAATTTCTTTACTGTAAGGTTCACAGAGCACTGAAACAGACTGCCCAGAGAGGTTGTAGAGCCTCCTTCTCTGGAGGCTTTCAAGACCTGTCTGGAGGTGTTCCTGTGTGACCTGCACTAGATTCTGTGGTCCTGTTCTGGCAAGGGTGTTGGACTTGATGATCTCTAGAGGTCCTTTCCAACCCCTAACATTCTGTGAGCCTGTGACCTTGGAAAAGACTGAGAACTCTCTCTTCATATATTGCTTTAAAGTCCCCCAGTTTGCACAATTAATGTGGAGATTGCAGGCTTCTCACAAAAATGATTATAAGCAAACAGTTGCAAACTGTCTGATGTTGTGAAGTGTGACTTTTCATACCATGCAACTTGCTTGTTACAAAGCTATGGACTTGCTAATAGGATTGTCACTCCAAACTGCACTGACTAGAAATCTACCTTCCCATATGTCAAAGCTGCAATGACTTCACCCCACAAAGAACTCACTCACATGCTTTACCTGTTTTATGGACTCTCTTTCACCATGAGGGTGATGAGACACTGCCATAGGTTGCCCAGGGAGGTGGTAGAAGCCTCATCCCTGGAGATTTTTTTAAGCCAGGCTGGATGTGGCTCTGAGCAACCTGATGTAGTGTGAGGTGTCCCTGCCCATGGCAGAGGGGTTTGGAACTGCATGATCCTTGGGGTCCCTTCCAACCCTAATAATTCTAAGCTTCTCTGTAGTATTTGACACTGAGATCTCCAAAATCTGCAACACTCAGGTGGTCATCTAAAGGAGCACATTGGAGTTCATCATTTTTCAGAAGTATTTATCATGAGCTGTTGGGTGGAGAATTAAAAATGCTAGTGGAGTTGACCGGGCCTTTAAGATTTGTCACTAATCTTTGTGTAAAGAAGGATCTTGTAATAGTCACTGCCTCACAAATATCAGTTGCCTGTTCTTATTGTAACCTATGAAATGTATGTTTGAGAAGACAAACAGAAGCCATAAAATGGGAAATCACTTTTCCAGTGGGTCTATAAAATTAAAATCATTGCTGTTCTTAGGAAGACAGGTCCTAGGATTTTAATATCATAGAATATCAAATGTATTCTGCCTTGCTCAAAATAAAAGGTAGGAGATTCCCCTGAGTCTTCTGATCTATCAAAATCCTCATCCAATTCCTGGAGTATTGCAATCTGGACGCTTTTGGGTGCCATCATTCTTCCTACATCACTGCATAACTGACATACCTCCCTGGACAGAAAAGATTGTATGCCTGCTCCCTCTCAGCACTGAGGAGGTGATGATCCTACAAGCTGTAGTTTCTAGAGCAAACACTGAGTATGAGCTGCAGCAGGCTGTGATGAATGCAGCAGGGCATCCTTCAGCTAGGAATGCGGAGCACAGCACGGCTAATGGTAAAAACCAATGCCACTGGTCAAAATCATCACTTCCTCTCAGCTGTGGTTTGACTGATTCAATGTTTTTTAAGGGTTTGTTACGTCTATGGATGAATGAGATCAGCTTGCAGCAGATACCAGCTCTGTAATCTGCACAACTAAGTGCATGCACTAAAGAGTGGCAGAAATAAATCCACCTGCAGCCCCCAAGGAACAGAGCGTGTCAAGTAAATGTACAAAGAAGGCAAAGTAAAAGGTTTCATAGAAATCTCTTTTAAACCCACCAGGGCCAAGGATTCTCCCTTGGGGTAGATTTTAAATTAGTTCATCTTCTCTGTTTTTCTCCCCTAACTGCAGGGCCATTCCAGAAACCTCCCATCTCCCATGCAGATCACTGAGAGAAGTTGAGAGAATAGAGAAATGTCTGTTCATCTGTGCATAATGCCTGGCTCTAATTTTCTATATAACTGCTCATAACATTTCTGAACTATTAAGCTTAATAAGGTCTCATGGGTCTGTATGTCTGTGAATGTTTTACCCCACAGAGCTCCACTAACTGCTATTATGACTGTAGGCTTATAGGAAGAAATCGGCAACCAAACATATAACCTCCTCATCTTATCCCCCCTACTAGCACAGGCAGTACCCAGTAAAAGTGATGGATATCTGCATTTTATGGATTGTGAGTGAGTTTGCAATGGTCTGTAAAGTGGCTCCTTGAGGCGAGGAGAGGGGTCCCTAGGTCTATTATGTTTTCCTAATCTTCTAACTTTGCTCTCAAGATCAAGCCACTTGCTGTAGCACTCATTCCTCCTAAGAATGGCAGGAAGGTGGGGCCCCAGATAAAAGTCTTTGGAGAAGCTGTGATGGGTTAACACCCTTTTCTGAGAACAAAAGAACAAAGCAGGGGGGAGGGCTTGCAGGTACTTTTCACTCCCTGCAGGGCATTTTTCGCCTGGGAAGCTGAGTCTGTTCCACTCCCTCCTCCCTGCCCAGCTAGGGTATAAAAAGCAGGACATTGTAGCTATTGGCCCTGCTTTTCTGGCTCCTGCCTCTGCTGGATGAGAGCTACTGCAGCTGCCCTCCTGCTCCTCTGCCACATGGTTGGACCTGATCCTTCTCCCTGCTGCCTCCAGGCTTCCTCAGAGAAAGGCTGGTTTTGTATTATTCTCTTGTTTTCGTCCCCCTCCCATCCATCCTTGTTCCTTGCCCTTGTGAACCTTTTTCCTGTTATTGTTATATATATATATATATATACATCACTATATATATATATATATAGACTTTAAGCCGACTTATATATATTGATATATATTGACTTCCAAGCCGACTCCAAATTATTGTTTGGTGGATTTGCTCCTTCCTTTTCTCCCCTCTCTGTTGGGAGGGAGGAGGGGGGAGTGGGGGAGAGATTCTCAGCCTTGCCTCCACCTGAGCTCTTAACTTCCAGTTAAGGCTCAAACCACCACAGAAGCTCATCAAAAGCTGAGACAAGAGGAGAGAGGAAATTCTGGGGATGTATGAGTTTCTACATACAAAGGATATGAAATTCAATGTCCTGGACAGATACTTGATCTTTAGTTTCCAACTTCCACTGTTAAAATCTAGCTTTAAAGGTTATTAGAAGTCAAGATCTACCAAGGGCTGGGTATTTCCTTAGCAAAATAAAGTACAGCTCCAACAAAATCCATCAAGAATTATGGTAGAGCTGTCTGGTGAACTGGTTTTGTGTTTGCTTTTCCAGAGTAGAACAGAGTATGCAGAGGAACATTTTCTAAAAGAAATTTTCGGTTCTACCAAAACATTTCAGGTTTTCTACTTAGAAAACAAACAAACCACAACAGAAAAACCCCAACTGCAGAATCATTTAGGTGCTTTGAGTCAGCCTAAATCAAAACAGCTGCCTCTGAACACATTGACATATTTGATGTGAGACTGGTTCAACATTCAGTTTTATGGCACTGTGCCACTGCTGCTGCTCCTCCTCCCCTCTTGGTACCCACCTTCTACTCCTATTAAAGTAGCAGACCACTGCTGTTTTCCTTTTAGTCCCAATGTTGGTTTGATGATAGGAGGCACGGATCATACTTGACCAGAGGGGAAGGTGTATAACTTTGATTTTAAACAAGTGAATGAACTTCTCCTAATTTTCTAGTGAGTTTTCAAAACTGGAAAGCAGAAATTTAGCCTCTTGGCACGGTCTTAGTGAACTGTTTCAATCTCTTAGAGCAGGGAAGAGCAGTTAAGTTCAGTTACAGTAGGATAAATCAGTAGATTTGGAAATGTTCAGTCATACCAGGTAGAGACAAAAGTGGACAAGATGCCAAGGGGCAAACCTTCAGCAGAAAGATATGTTTTGGTTTGCTTTGCTTTCCAGATACCCTCAAGTAAAAGGATGGTCTCCTTTCTTTCTTTTGGAAGATTCCAACAGTTATGTGCCAGGAATTTAGTCCAAGCTGCAAGATAATACCAGGGAAATCTCTGCATCGGATGCATCTGAACACAGGAGACATCGGTTTGTGGTGTATCATCGCAGCCATCCTCATGGCTAGCTGCGTCTGTGCATCTTGCTTCAGCCACCTTCACATCTCTCCTTAACATTAATCGCTGCTCTCCTTCTTGAAAAACATTTGCAGCTGGTAATGTCTATCTAGTCAGTGAGCAAAGACTTTTGCCAAATTCCCATTCTTTTTCCCCCCTTTTTTTCCTTCACACCATTCTGTTTATCTGTTCAGTTAGATAGACTAAGACCATGCACATTCTCAAGCATGTAGTCTTCTGATGTGTTTGCATCGTGTGAAGAACAGCAGCATAATCCTGTTCCTTGGGTAGTCCTCTGGGAATTACATTCAAGAAATGAGAACATGCTCATTTCACAGGTTTGAACATTCACTGAAGTACTCACAGATCTTTATACACTGCAAAAAGTATGTTTGCCTAAAGTATGAGAAGACTACTTTTCATCAGCCCCACAATTTCACATACAAATAGTCTGTTATCCATATTAGCAGAGTAATCTCTCACTGTCTCTAATGCCAAAATATTTTGAAGTATCATTTCCCACCTTCTTCCTTTCTGTTAAAGAGAGGTTTCTCCTTTTTGAATCATCAGATCCACCTACACACTTGCCAATCAAGCCTGAGCCCTCCTCATTTCATTTATTAAAGAAATTAAACTTTCCTTCCCATTGAAATAACTGCTCAGCATTCCAAACTGCCTCTGATTTCAGAGGAAAATTAAGTTTATTTACACATTTCAGTGATGGGAGCTTTGCACAGAATCACAGAATATACCTGGCTGAAAGAGACCTCCAAGATCATGCAGTCCAACCTGGGGCCCATTTGTCCCTGTCTGCACAGTATACTGACTGTGACTTTCATAACAACCCAAGCCATAACTGCCTTGCAGGTCAGGCTCCATTGAAAAGCAAAGGTAAAGCCAAGAATTCTTGGCAGCTGGAACTTTACCACTACTTAATGGAGTTTAGTTAATTTATTGGAAGAAAAAAAAAAGTAAAATGTTGTAGTCTATGATATTGAATCATTGAAAGAGATCCACAAGGATTTTATTTTCTTAGAAGTATCAGTTTGGACTCATTTGTGCATGACTCAGCAAAGATGACTGATTTGTCTGTTAATCCTGTCAACCTTTCACTGTACCAACCAGAATACCAGCTGAGAGAGAGAATGAGCATCTGTGTACCTCTCAGGTGCAGTTTGGAATATGCTTTATTGATTCACTTCTTCCATGTAGCTAACAAATCCATTGCCAACTGTCCTGAAAAACAAAACAAAACAAAAACTGGTTAGACCATATCACAGATTCATAGCATGGCAGAGGTTGGAAGGGACCTTAAAAATCATGAAGTTCCAACATCAGGGACACCTCCCACCAGCCCTGGTTGCCCAAGGCCCCATCCAACTTGAACACCTGCAGGGAGGGGACATCCAACACCTCCCTGGGCAACCTGTTCCTGTGTCTCACCATCCTCACTGGAAAGAATTTCTTCCTAATATCAGTTAGCCTTTTTTCCACTGTCATGGGACTGAAAGCAGTATCTTTCTTCGATACCTGTTTGCAGGGGAGGAGCCACAGTCAATCTTATAAGAGAGACCTACTTTACTCTTCTCAAAGGCATTGATTCTTCCTGAAAGAGCCAGAAATATAAAATGCTTTGAATTAATTGTTAGCCCAGGGCTGGATGCATATTTTAATTAGAATTGACCCTGATCCAAAAATCTCTGAAGCAGTCTCAAACACTTAATATACTGTCAAAACTAGTCCAGATTTCACTCCTACAAGTGATTTCTCTATTGATGAGGAATCCAAAAATGATTGGATCCAGAGTCCATCTTCTTTCCTATCCTGAATAGTACATGTTTCAAAATCTTGATGGACTTGAGCATGACTTGAGCCCCAGGGTTTTGGGTAAATCATTCTTTGTATAGTTTCATTTACTATATTTTGAGGCATTTGGAACTGACACTTTGTCATTCTTTTAGGTAAAACCTGCACAGGTTATGACCTGGCACCTCCCATACTCAAGTGTCATGGAATCATAGAATTGTCAGGGCTGGAAGGGACTTCAAGGATCATCTAATTCCAAATGCCCTGCTGTGGGCAGGGACACCTCACACTAGATCAGGTCAATCAGTGACACTAGAGACTGGATACTGTTCTCATCCTCCAGTATCACCACAGACAATTAAGTGCATGGAAGTCAAGAGCTGCGCCAGTAAAAAGTGTAGCAAAGAAAAATCAATGTAGTTTTGGAGAATCAGGTGTTTGATCTGCATCATTCCTTTAAACAAAATTAAAAAGGAAAGAAAGTGCTAACATAACCATCAAACCTGACTGTCACCTAGTGATGGCTGAATTATTCTGTCACCATTCTGATCCACAGAAACCAGGATAGAAGAAAAAGAACAACCCCCCCCCCCTATTCCTCTTACAAAGGCAAATTAGCCAGATTGGAGTCAGCCACTGAAGGAGGAGGAATATGCTTTTGCCATGTCTTCTTTGCTCCTAGGTATAGGTCCTGGCAAAGAGCACATCAACAAGATCGGTCCTTCCTGGGGTGCTGTATTTTTGAGTGGTAACACAGAGGAGTTGGTATCAGGAGGGCAGTGGTCACATATGCCTAGCTAGCTCACAGGGGGAAGCATATGGCTACCATTTGTTCCCCCACCAGTGGTGTGCACACACCGCGAGCCCACAGAAGGGAGGCGATTCCGCTCAGCCAGGCTTCCGCGCAGCCCTTCCAAGACACCCGTTCCTGCACGCCTCCTGGGAAGCCAGGCATAAGCTGGCCAAAACACTCCTGGGAAGAAAGGGTTCTTAATAGTGTTAAAGCCTCTCTCTCTCTCTTGTCCTCTACTCAGTCAAATAAGTGCTTTGTGCTATATTGCACAGATGGCTTGATGCTGCATGTGCACAAGTACAGCTGTTAGATTTGGGGTGAGCTACACAGAGCTGGCAACTCCACGTTTCAGTTGATATCTAGGAAATTAACCAGCAGGCAGATTTTTAAGGAAAGGAGAGGAATTGCTATACAATATTTAAAAGATTAGATAGATGCTTGGGTCTTTGGCACTAGATGCAAGACAATAATCTTCCTCTCTAACAGATCTCAGTGCTTGATGCAAAGATCCTATTTACTCTTTTCCTTTGGTGTATTTTGCTGACACTGTCACTCACACACTGCACTTGGGTGTCAGATTCTTTAGTCTGGTATTGAGGTGGCAGAAGTGCTCTCAGATAGAGGCTTTATTTCTGTCTGGCTGTTGTTCAGTTCTTGGTCTCTTTAGGATTTGTGTAAGGCAGAGTAGGCTAGAAGGCATGCAAAGGTCAGCAGGAAGCAGGCTGTGCTAGCTGATGTGTGTCTTTATTCCAGCTAACCCAGGCAGGTCTCTGTGTGCTGCCCCCAGTCCTCACCTCAGCACACCCAGGTTGTGTCACCCCATCTTAGCACTGATGTGGCCACCTGCAGCCACAGGTAACTGAGACTCTCTGGAGTGAATGAATTGTGAATTTTAGGGAGAACATGTATTAAGTCACTTGAGTGCTTTATTACCATCCCCACAGACTCCCTTCATGCCAAGAGAATCAATCTCTCCCCACCTTTTGAGAAAGAATCAGAGCTATTCAGCATGTCACAAGCCCAAGACTTGAAGGCACATGCCTCCAGCTGTTTTGGTGTGGCAGTTCATCACTATGCCACGTACTGAATTTACAGTGTGTCTGCTCTCACTTGGCCTTAGCTAACCCAGGTGGTCAGGATTCACATTCACTCTGTTGTGAAAGAGTATGCCTTTTAGCATGTTTTAGCCCACTGATAACCTGGCAATAGGTTTCACTACAGTTCACCAGAGTGGTGTTTTTTTAAACACTGATGTTTTAACAGACCTTTATTATTTCAGATAACTGATCTATTTATTTTTCCATCTACCTGCATACTGATTTTCTTGAAATGAGATGCTTTTGACTATAGTGTTTTGTTACCTGACAGGCTGGAGAGGTGGGCACAAGCCAACCTCATGAGCTTCAACAAGACCAAGTGCAGGGTCCTGCATCTGGGTCGAGGCAATCCCAGGCACAAATCCAGGCTGGGCAGTGACTGGCTGGGGAGCAGCCCAGAGGAGAGAGACTTGGGGGTGCTGGTGTTGGAGAAGCTCAACAGGAGCTCTCAATGTGCACTTGCAGCCCAGAAAGCCAATCAGATCCTGGGCTGCATGAGGAGAAGTGTGGCCAGCAGGGCAAGGGAGGTGATTCTCCCCCTCTACTCAGCCCTGGAGAGACCCCACCTGCAGTACTGCCTCCAGTTCTGGAGCCCCTATTACAAGAGGGATCTGGAGGTGCTGGAAGGTGTCCAGAGAAGGGCCACGAGGATGAGCAGAGGGCTGGAGCAGCTCTCCTGTGAGGACAGACTGAAGGAGTTGGGGCTGTTCAGTCTGGAGAAGAGAAGGCTCCCAGGTGACCTCATTGTGGCCTTCCAGGATCTGAAGGGGGCCTACAAGAAGACTGGGGAGGGACTTTTCAGACTATCAGGGAGTGATAGGACTAGGGGGAATGGAATGAAGCTGGAGGTGGGGAGATTCAGGCTAGATGTGAGGAAGAAGTTCTTCCCCATGAGAGTGGTGAAGCCTCAGGGAGGTGGTTGAGGCCCCATCCCTAGAAGTGTTTAATCCCAGGCTGGATGAGGCTCTGGCCAGCCTGCTCTAGTGTGGGGTGTCCCTGCCCATGGCAGGGGGCTTGGAACTAGATGATCCTTGTGGTCCCTTCCAACCCTGACTGATACTACGATACCTATTAACTTGCTGTAGTTAGCACATTCTTTATAGGCTCTCCTCTGTTCTTGATCCCCATCCTGCTAATTCCTATAAAGAATTTACTTCAAGTAACTGACAGTGCTTTTGGGGTAAAAATTCTTCAAACAGGTCTACCTTCAGAAAAGCAGCACTGAAACAGTTAATTCAAACATATATGTGGCCAAGGTTACAGCAATGCTTCTGAACTTTAGAATATCACCTTGGTAAGAAAAAACAACTGAAGGAGCATACCCGCAGGGCTGGAAATCAGTAAGCAGACATGGAGAGAAGATTGGTATCTACAGAATATAAAACAAGATTTAGTACATAAAGTGAAAGAGGTATCTGAGGTTCTCAGGGGACAGATTATCTCAGTCTTTTGAAATAACTGGTTTAAGTCTTCTGCTCAGCTCCCTTTGTTACAGAAAGCCTCTGTGTCCTCTTGAAGTTAGTCCATACAACAACACAATCTGAGTACATCTACTTCCTAAGGCCTCATCGCTGTACATAAATGTAGGCACATTTTAAAGGTTGGAGTTACAGAATTAACCAGGTTGGAAAAGACCTTTGAGATCATCAAGTCCAATTTTCAAACACCTTGCACAGGGTTTGGGGGGGTGTGGAGGAAATATTTTAAATGCTGTGCTTTTTAATGGGGTAATTGGAGTTGTATAATATTGGGGAAATCAGTAGGTAAATAATAAGTAATGCAGTTAACAATTATAATTGCACTAAAAAAACCTGACAGATAGCAATAAAGTCACAGGTTTTGCTTCCTCATTGCCTGCAGTTTGAATGTGCATCATCATCACCCACAGATGTACATTCCTCCCTTTCTCACTCAGCAGATGTAAAAGTTCAAAGTGACTGGTTTCTACTAAGACATAAAAAACAAAATCATTGGATTTGGCTGGCTTTGGTCCATGCCTTTGGTATCTTTGTTGCAGTGGTGACTCAGTAAAAACGTATCACTGTGGAGAGAGCATGAAATAAATACTTAACTGGGTTCATAAATATTGTATTTGAGGGTTTCAGTCACTTGTATTTGTCAACACCTCTTGCAGGGACTGGAAGTTTCAGACCTGGTGTACAAGTGAAAGGTTTGGATTCTTTTATATCTCAAGGGGGAGGGGGTGAAGAATAAAGTGGAGAATGAAGATTTTTAAGAGCTATGGTTTTGACTAGGTTTTCTAAGAAGGCCACAAAAAGCATGTGTCTATGTTCTTGAAGAAATGAAGGAAAATAGAAATGCATCTCCATAGCAGTTGGAAAGTGACTCATTAGTATGTTGAAAGTAAAGCGATACACTCTGCCTTAGAAACTCATCCTCTGTGAGCATCAAACTTGGTCCTGAATCAATAAAGATGACAGGACTGTTGATAGGATGAGTGAGCTCAGGATGACATCCTTCCAACACAGAGCAAAGAGGAGACATTTGTTTTAGCTGACAGGAAGCCTCAATTAAAATAGCCTCTGTCTTTCCAACATTTGGCTCTGGGAAGTCATTAGTCACCCCCAACTTTCAAACTGACAGTCAGACAGTACCAGCTTTACTAAGGAGCAGGTAACATAGGCTGAAGCAATAAATACAGTGCAGGTACATCTACCACTGGCATCCATATGACACCCAGCACAAATCCAAAGATAGCAGCAATTATCAGTGGCACCAAGATCACAAGAAACACGGACTGCTGGTGAAATCCCTGTTATCCCCAGGTATGGACTTAGAGGACACTGATGGATGGCTATTTACCACTGTATGTTAACCTTTCTGGGGTCAGGTTGCTTTGAAATCTTGTGTGGAATAGTCACACTAATTGACGTGAAGGATCGCTCATGACATAAAATGTCAAACCCTCATAGGTGCCAACAAAATGGATAAAGACAAATTACAAGATTGTCATTCCCATGAGAATGCTGTTTACAGCTCTCACTTTTGCTGAATTGCCCCATCCATCTGAACCATGATGGACATGTGTAGTGGCCAACCCAGCAGCATCACCATTATGTCTGAATACTTTCTGTGTTTTGCACCAGAGGTGCATTAGGTATTCAAGAAGAAAACCGAGCAGACATAGAGGGCAGGAGGTCTTTGGGCTTTGTTTTTTGGTTTGGTTTGGTTTGTTTTTTTTCCACAAACAGAGGAAGAGAAAATTGCTGAGATGTTCCCTGATACTTTTCTAGGAGTTTCAATCTAAACATATAAGCCATGGTATTTTCATGCTCGACCTGTTACGTTCAGCAAGTTCAAGCAGAATGCAAGGAAGCAGAAGACAATGTTCTGCCATGATCCAAGTGAGCAATGTCACAGTGTGTGGCTGTTAGATAGGAAGGAAGCAACCTTCCTGAGCTTTGAGTGACAATGGCCAGTCTGACACAAGAAAGGGAAAAGAAGAAACAGCTTTCTTCTCTGCCCAGAAGCAGCTGGCTCCTGCTGCCGCCCATCTTGTATTTAGGCAGTAGTCTGTGACTCACAAGTTCCTCAGAGGCACTCCCAGCTAGCATCCTGCTTCTGTATATTTCCTGTTGGTTTGTTACAAGATGTTTTTGTATAGTGTGATGGGTTGAAATTTTTCCCCCTCCCCCCAACATTAATTTTGCTAGACCAGCTCAGGTGGAAGCAAATGAAAGCTGTATTTACAAGCAGAAGTGCAATCTACAACGGAATGCAATGAAGATGTACAAAATCTACAGGAGTTACAAAATTTGCAGGTATTTACAATTAATAAACAGCACAAGGACTCTCCTGGTCAAGCTATTAGCTTCTCCTTTTCTGCCCCACCCTCCTCACCCCCCCTTTCCAAAAGGGAGAAAAGAAAGGAGCAGAGAAAGTTGCTGTTAACCAAAGCAATGCAGCCAAGGTCAAGCAGAAGCAAGTTAGTATCTCTCCCAAGTGAAGAAGCCAGAAGAGACGACAAGGAATTGTTTTGGTACAACCAGTCTCATGGTAAATATCTCTCCAATGGGATTGTTTAGAATTGAATTTATTCTCCTTTTCACACCCAATAGTGATTGATTTGCATTTTACTACTTTTCTGCTCAAAATCTGTGAAAAATTTTAAAGGCATAGCCTAAAACTACCACATCAGGTTAGTCTTTTCCTCTGAGGATTTTATTTATTGCTATTGCTTCAGTTTGCAGTGGTATAGATAGTTTATAAACCTAAGAAATTTAAAAGTTAGAATGTAGTCAGATTATTTTGTTATAGAATTTTTCAATTATTCCCTTTCTCATGACATCACAACTAGGTGCCTCTGGCACAGGTTGCCCAGGGAGGTGGCGGCAGCCTCATCCCTGGAGGTTTTAAAGGCCAGGCTGGATGTGGCTCTGGGCAACCTGCTGCAGTGTGATGTGTCCCTGCCCATGGCAGGGGGGTTGGAACTAGATGATCCTTGAGGTCCCTTCCAACCTTAACACTTCTATGATTCTATGTGACAATAGATCTGTATTGTGTAATAACTGGGAGTCTGGCAAAAGGAGATGAGCGATTCTGAAGATACTGAGACACAGATTTCACAGCAATAGCCTAGACAGAGTTTGGATAAACAAGCAAAAAAAAAAATAAGATCATGCTGTCTAAGTCAAATATTGCTTTTCCCATTTCATCACATAGTGCTGGTGGTTCTTCAGGGCAGTAAATCCCTTTCTAGCTCATATTGCCTGTATAGAGGTATCTAGTAAAGGTTCACCAAGGCCTGCTTCATTCCCTTAGCTTTAGGGAATAAATGAAGCAAAAGAGATTTTTGCCACAGAAGTAAAAAACAGAACTCCCACAAGAAAATTCTGCCTGTAACAGTGACTACCTTGGGGATGGCTGCAAAGTTAATTGGGCACTGAGCTGCTCGTCGTTGAAGTGGGTTTTACATAAGACACACTGAATTCCTTTCTGATGCATTACTTCTTTCTGTAACACATACCTGTTCATTTCAAAGACTTCTGTGAGGGTTCAGTGCATTTAAGCAGCTGCATTTAAGTAGGTGGCTTAGGAATGGACACAGAAGGCGGCATGGGCAGCACAAAATATCTTGAACAAATTCATTCAAAGCATAAATGAACAGTAACAGGAATCGGATTGCATAAATTGTTGTGATTGATTATTAAAGTTCCAATCCATGCTGAAACCTTCTTGACAGTGCTTAAAAGTCACAAAAGACAGGATTCTCTATTCTGTTTTTTTATTTAGAACATGAAAATAAATAAAATAACAATGAACTGCCTGTCCTGCTTTTGCTGGGAGAAGGTCAGAAGTGAGCCATGGGCTGCAGGTCATTAGCAGTTCTGAGTCATCCAAAACAGCTGATCCCAGTTAGCTACAGGTTTACTCCAGATCATCAGCATCATACCCAGGATAAAGGGAGAAGTTTGTCAAGGGAAGCCTTTTTTTCTTTTCCCAAGCTTTGGTTTCTGTTTCCTCCTGCTCTTCTTCCATCTGCTGTTCCTCTTCTATCTCTTGCTCCTGAGCACTGCCTTCCCAGGTTTTGGGGCAGTTTCACTTTTGCTGGGCTAAGCTGGAAAATGGAAATAAAAAGAATGATCAGTCTAGTGTTCTGGGTGTCAGTTCTGCAAGGGATGATGGAATTCAGCGTCAGAAAGAGAAAATGACAGAGTGAGACAGGAGGAGGAGTCGAAAACTGAATGCTAAGGTGTACATGGTGAAAGACAAAGCCATTAGATCGAAGGTCCTGGAGCTGGTGAGGTCTTAAAGGGTGGGGTAGATTCTCTTTGGCACCCATAGGCAAGAAAGCCAAATAATGCTTTGGGTTTTGTCTTGATCAAGCAAGAATTGTGCAGTCTGTGCGTGGCTGTGAATTGTTATTCATGTATCCTGAATTTTACATAGGTATTTCATACAGACTAAGTGTCTGCAGCTCAGTACTGTTTAATACGGTTGGCTTTTTTTGGTTTAAGTTGCTTTTTCCAAACTCTCAACTCAAAGTGCAAGTTTGACCTCGTGCACGAGTAAAGTCAAGCCTGCTTTAAAGTTTTTGTGGGCTGTCTTTTTCAGCGGGCTCAGGGCTGTCTCCTCCTCTTCAGCGGGCTCAGGGCTGTCTGTTTCCTCTTCAGCGGGCTCAGGGCTGTCTGTTTCCTCTTCAGCGGGCTCAGGGCTGTCTCCCTCCTCCTCTTCAGCGGGCTCAGGGCTGCCTCCCTCCTCCTCTTCAGCGGGCTCAGGGCTGCCTCCCTCCTCCTCTTCAGCGGGCTCAGGGCTGTCTCCCTCCTCCTCTTCAGCGGGCTCAGGGCTGTCTCCTCTTCTTCAGCGGGCTCAGGTCTTTCGGTGATCTTTGTTATTCATGAAGCAGAAGTCTCACAGCCAAGCAAACATGCTTTACATGCTCCACATATTTTAATCCAGAAGTACCACAGAACTGAAGCTTCCAAAATATTCTCAGATTTGGAGGAAATATTTTTTCTTCATAGATCAATATTAACCTGACAGCTTTATAAGACAAGATCTATAACCCTATTGCAACTTGCCTGACAATAAACACTATGGTAATTTCCAAGGACAATGTTATTTTTTTTCCCTTGATCATTAAATGCCAAATTTTTAGTCACTTCTCCCTCTGGGTTAAATAAATGCTATTAGTTTTTTCAGTTGTGTACAGTAAATATGGATTTCAATACTTGTTTTTCTGCATCTCTTAAAACATTTATGAGCATTGAACAGATTAATTTGTTTTAAGCATATTTTTTTCCATTTGAACACTTTTCCCCCCGGTTTTTAATATGGATACTGTTCATCACATATTGAATAAAGCAACTTTTACTTTATTTAATGCCTTGACCCAAATCACATTGCCTCCATAAATATTTTACAGTCTGTGTGCAGCAAAAGCATGATTACCAAACTCATGTCTGTACTTGTAGGTAACACAGTATAAAAAATTGATCATTTTCCTTTCTCCTGTGTTTTGACTGAGAATTGGTGTTCATAACTGCCCAACCAACTAGGAGGGGCTGCATCTGCAGATCTATGTGGCCATGTTTGTATCCCAGAATCTATAAATATGTGTCTTTGTGAGTATGCACACATTTATTTTAACACTGACTCTACAGGGATAGGATGCTGGAAATGTGGAGCGGGTCTGTTTGCCAAATTTATGTCTATATTAAATCCATACATACACACACACAAAATATTACTCATTGCATGTCTCTCCAGCAGATTTTTAGTGAGCCTGGAAATGAATTTCCAGACTTGAAACACGGCTGCAAGTACAGCTGCATGTCTGGCAGAGGTAGAGTCTTTGCTGGTGGCTGAATTGAATGGGCAGATGTAGCTTAACAGCTACTTTAGAATCTGAAGAAATTATCTTCCTTTTTTAATTTGTCCTGAATTTTGCTAAGCAAGCACAATAATGCCAGATGGATGTTTGGAAAGGAGTAAACTGAAGAGTAAGGAGAAAAATGGGGGAAGTGGTGAATCTTGGCCTGTTGTCTTAGGGATGACAAGATGTGAAGAGTTTTACTGGCACGAGGCTCAGGTCATCACTCAAATGCATTCAAGGTTCCACTCTTCAGAGATGTGACTGACTAAATTAAGTGAAACAGACTTTTTCTCATTCTCAATAGACTGTTCTGAACAAAGCTGGAAAGTGTGTATGATTCTCTTTAAGCATTTAATTTTGGATTATACGGCACAAAAGGAGGCAGTGGAGGGGAAAAAATTAAAACATCACCTGAAATAGGGATAATTTCAGCTTAATTCTGCTGTCAGCCGTGAGAGGTGCAGCATCAAGCTTCAGCATCAAGCACCAATCAAGGTGCAAGCATCAAGCTATCCACCACAAGCCCTGCCTTCACACCTTGGTCCTCTTTGCTTTCCCTAGGGAGAACACTAACTGGAAGCCATTGGTGTTGGTGACAGACAGCTTTTAGCACACGTGAAAAGTGTCAAACGTTTCATTTTGATACCAAATATTCAATGTTTCTGACCCTCTTCTAACAACCCATTCATGGAAAGTTGGCTCCACCAGCTCCAAGCAGTAAGTTTCCCGTGTGGCCATGTAGAAATGGCATTTTGCAGTAAGGCACTTTTGATCTAAAAACATGTATTAGCTCTTTTCTCTAGTCATAAGCCTAGCTTGATCTGACAATCCCTGTAGCTGGTGGAGGGTTTCCATTGACTGATGTCAGGTTTAATTGGGACAGCACCATACCTGGGCATTTTTAAGGGCTCTTTATTAGCAGCTCTTCCTTTTCTTTGCTGAGAAATATACTCAGATACTTGCCCAAATGTGGCCTTGCTACAGCATGGAAGTGTTCCCTTTGGGAATTAATCCTCTGAAGCTGCTATGACTAGCTCCTTTGGTGCCATGTAGGTAAATGCTTGTGTCTATAAGCAACAGTGTGGTCCATTTGCCATGGCTAAATGCAGCTGCCAAGTGTCCCCTACAGTGAGTTGGACTTGTTTGGGTGTGGATTTTTTTAATAATTAATTATTATCAAAGATTAATTGCATTGCCAAGTGTTTAAGATCCAACTTTTAAAAAAAAAGAAAATAAAAAGAAAGAAAATAAATATAAAAAAGAGAAAACCCCCTAAGTCACTTTTAATCCCATTATGCACAGTAGCAGACTAATGCTAATGCTTTCTTGTCAATCCAGACTTCTCTTTCCTCCTGCTCTGTTCCAGATCCCTAACAACAGCCAGCCCTCATCTGCTTCCAATAAAAGGTAAAAAGCTGCCTTCTTTCACCAGACAGCACTGCTAGGTCCACCACCAGCTTTCCTGCAGAGGAAGTTGTGTAATCTTTCCTCCTTTGCATCCCTATCTCAGCCACTTCTAGGAACAAGGCAACCCAAATCTCTCCTCGTAACTTGAGTCTCATAGGAAAACATCACAAGGGAAAGCACAGCTTGAGCACCTGGAAAACACTGAAGCAAATCCAATCAGAAATCACTTGGTTCATCTTGGTTCAGATAGTTTCTCTGTATTTCTTCTGTCTCAAAAAGTTTTCAGCTACCTCAAACAAATAAAACTGCTTCTGTGATAGATGTGAGCAGAGTAATCAGGCTGTTCACAGCAATGCATTGTACAGGTACCTTTGTCAATAAACCCAAAGTGAATGTGAGTAGTAAGCTGCAGGTGAGTTGGAGTGAGCATTTCCCAAGCAGTAAGGTAAAGCATTTAATTCTGTTGCAAAACTTGAAACCATTCCTTTGAGTTAACTTCTCTAATTACTAAAGTAAGCAAGACTGAATTGACACTAATTAGATGAACATGGCTTCAAACTCTTAGAGATCCTAAAATGAGGGCAATGTTGTAAAGTAGTACAAAGCATAATGATAATTACAGCATTGGACACTGCACAGTAATTAGTAGGTGTGCACTGGAGTTTAAGTATCAGAAGAGCTTGACTGAATATTTTTCTTTAAACCATCGCAGTAGTGTAATAAAACATGACTTAGATTTCAGAGTGAGCTTTGGAAAACATCAGTTACTCCTAGCTGCTTCTTTGCAGAGCTCTCTTGTATGAAAATCAAGGTGGTGTGAGTAAGGAAGAGGAGGGGAGGAAGGAGTCCTTACAAATAGCTCTCGTGTTTGTGCCTGGTTTGTTTATCTTCTCTCTGGCTCCCACTTGGAGCTGTGGAGTTAGGGGAGGGGCTGGCAGCTGGCAGCTCATCATTACAGGCACACACTGTCCCATCTGCACTGCTGATGGTGCTGAGGTCGCATGGGGTTTTACCCAAACAGCCTCTCAGGGGTACAATAACATACCTCTTGATTTGGCTGTGAAGTTATACTTATTATTAATAGATAAGAGGCTGGGGCTCTATTCATCCACTTCAGTGCTAATTATTCAGTTTGATCTGAGCCGATTATGATACTGATAGATAACCACACCGCATTTATAGCTACAGCAAGCAGTGGCCAAGAACTTTGGCTCATGCTGCTGTTTGGTTTATCTGATAGGGAAGGAGGAGGGGAAAAAAAATAAGCTGCTCTGGTTGATTAGCAATGTGTTGCATGGGACCATTTATAACGAAGCATATCATTTAAATTTTCCTTTACAAATGAGTCCAACTCTCTTTGCAGGCTGCAGGCTCTGTTAATTGTCACAAACATTGCCTTTTTTTTTTTTAAACATTATTAGCTCTTTGGCAGGATCTCCATTGTTGACTAAAAACTTGGCATGATCGGGGCTTGCTGAATAATTTAGGCTGTTGGCAGCTGGAGTAGGAGAACACACATCTAGGCAGGCAGACGTGCTGCTTGAGCTCTTTATATAATAGCATTGTATACAAAGCAGAGTATAGTCAGCGGTGACTTCAGTGTCTGTTTATAGGTAAACACTGATGTTAGTTTTACAGGGAAAAATATGCAGGGATACTTCAAACTGCATATAATGTATGAGACAGATGCACTGCTGATTGTTCAGATGACTCCCTTCATCTCTGACTTTCACAGAGTATGATTACCACAGAATTCTGAGGAGCAGCACTTCAAGTATGTTTCTTTGCACTTTGGCACTTTGGGTCTTGCATATAAACACCGCTGCACATAATAATGCTGCTGTGAGCTTAGCCAGAGAAAAACTCCTTGCATTTTCCTTTTGTGTGGCAAATGGCTTCCAATTGTACTGTCAGTCACAGAGGAAATGTGGAGCTGATGAGATGCCTAGTTTGGAATTAAATTTGTGTGCTGTACAAACTTCCACTTTTATCCAAGTGTCTGGAAGAGAAGTAAAATACATCAAGCCTGCTGTGTGCATCCAGATGCAAGGCACCTGATGATGAGCACTCAGAGGGTTTTTCCAAGAGAGTTACCTCCCGCAAAAATTCCTTCTATAAATTGCTTGTGACATCTGTCATAGTGCTCTGCTTGTCCCATTCAAGTACCTTGCTGTTGTACTAAGCTATCATCACAATACCTGTGAGGTGGAGGCTGCACTTGTTCCTCCTGAAGTTTGAGCAATGGTGAATGAACAGGAGAGAAATCAGATAAAACATGAGGGCCTGGTACTCTCTGTGTGGGTATGTTATTCTTTTCTTTCGTAAACCTGCTTGTGTGTCACCTCTCTGTTTTTCCAAGTTGCCATTTGCTTCCCAGGAAAGTCTTCTCCCGTTTGAGATACTCACTCTTTAATTCTCATTTAGATCCTGTAAAGTCCTCTGCTTCCCAGGCCTTTTTCTGCCTTCAAGCCTGCATCCCTAGAGAGAAGGGACTCCACTGGAAAATGCCTCATGGATTTCTGTGACAGCCAGTTGACAAGTATGATAGAACATAATGAGAAATGAATAACAAACTCTCATAACAGTCTCAACAGAGTGAGAATAACCAACTTAGGCTGAGGATGAATAGACTTTCTTCCTCCCCCACATCCATCCTGGTCTCATAATCAGTGCTGGAGCACAAGGCAGGAAAGGTGGCTACAAGGAAACAGTGTGCCCTCCTGACAGTTTTCATTCTTATTAGCTACAATAGACCAAGCACTGTTGAAACTGGAATTGTCCCCAATTATGCTGTGACAATTCTACACTTTAAAAGGAATAGGAGGGTGAATATTACCTAAGTACTACAACACAGACGCCACTTAGAGATGCACAAGCTCACATGTTTCCCAGAGCAAGCATCTGATAACCGTCAGAGTGGTGTTCCTGCATCCTGACAACCTCTACAAGCATATGTGGGAAACCCTTCTGCATTGTGCACAGTGTATGGCATTCCAGTGATTATTTTCTGTATAGATTTCACAACACAATAAGAGTCCACACATCTATGTATAAATGTACTAAGCAGCTTGGAAGACTGCTGATGAAGCCATGCAGAGATCTTTTAAAGTATCTGTTTTATGAGACTGTTATGCTTGAAACTTAAAAGATCATTAATAAATTACTACAATCCTTCTTTTTTTTTGGTTCCTAGAAAGCTGCACAGGTATCCCTATCACTTATTAACTGTTTTTGAAGAGTTCCTTCTGTTCCATTAGCCTGGTTTTTGTGCAGCTAGCTGCTTATGTTCATCACTGACATGTTAAGGGATGTATAAGCAATGCCTGGTGTGGGTAAGAGGGAGTGTATGTGAAAGGCCCAATCCATCTTGACACTAAAGCATGAAGTTTACTCCAGGTATATGGAAGGTCCCAGTGAATTTAATCTGAATATTTGCTCTGACACAGCTTAACACATGTCAAAGTGCTTTGCTGAATTGAGACCACATTTAGCAGCTGGCTGTATTTAGCTGTGTTGCGGCATAGGAAATCAGTGGGCTCAGCGGCTGATTGCAACTGAGAGAAACTGATAAGAGCTGATAGACTTCTCCTCACAAATGGTTTGGGGGTCTCCTTTCATGAGAACAAATTGAGGAAAATTTCCTTTCATAAGTTCAGACTTTTTTGTAGGAAAATGTGTGGGTTAGATTATATCAAAATGAGCATTTGTGAAGTCAATCCTGCACTGTCTCTTCATTAGTTTCTCAAAAATAAACATTTCTCTGGATTTTTTTTCCCTCATGAGTCTCATGTACTGGACACTTCTGCCTACAATTTATCACTATCATGTGTCCCCACATGAAAAATACCAGTGTGCCCACAGTTTGCATTTTGCAGCACATGATCCATCTCATTTGCAGTCAGGAATATCTTCGTTTTCATGACTGAAAATATTTTTAAGTGCCAGGATGAGTTTTGGTTTGGAAGTTCAGGTCATCGTTATCAAAAATAGACCCTGCTGTCTTTTGCAATTTAACAACCTTAATATTTTCCAAACCAAATGAGTGATAAATACCAATACTATGACAGAAATTACCCCTGGGTTGAGGTGCGCAGTAAAGCTATTTATATGTTTTTCAAATTCAACAACTTTAGTGGTAAAACTATGAACACAGTTCTGTGCAAACTCAACTCTTGAGAAAATAAAGAAAATCATGGAAAGCTGATGACTGATAGCCTTTCCCTAGTTCCTTTTGTCCCAGTAAAAGGCTTATTTCTTCTAACACAGCAGTGGCAGCTCTTATCTGTTTGAGCACGAGAGCCTCTAGAGCATGAGAACCTTTTCAATAGAGAAGACTCTTCTTTTGTCATAAATCATTCATTGGGTGAGAAGAGACTCTTACACGATTGGCAGTGTTACTTAGTTTGATGAATCTCATCATGTTAGGCTTTTGACAACAGCCCCATAAAACAGTTGCTGCTCCTACCTCAGCCCAAAGCACCACAGCTATGTGTAGGCATATGGCTGCATGTCCTGGCTTACAGTGGGAGAAATTGGCTCCATTGGTCCAAAAGGGGCAAAGGAATAATGCTCACACAAATGAGCTGGTGAGACATAGAATCACAGAATCAACCAGTATGGTGGGTTGAAGTTTCCCCCCAGCATTAACCACCACAACCGCATTGGAAAAGACCTCAGAGATCATCAAGTCCAACCTATTACCTAACACCTCATAACAACCAAACCATGGCTCCAAGTGCCACATCCCATCCTTTCTTGAACACCTCCAGGGATGGTGACCTCCCTGGGCAGCACATTCCAATGGCCAACATCTCTTTCTGTGAAGAACTTCCTGCTCACCTCGAGCCTAAGCTTCCCTGGTGCAGCTTGAGACTGTGTCCTCTTGTTCTACTGCTGGTTGCCTGGGAGAAGAGACCAACATCGTGGCCAGTTGAAATGGAAAAGCAATTCATAGGTGCTACAAAGCTTTAGTGGTGAGCATAGCACTTCACAGAAATCCCCAGTCTAAACACACTAGTTTCTTTACACCAGACCAGAAGCCTGGTGCTTCCCTTCTCTCCCCACTGGGGTTCACGCAAAACCCCAAAGCTCTTTCTTCTTCCCCCCTTGCTAGGCTGGTTTCAGGCTGACCAGGCCTGAACTGCTCCTTCCTTTTTACCTTGGCATTAGGTCTGAACAGGCCAAGACTTCAGGAAAAAAAGTTACTCAGGCCACAGAGGCCTCTGCCACTCCCCCATCATTACCCGACAAGAGAGCATCTCTCTCCTATGGCAGCAGAGAGGGAAGGAAGAGAAAGACAATAACTTTGCAGCTTGATTTACAAGGGTGCAGGATTTATGGGTACAAACTCACTATTGCCTGTGTCTACCCACTGGGTTGGACACTCTGAACACTGGAGGTCTCAACTCTGTGGCTTCACTTTTGGAGGCATCCAACCTAAATGGTCACACCACAAAATGTCCTGAATGAAGAGTCCAAAAGGCTGGGGTTGATTAGCATTTACAAGAAACTTAATGACCAAAGGCTCTGTAATCTGTATTGGAGTAACACAAGGTTGAGTTGATTTATCCCTTTTTTTTTTCTTTTTTCTCCTGTTTTTCTTTTTTCTCCCCTTTTTCTTTTTTCTCCCCCTCTTTCTCCTTCTCCTTCTCCTTCTCCTTCTCCTTCTCCTTCTCCTTCTCCTTCTCCTTCTCCTTCTCCTTCTCCTTCCTCCTTCTCCTTCTCCTTCTCCTTCTCTTTCTCTTTCTCTTTCCTCAACCATGATCTTAGTGCCACTGTGACAGAGGTGTCTGATGTTGGGGTGGAACAGCCTGAAAGCATCATTGATGTGTCTGTTCTTTCATGTGTGTCTGCCACAGGAATGGGAAATAGAGTTCCTTAGAATGAACTCCAAGGTGAGTGTGGGACAATAGAGAATCATATCCTAGATAGACTTCTTTGATGTACAAAGCTAGGACTTGTCTACACTGCTCTGAAGAGTTTTATTGGCAAAAATAGAGAGAGACTGCACAAATCTAGTGAGTTTGGGAGGCTTTGTTGGTTGGTTGAGGTTTTTTCCTAATAACTATGTGGATTTAGCCATGCAAGTATGAAGATCCACAGCTGACATCAGTTCCAGGTAGCTATGTATACACCTCCCTGGAATATCTGCACTAGAGCTGGTTGAAAGAAGTACATTCTCACATAAATCTTTGACCTGATATCAAAAACACCATGAGAGAAGGTGTTTTCAATACAACAAAGAGAAAATGTTCTATTAGGGAGAAAAAAGCTATTGGCAAAAATGCTTTGACTAGGTCTTTCAAACTCACTCGAAGCTAAGCAACACTTGTAGAAAATATGTATTTCCTTCCTTTTGAGTTAAATGTCACACTACAAGTGTTGCTGGAATATTAATTAACAGATTGGAGAAAAGAATTTGCATGACCATAACAGACTCCAAGCAGTGAAGGTGGAGAATAGAGATTAATTTCCTGGAGAATAAGGTTAGGTTTTTCTCTCACCTATCAATCCCTAGGGGGTCTAAGGTTCCATTAGGATCCACAGGTTGTGGCTCAGTCATCGTCATCAAGAGGTCCTAGAAAACTGTTCAGACAACCACCCAGAAACTCAGATTACCTGGGCTACTGCTCCAGGTTCTACTGACTGTACTGGTAAGATCTCCACTGGCTATGATGAAAGACTGGACACCACCTCATGGGAGCATGGTGTGTATGTTTGTACCTATAGCAGAAGCACCTTGTATCAATTGTTGAACATCATCCTTAACTTCAGCTTTCTTAAAATTTCCTGGGTTGGATCACCTTCTGTTGTCTTTCACTCAGTAGTTATAGAAGCCACTGAACTGCAGGATTTTGGGGTACAAACTCACTATTGCCTGTGTCCACCCACTGGGTTGGACACTCTGAGCACTGGAGGTCTCAACTCTGTGGCTTCACTTTTGGAGGCACCCAGCCTAAATGGCCACACTACAAAATGTCCTGAATGAAGAGTCCAAAAGGCTGGGGTTGATTAGCATTTACTTCAAGTAGTAGGAATGTGAGTGGTCACCTTGAATGCCCCAGTAGTTAATTATTAGACTGGCTTATAAGACAGATGAAGCATTCATAGAATTGTTTCAGTTGGAAGAGACCTCTAAGATGGTCAAATCCAGCCATTAACCTAAAGCCACCATGGCCATTAAACCATGTCCCAGGGTGCCATGACCACAATGCCTGACCACAATGTCATAATATAAAAATGATTACACAATTCAGGAGCCTAACAGAAGGAGTAACCCTGCACCCCAGAGATGACCTTCACAGGCGAATCTCCTCAGGGGTAAGAGGGTATGATGCAAATTGCCACTCTGCAAAGTACACCAGAGTCTCTTAGGGCTCATCTCACAATCATGCCTCCAAAAAACATTTTGGAAGTGCTGAAAAAAAAAAGTTGTCAACAGAACTGAACTTCCTCACCAGAAATTGGTTGCCAAGATAGTGAATAATTTTGGCACCGCTGAAGCAGTATTTTTAGTGAACAGAACTATTCCTTTCTCCTTTTCTAAAGCCACCCATCTTTATTCACGCTGCTCTTCCTACTCCATCTTCTACCTATGCTCTTTCACCATGGCTATGGCTAAAATAACTCCTTACCTGATGTCGAGATTTATCATTTAACCTCAGAGTTTGAAGCAAGGTTGTTTGCAAATCAGTGCTAGACTTGGGGAGGTATTTGGTTAAATTCTTGCTCTTCTAAAGCAGTTTGTTGTTCTCTAGAAAAATGTTACAGCCTGCATGTTCTTGTTACAGTATGGCACAATTGCTTTTACTCTTTTAGCTCAACTAAATTGAAGAGTTTGTATTGTGAAAGGGTGCTTGTAGACAGGTGGGGGCTGGTCTCTTCCCCCAGGCAACATCTGACAGAACAAGACACAGTATCAAGCTGCACCCGGGGAGGATTAGGCTGCATGTTAGGAAGGAAGTCTTCCCAGAAAGAGAGATTGGCCATTGGAATGTGCTGCCCAAGGAGGTGGTGGAGTCACCATCACTGGAGGTGTTTAGGAAGAGACTGGATGAAACACTTGGTGCCATGGTTTTGAGTGTTGGTTGGACTCAATGGTCTCGAAGGTCTTTTGCAACCTGGTTAGTTCTGTATTCTATCCTGACGCCTTTGTGCAGGCCAGAGTAGCACTTCAGGGAACAGCTGTTGATCTGCCTAACAGGACAATTTCCAGGTTCACAGGAGCAGTCTAGAGGCTTATCTTATTTGTGTATGAGGTTAAGGGCAGGAAAGAGGGCTACTGCTACTTTATTGTGGTCTGGATTGGACAGAAATTGAAGTATTTGAGAAATTTTCTCTCAACAGGGGTCTGAGCAGCATGATTGTGCTGTACGTGCGGTAGGAGCTTTCCGGAAGCGGTAATTATGTCTAGAGCCAGAGCTGTGAATATATAATAGAATTAAGACTAATAAAAGGCATTAGAAATTGCATCCAAACAGAAAAACAAAACAACAAAAAGAATACAGAGATATACTCCCTGTTTTCATTGTGCTGGGTGGAATCCAGCATTACAAAACAGCAGGGTGATCTCAGGGGGCAGCTGCTGCAAACTGTGCCCTTCATTCCTTGCCACAGAAAAAAATAAATAAGCTGTTTCTAGTAGTTCAGCTACTTTCTTGTTGGTTTTTATTACTATTATTTTTCCTTTTACATCCTTTCATGGTGGATCTCAACATCCTTAGACTGTAGTTATTGTAAGGGTGAAGGTTCTGGGTAGCTCATAGGTTCAGGAGCGTGAAAACCATACTTTTCACCTCCTTTCTCCCTCCCTTTGCTATTTCTTCAATAGGCAGTCTGTCATGACCTAAATGTTACCTATTAAAAGCTCTCACTCTATAACATGCACCACACAGCTAATACTGTTATTTCATTCTCCTACATATAAGGGAAATCTCTAGAAGTTGTAGTTCTAGAAACTTTGGTTTGAGGTGAAAGTAGAAGACATTCTTTTGAGAACCCCTGTACACTGCACTGGTTAGGCCACACCTCGAGTGCTGTGTCCAGTTCTGGGCCCCTCAGTTTAGGAAGGAGGTTGACTTGCTGGAATATGTCCAGAGAAGGGCAACAAGGTTGGTGAGGGGTTTGGAACATGAGCCCTGTGAGGAGAGGCTGAGGGAGCTGGGGTTGCTTAGCCTGGAGGAGACTGAGGGGTGACCTTATTGCTCTCTACAACTACCTGAAGGGAGGTTGTAGCCAGGCAGCCAGCACCAGAACAAGAGGACACAGTCTCAGGCTGCACCAGGGGAGGTTTAGGCTGGATGTTAGGAAGAAGAGAGAGTGATTGCCCATTGGAATGGGCTGCCCAGGGAGGTGGTGGAGTCACCATCACTGGAGGTGTTCAGGAGGAGACTTGATGGGGTACTTGGTGCCATGGTTTAGTTGTTTAGGTGGGTTTGGATTGGTTGATGGGTTGGACGTGATGATCTTGAAGGTCTCTTCCAACCTGGTGTGTTGTATTGTATTGTATTGTGTTGTATTGTATTGTATTGTATTGTATTGTATTGTAACGCAACCTCCCTAATGCCTGCTTGATGTGTAGTAGCAAATGGCATGTACAAAGGCTGGGATAGCATTGGCACTTGTGCACAAGCAGTATGCTTCTTAAACCTTGTTAAAATCCTGGCCAAAAAATATGGTACTTCTCTAGTTGCGATTGGTGATCAAATGTTTGGTTTACATTGATATCAGCTGTCACTACATTGCTTTCTCTCTTGCCCCTTATCTCTGTGTCATTAACTCTTAGAACCATTACAGTGTTTAAGTGCTCGAGAGCTGACAAAAGATTGTGCCAGCGATCTTAGACGGCCGTGGCCTGTGTTTATGCACCATCCTTTACCTAATATAGATAACTGTAGCTCAATTTCATGTGTTCTTGGCCATTAAATCGGAGATGAGTCAGGGAATGCATCATTCATATTTTGACTGATATTTATGGTGTGAATAAGAGCTGAAGATTGTGTCAAATCACTGGGAAATGACCAGTGCTTTACGTCAAACATGAAACTGTCAAGGCAGGCGAACCATACCATTAATTATGAAAATGGTCACACTGACCACCCAGAAAAAAATTCTCCCCATGTGTTTCAGATTGAGTTTCCTCTCTCCCTTTTATTCACTAGCTCCTTTTCTGCACCTCCTGCCTCTGGCTGTCATAGTTGTGTCGTGTATGTAGCAGACAGACCTTGCTTTAAACAAAAGGCTGCACTGACTCCAACTGAACATGCTGTTTAGATTAATTGGAACAGAAACAAAACCTTTCCAATGAAGATCCTGTCTGTCATTGTGTGGTCCATCTTTGAAAAGTAGATTGTCTTTCCTCTCTGATATTCTGTATGAGATACCAGAGAGATAGCAAAAGAATAGAGGAGTGGGAATCAGGGGAGGACATCCTTCCCCTCATCTTCTATGTGCGAAGTTGTAGTCTTGCTACTCTTGACGTTCCTCCCCTGTGTGCCTGCATGTTGCACTCTCCCCTTTCTTTACTCAGAATTAAATCACTAGGCAATCTGCAGCATATCCTAATGATGGGTAGTCTTTCTGCTTATCTTGGGCACTGGTTTCAGAGCAGAGCAAACTGCTAGCAGCAAAATGCTTGAACTCCTGGGTTTTGAAGTTTCAGGCTTCCTATCAAAGTAGCAGATATTAATCGCCTGCTACGAGACTTTCAGCAGAAGGCATACAATTTTCCCAGTGGTGTCTTCCTTTTAAAGAAAGTGTAAGAAGAGTAAAAAAATCCTTTCAAAATATTTAGGATTGACTAAAATAGCTAGATCCCAATGGATAAAGAAAACCAGAAAAGTGAAAAGTTTTTAAGGGGCTATGCAGCAAGCTACTCTTCAGTTCTGTGAGATTTCTATTTTATTTTGTTAAAGAGACTAAATAGCCAGAGCCTTCGAGCTCCCACTCTTGGCTTCCCATTCAGGTGATGATGCAGGCTCAATTTCTCTGAAGCTCACACACACACTTACCATTTGCAGCCATTTCTCTGCTAGTTCTCACGTTTTATGTTCTTGCTGCAAATCAGCAGCATCTAGATAAAGTGAGTTTCAAGTTATGAGACTTAGAAGACTATAGGTGGCCATTAATAATCATAATAAAAAAAAAAGTAAAATGTGTGCTGTGAACAGCAGAGAGACTCTATTTAAAGCTGGGTTTGAGCAGGATTTTAAAGGATGAAGACATTGCTACTGTTATGGAAACTGGTATCTGCTTTGGCGACTCTCACCCTGTTCACACCCGATTCATGTATATCCCTTAGCCAGATATATGATGCTGTATAATCCTTTCAGTTGATACAAGCATCACTTTCTGCTGTCTTTGGAGGGAGGTGGGGAGTGGTAGATATCTTTACTGCATTCAGTTCACTGAACAGAGACTTCAAGACATACAGCAACTTCCTTCCTTCGCAGCTGAACACAATACCAGGTGAAGTTAAAGCCTTAATCTGATTTCTTTTCTTACTCCTTGCAATAGCAACTCAAAAGTAACTCTTGGAAGTCCATGGGCAATTGCTAACCCAAATCTTTATAGCTGCCATCAAACTTTGGATCCCCTAAATTATTCAAAAATTAAATTATAAACTCTTTCTGTGCAAGAGTCAGGAAAACCTCCACCCTGCAACATCTCTAGCAGAACTAATTAGAGCCAGATTTTTACTTGTTTGTTATAAATCTGTTATTTGCTACAAATCTGTGGAATTAACTACAGTGCACGGAAAAATAGGGAGCCTTGTTTGTAGTTTGGCTCAAAAAGGTTTGAAGAATCTCTCCTGTGTAATTGCTTGGTTTTATCTTGGAACACCAGAAGGCATCAAGCTAATATCCCTGGGTTTATCACAGAAAAATTGCTACAGTGTGAGTTGTATCAGCATGCTTTTTGAAGTACCCAGGTGTTATGGCATTTTGCCCAATTAACCCACCACAGTACCAGAGCCAATCCAAAATTCTTCAGTGTTTTTCCTTGTGTTATTAGCATAAAGTCTTGAGTGTTTGAGTCTTTGGAAAGTTTTTGTTGCCTTTTTATGCATTTCTGTGAATGGCAATGAAGTCAGTTCCCACCCTCTCCACTCTGCCCTGAGTTGGTTGCATCTGGAATATCGTGTCCAGTTCTGGGCCCCTCAGTTCAAGGACCTCCTTGGAGGAAGGAACTGCTTGAGTCCAGCACAGGACCTCCTTCTGAGGACAGGCTGAGGGAGCTGGAGCTCTTTAGCTTGGAGGAGCCTGAAAGGTGACCTCATTCTTGTTGATAAAGATGTGCAGGGCAGTGTTGGGAGGACAGAGCCAGGCTCTGCTCAGAGATGTCCAATGACAGGACAAGGGCCAGTGGGGGCAAGCTGGAGCACAGGAGGCTCCACATGAACATGAAGAAGTATTTCACTGTGAGGGTGACAGAGCACTGGAACAGGCTGCCCAGAGAGGTTGTGGAGTCATCTTCAGTGGAGACAGTGAAAACCTCCCTGGATGTGTTCTTGTGTGACCTGCTCCGGCAGGGTAGTTGAAGTAGATATTTTGAAGTCCCTTACAACCCATAACCTTCTGGGTAAAAAAACCAAGGTTGGTTTTTGATCACCACTATGGCAAGACTCCTTAGGAGCATTTCTATCAGTCAGTTGGCCATCACCAAAATGTCTGAATCCAGACCTTTATGATTTTAAATGGAAATATGGAAGACCTGGCTGAAGTGCCATGTGTGCAAATGGTCCTACACTGTGCCTGCTCCAGTTTTACTTCTTGGCTTTCAAGTGAGAGGGGAAAAAAAGGAAAGGTTGACAGGTTGACAGCTCATGGAAAAATTTACTGTGCCTCACAGAAAGCAAGTGTCAGGTGAAATCCAGCAAGTCACAGCAGTAAATGTGTCCAATAAAGGAAAATAAACTGTGAAAACTTACTTAAAAGCAGCATTTAAGCCTTTCCAAATTCAATATTCATTGAACGAGCAAGTGCACCAGGCCAGAGAGTACTAATAAACTTCTGCTGTTCCTGCCCAAGCCTGAGTCACTCTGGCCTTTTGCATTTGAATGCATCATGTTTATGACACTGCTGTAAACCCTGGACCTCAATTACTACATGATAACAGGTCTTTATTGCATTACCCTTTCCAGACCTGAGAGCTTGGATTTCCCTGCACTTAGGCACTGGGACACAGCTGGAAGATGGTCTGCATAACCAATTAGTAGATTATTTCTGAAAATATATGTTCTTCACCACAGAGGCCCAAAAGTGATGCATCAGCTACAGCTACCTGCTGCTGCCACTTGAGAGGAGAGAAAGAGGGAGAGAGAAAAGATTTGGCTGTGTCTCTATAATTGTATAAACAATGCATCATTCACTTGACACACTATATTAATAGCACCCCAGAGGGCATGCTCTGAGCATGCAAAATGTTGCAAAGCACTTGTATTTTATGGCAAATCTTTTTAATTTTTAAGTTAAAATGGTAATAAAAATCGATTTTTTTAATTATTATCATTATATATATATTTTTGATGTACCATTACTGTATCTAGAACACTTCCTGGCAGTGTCTGTGAAATGTATTTAAGTCCTTTGGTTTGAGTGTTTAGGCATCGACTGTATCATATCAAAACACCAAAGTTGCTTTCCCAGAATCCTGGCTTGTGTGTGGATTTCTGGGAGATGCTTTATTTTCCCCTCTGTTGCTCATGTTTGTGAAGTAGCTCTGATTTAAGGTTAGCTTGGAAGACAAACTGCCAGGGTCTATTAGGAGAGTTCTGGCAGGCAAGGATAAAGGGTTTTCACTCAGAAGGAAGCTTTTGGAACAGAAGAAGCACAAGGAACAGTAAGAGTATGATTGAATATACAGCACTTTGGGCAGGCTTTTGGAGACTTTGTGCAGCTAGGTGACATCTCTGAAAGAACGAATCTGTACTGCCCCTCTTCCCTAATATTCAAACTGTGAATAATAAAGTTTGCCTCACTTGTAAACCCCTTGGAAGCAGGAGATTGTAAGCATTAAAGCTGAGAGCATGTTTCTTGTAGGTATTTATGCTCAGTTGGTTTCAAGACCACCTAAAATCCTTCTGGCACTGAGGCCTAGCAGTTATTAGTATAATGATTATCAGATGAGACAAGCCAATTCTGAGAGGAACCGAGGGAAGAATTAGCCCAAATATACTCAACATCACACCTCTCCCCAGGTCTGAAGAGCTGTGACACAAGTCCCTGAGCTCTTGCCTGCCCCAGACATGTTAATTCTGTTCTGTTTCAAGAGGTCTTAGACAGAGACACGATCCCCAGGTTTCTGTGGCCCAAGGCAGAAAGGAGCAGAGTAAAGGGTGGAGGGACTGAAAATCCCAGCAGCTGAAATAAAGGAGGAAATGTTTTTTTCTGTGCACACTCTTGTGCTTGGGACAGCACCACTGTACATGTGCATGAAATCAGCCTTATGGGCTGGGACACAGTGGCACCAGTGTACATTTGCAGCCCAGCAGACTTACTGAGACTCAGATCTTCTCAAACACCCTGAAACTGCCATCCATCTTAAGACCACCTGTGTAGCACATAATCTGCAGGCCAGTGCTCCTGGGATCCGCACAACTGCTTCTACATGTGCTGGAGGCTCATCTGAATGTGGCATAGGCATGTATAAGGTTTCCAATGGTTGCCAGATGTCCAGAAATCCCTAACATTGACTAAAATCTCCAAACAGAATTGCCAGGTGGAAAAGTGGAGATATCCAAGAAATCCAAGATGATAGCCTAGGAAAAAGAAAACAAAATCACCATCACAAAGCAAAAACCACTGCCTGGCAAGAGAGCAGGGAAGAAGAAACAGAGAAATGTAGGGATGAGAAGGGAATGGGAGAATGGGAAATACAAAGTTTTAGAAAGGATGAACACAGTTTGGATAAGAAGTCAAATACTTTGGCTCTAATTCAAACCTTAAGCTTAAACAAAAGAGGTTATATCAGTAGCATGAAGGCTCAAATAAAACAGCTCAGAAAGTAATGGAAAGAGCCAGATAAGAAATCAGTCATCATCTGTGTAGGTTTTTATTTGGAAAACATATAGAAGCAGATTAAAGCATAAAATTGCAGATGGTCAATATTACATCACCAGCAGTCAAAGCAATATTTCTTCCTTCCCTGCTTCCTTCCTTCCACTGAACAAGCTTCACCTCCCACATTTTAATGTGTAAACTTTACTGTCAGAGGAGCTGGCTGAACAAGCAGAAGCCAAGGATTTCCACAAATAATTAAAGCATAAAAAAGTAAATAATGAATGATAGCTGCCAGAGAATATTCTCTCTTCTGCAGCTATGGAGAGAAGGTACACAGGACCTAAGATAATCAAACTGCTCTTTTTTTTCCCTTCTTTTTCCAAGTCACAACTCATTTTGCTTTCTCTCATTTCCCACTCTCATATATTCATCACATGTTTCACTGATTCTATAACTACGCAGAGCTGGACCCCAGGAGAGTGCAGCTCTGCCCTCCTTTTGCTCAGCAATGCTTATGTGAGCAACCACAGTGTCTATGGTGGGGTGATTCTCACAAGCAATTGCTAACCAATGTGAGGAAAAACAAATTAGGGACCCTGTGATGTGTGCATTGTTTCTGCAGGACTTGATCTGCTGGTGGGCAAGAGGCTTTGCAGAGGGACCATCGACAGGCTGGACAGATGGCAGAGGCCAAGGGCAAGGAGATTGAACACATCCAAGTGCCGGTTCTGCACATTGGCCACAGCAACCCCATGCAGTGCTACAGGCTGGGGTCAGAGTGGCTGAGAGCAGCCAGGCAGAGAGGGACCTGGGGTACTGGTCAATGGTAGCTGAACATGAGCCTGCAGTGTGCCCAGGCAGCCAAGGGGGCCATGGCATCCTGCCTGCATCAGGAAGAGTGTGGCCAGCAGGAGCAGGGAGTCTTCTGCCCCTGTGCACTGCACTGGTTAGGCCACACCTCCAGTCCGTGTCCAGTTCTGGACCCCTCAGTTTAGGAAGGAGGTTGACTTGCTGGAACATGTCCAGAGAAGGGCAACCAAGTTGGTGAGGGTTCTGGAGCACAGCCCTGTGAGGAGAGGCTGAGGGAGCTGGGGTTGCTTAGCCTGAGAGAGGAGACTGAGGGGTGACCTTATTGCTCTCTACAGCTACCTGAAGGGAGGTTGTAGCCAGGCAGAGGTTTGTTCTCTTCTCCCATGCAGCCAGCACCAGAACAAGAGGACACAGTCTCAGGCTGTGCCAGGGAGGTTTAGGCTGGAGGTTAGGAAGATTCTATACAGAGAAGTGATTGCCCATTGGAATGGGCTGCCTGGGGAGGTGGTGAGTCACCTTCATTGGAGGTGTTCAGGAGGAGACTTGATGGGGTGCTTGGTGCCATGGGTTTAGTTGTTTGGGTGGGTTGGATTGGTTGATGGGTTGGACGTGAGGATCTTGAAGGTCTCTCCCAACCTGGTCTATTCTATTCTATTCTATTCTATTCTATTCTATTCTATTCTATTCTATTCTATTCTATTCTATGGCACATGAATGTTGGATTAGGAAGACACTGACATTCTCACTTTTTATAATATATGGGGATGTGCAAAAAGGCAGAAAAATCTTCCATCTTCTCTGTTATTTTAATATTTTCTGTTATTCTGTTGTTTGTAGGGTTTTTGGTAATTTTTTTTTCCTTTTTTTTTTAAATTCAACCTAAACCTACAAGATAGAGCAGGCCAAAAGAGAAGTGATTTGCAAACCTTTATAAATATTTGGAGAGGAAAAAATCAGTCTCCAGGACTGAGTCACTCTGTTTTCCTTGGGAAAGGTATTCATAGTTTCACAGTTTCAGTGAGGGTTGGAAGGGCCCACAAGGATCATCTAGTTCCAACCCCCCTGCCATGGGCAGGGACACCCCACACTAGATCAGGCTGGCCACAGCCTCATCCAGCCTGGTATTGAGAGCCTTTCTTCACTTTAGAGCACATTTTCTACTCCTGATTTAAAGCATGCCTGCACTTGAATGTGATACAATCCTACAGAGCATGTTCTTAGGTTGATTTTTGTTGTTGCTGCTGTACTGGACCCTTGCCTCATTCAGCACTCAGAATAGACAGTGTGCTGGGGAGACATCAGCTGCAAAGGTGGTTATTTTTAATAGATTCTCTGAATCATCTGGAGCAAAAATAAGGTGTGTAGTGAATAAAACAGATGACTTCAGGAAGATAACTTCAGCTGGATATCTCCTAATGTTGAAGTGCTCTATAGTGCAATTTTCACACTTTTCAGATCTGATTGCATGTGAGTTGTACAGTTTCTAATGTTAGTAACAAAGCACCTTGACGATTGGAAATCCCATTTCTGACATGCAGCATATCTCCTCTGCCCTGCTGCACTGAGATCTGCACCAAGGCAGTAACTTACAGGCACAATAGGGTGCCGAGAAACAGTACTACTGGGGAAGCAAACCTTGGCCAGAGGGTTTTGCTGATACTGGTGGCAGACAAATAGTGATGTTCAGGACTCTTGCTGTCTGTTTGGGGCTTCTTTAAGGAGTCTACTCAGAAAGACAGAGACCTTATTCTCAATGTTCCCAAGTGATCCTTTATGCGTGTCTCCACACTTCTAGTTAGTCCCAGCCTCTGTTTGGCTCTTTCTCCACTTCCTCTTTCATTACTTGTGTTCTCTCAGATCCTCTGTAGACATTTGAACCAAATGTGTCTCCCCGTGTGCTCCACTTTTACCCATCAGATCTTTCCCATGTCATCTCCCAGTCTTTCTACACTCCACTCACCTAGCCAGTTCCCAACTGAATATTCATGCTGCTTAGCATCCTCATTTAATCTGTTTTCAGGTGTTATTTCCCCTTCAGAACCTTAACCCCCCTCCAAAATCTTAGCCCCACTAACTCTCAATTCTTGTATGCCTCCTTTTTTTTTGCAACTAGACTCAGTTTTCATCTCCTACCCCACTCTCTGTTCTCCACTTGCCAGCTAGTTGCATTTCTTCTTAGCCTCCTTTTTGCTGCCCCAGCCCACTCTCTGTTTCATCTTCTTTAAATACACTGCTCATCTTCAGATCCTTCTGTCTCACTTCAACATCCCCCATCACGTCCTAATCTGCATTTCTTGACACACCCAGACAAGATGTAGCTTGTCTCCTCTAAGTCTGAACGAGGCAGTAGTCCTCTACTTGGCCCCAGTATGGGAGGACCAGCACTAAAAGGACAAGGAGGATAATCTGCTTTTTGTTGGTACCACTCCAGGGTCAAGCTCCATATAACACAGTCCAGAACTGAACTGCAGAAAATGGTGGGATGAGTGCACTTGGACTGAGAGTTAAGCTGTTGAAATATTAGCTGTGAAACGTCTGCTGATAATGAAGAAACTGGCTTCTTTGCAACAGGTTGTGCAGCTGGGAGGTCCTTGGCAGATATTAATTAGGACCAAAATGAAAAGGCAGTCAAGAAGACCTTGCCTGGTTTCTAAGATTCTAGGTATGAGCCCCCTAGAATATGCCAAACAAAAGGCTGAAAATGTTATTCAACAAGTTCAACATTTTTCAACAAATGTCACTTCCATTTAACTTCCAGTTTTAAGGGAGACTTATTCCACAACAGTGATAGGAAAATGGTTATTTGGGGTTACCTAGGGTAATGATCAACCCCTCTGGAGAGAAGCTTTCATTTTATAACAGACATTTTTCACGTGTGGGAGCATTTAGCACTGCACAAGCACCCACATAAATGTGTGTTCTGGAGTGGGCCTTTATTTCCCAGCACTGCTTTGTGGGTTTTAGGGCCTTGCCTGATTTAGGGCAGAAGAATGCACATGAGCTAACTTTATCTATTTAAAATGAAGTCTGTAAGACAGTTAGCTGTGTTTACTCTGTAGTAAGAAAGAACAGAGAGACAGGGGCTTGTTCCTTAAGATAGGTGCCCAAAAGTTGGTTGAAATGGTGGGATTGTCCCTGCTAGCAGTCTCTGCACTGATATTGTCTTTGAGTAGTTCCTGGAACTGAAACGTAAGCATCACTAGATCAGTGGGAAGACAAAGATGTCAACTGGAAGCCCTGGGACTGCATGAGGAGTGCAGATGCAGCCTGAACTTGAAAACTCACACTTGACAGCAAATCACATTACTGAAAGTGATCAGAAGACTAACATAGAGAAAAGTGAGATTTTGCCTACTTATCACCTGCCTCATACCTGAGTACCTTGGAAAATGCACTGAGGCCCAGATTCAAGATCCCATGAAATCAGTAGTAAAAACGCCTTTAGCTTTAAATGGACTCTGCTTCTCCCTTATCAAAGTAAACCACACTTGTTTTAGGGATAAGAAATCACATTTTTATATCAGAATTTTTCATAGTTTAGTCCCAGATGGTTAATTAATATAAAAAAAAAAAAGAGCCTCTATTACATTTTCTCTCCTTCCTTCCAGGAGGCATAAGTGCAGTTTAAATTCTGGAGGAAAAAAAAACATAACTAAAAATTAAAATATGTCTCAAACTGGCTTAACTATTAGCTGCTTATTGTGAGTGAACTGTCTCTCCTGTTTTCTATCAGCTGCTGAGACTACCCATGCTACTTCAGCACTGATTCAAACATTCAGCTGCTGCAGCAACCACCTGAAGGTCCAGGCTCTGAAATCCCTTCCTCATTTCCATTCCAAGGGTGTCTGAGTCAGCTGACCTTCAGGGCACACCATAAAGCTTAGTAAATGAACTTGAGAAAGAGTGAGCAGATAGACTCTGGAGAAGGTGTTCTGCAGTGGTAGGTTATGCCATCAGCTGGCCCAAGGCACTTGCAGCAAAGCAGCACACGCTGAAATGTAGGCTCTGAAGGATGAGGAGGGCATGTGGCTGGAAAGTAATACTGTCTGCCTCTATCAGCACAGCCCCTGTGCAGTCCTGGCTGCACATATTTCTAGCCTGCTCTGTGCACAGAAGGGCCAGCAAATGTCCATCTGACTGGCTTTCTGTACAAGCCCCAGGACTGTTGTCTTGCATACTGCATCACTTCTCAGGCAGTCTGCTTTTCCCACCCACCTCACCCTCACTTGCCATGCTCTTAAAGAGGAAATTCTCCATCTTTCTTCTCTGCCTTCTAACGAATCAACACCACCTCTTTTGGCAGTTTTGGTTTAACTGGCTTTTTGTATATGGCTTGTCAGACCACTCCCTTCTTAGGCATTCATCCTCACTGGGGTTATTTAAGAGAGGTTGAAGTGCACGGCAGTGTCTCAGCTGTTGATCATTCAGTCTCTGTGTCTGAGCAGCATGTTATTTATTTCACTGACAATTCTGCAGAAGAATAATTTAGAAATTACTCACCAGAGAAACAGTGCCCCATCTAGCTTCTCAGTGGATGGACAATGCCTTCAAGAAGTCTGGTCTGACCGAAGCAAGTAATCCCAGGAGATGCTAAATTAAGGAAGGTGCTTTCTGGTGTTTGTGTGCAGAGTAGGATCTGATATGTGCTAGGACATGAAGACCACTTTAAGCTTCTCCTTGGTTTTATAACATCTCCATGTGAATTCTTTCCTACTGAGTACAGGTGAGTTCATCCTGCCAGTTCTCCTTTAGCAGAGGTGCTGATATGCCCTCTTTCTTCAACCTGGCTACTTTATATTTGATTTATATATTTATATATTTTTTTAACACAACTTGTCAGTTCTTAGTGTACTTGAGGCCTCTAGCCATTTATCAAATTTGTCTGAAATTCAGTCAGTGGAGCCAGCAGTTAGAGAGGTGGACAAGCACACAGCATGACTCTGTAAGTGCTGTTTCTTAGGAAATCTCTCTGAAAATAGCAGGTAACAACAATGTCCATGATAGCAAATTCCTTCTACCTACTGCTGTTCTTTTTTGTTCTGTCACTGCGATGAGCATATTCCCTGCAAAAGAAAACCTTTCCCCATCCTCCAGAAACTGTATGTTGTAATGAGGTCATCTTCAGTGGGAGCTCCAAATTCTCTAGTGTCCCAGTCTGGTGCAGTGGTTTCTGAGAACCTTGATGTTCTCCACGTTGCTATCTTCATCCTCAACCTACTGTCCACACACCATGCAGAAGTAACAAACACTGATAATACTGTTTGGGTACCATGTGAAAGAAATTGCCTCCACAGGCTTTCTTTTAATGTGAGCACTGTCCTAGTTTCATTGTATGATAATCAGCACCTTCATAATAAGATAAGTAAAATTACTGCCAGATTTTTTTCCTAGAGAAATAGGATGTGTATCACAGTACATTAGATTTTGGAAGGGGGCTCCCACCCCCTTGCCAGAGCAGGATCACCCCCAGGTGAAAGCTTCTATGTTCAAGTTTGCACCTGCTATTGTTTCTTGTCTTATTGCTGTGCACCACGGAAAAGAGCTTGGCCCCCTCCACTTAACACCCACTGCTCAGATATTTATACACATTGATCTCAGCCTTCTCTTCTCCAGACTAAACAGCCCCAGGGCTCTCAGTCTCTCTTCACAGCAGAGATGCTCAAGTCCTCTGATCATCCTCATGGCTCTCTGTTGCATTCTCTCCAGCAGGTCTCTATCTCTCTTGAACGGGGAGCCCAAAACTGGACACAGTATTGCAGGTGTGGTCTCAGCAGGGCACAGAATAGAGGGGGAGAACTTTCCTAGCCCCGTGTGACCGGTTGATGCTATGCCTTTAAGAAAGAGACAGTTGCTGAACACTCTGGCTGAATGTTTTTGATATTTGAACAAAAACAAGATAGTCTAAACTAATTTCATTGGTGCTATAGGTGCAGTTTGGAGTTTGGGTTCTGTTGGTTCAGTCTGTCTGGTCTGGGTTCAGGCTGGGTGCAGTCTGTGCTTTCTCTCTCGCTGAAGCAGGAACGGCCTTGAGTTAACAGCTAACCAGATAAGAACACTAATTTTGCATGTGCTTTTTAGCTAACAGACTTTTTCTTCCTTAATTGCCTTTCTCTCTCTCTCTAACCCTTTTTGGGAAAAGGGGAGGTGGGGAAGGAGAGAGGGGTTCAGGGAACCCCCTGGCCAGCTGGAGGAAAAGGTTTTTTCTGCATTGTGTTCAGTTATATTTTCCTGTATATATTGTAATATTGTATATTTGTGTATATATTCATTGCATTCCATTTATGCTTGTAAATATAGCTTTCATCTGCTTTTCCGACTGAGCTAGCTGTGGTTTCTTTCCCTGTGTGTGGGGAGGGAACTTTCTCACCCCACCACACCCCGCTGGACACACTTTTCTTGATGCACTCCATGTGTAAGAGAAAGCCTACACAAAGTCACAGAATGGTATCTTTTTTTGCACTTCTGCTGATGTTTACATGGCTAACTACCAATGACTGTACTCCTTAGCACAAACACCAGGAAGCTTTCTGCTCCTGCCATTGCATCTTGCATGAGATCAGGAGGTAAATGGTAGGCTGTCGTGTGTACCAGCAAAGGAGATGGCTGGTCTCATCCTTCCCAGGATTCATGCCTTTACCTTTTCCCTTGTGCTGGCTTCAGTATGCAGAGGGTGGAAAGTCATTCAGGAGAAAATAATCTTTTTTTCCCCTCTAGTTAATGTTTAACTGGATGAGGTCCCTGGTCCATGTACCATGTATGATCAAGGGGAGCCCCAGAGTCAATGTCAGAGAGTGTGCAGTGAGGCTATCATAGAATCATAGAATCAACCAGGTTGGAGAAGACCTCAGAGATCATCAAGTCCAACCTCTTACCTAATACCTGACACCTCATGACTAATTAAACCACAGCTTCAAGTGCCACATCCAATCCTTTTTGAACACCTCCAGGACAGGGAACTCCACCACCTCCCTGGGCAGCACATTCCAAAGGCCAACAGCTCTTGCTGGGAAGAACTTTCTCCTCACTTCCAGCCTAAACCTCCCCTGGTGCAGCTTGAGACTGTGTCCTCTTGTTCTGGTGCTGCTTGCCTGGCAGAAGAGACCAACCCCCACCTGGCTACAACCTCCCTTCAGGGAGTTGGAGAGAGCAAGAAGGTCTTCCCTGAGCCTCCTCTTCTCCAGGCTAAGCAACCCCAGCTCCCTCAGCCTCTCCTCACAGGGCTGTGCTCCAGACCCCTCCCCAGCTTTGTTGCCCTTCTCTGGACACCTTCAGCAACTCAACATCTTTCCTAAACTGAGGAGCCCAGAACTGGACACAGGACTCAAGATGTGGCAACAAGGCAGTTAAGGTCTATCAACACCTTCAGCACCTGAGAGTAACTTCTATATTTTTGTTTAAAAAAATTGTCAGCCTGAACTCACATGTTGGCCTCTATTGTTTAACCACTGCTGTCTTGTGCACTATCTTCAGTTAGTTACAGGATATTTCATTGTGCATTCTTCATCCTCAGCAGGAAGATTAAAAGTCACAGTCATTGGATGGGGCAGGGAGCAGGCCACGGTCGTTGCCAGAGGGCAAAGTGAACATGAGTCATGAGGACCTTCAGCAAAGTGATAGGACAGTAGGTGTCTGATTCAGAGCAGCCTGCCAGGAAGAATGGCTTTTTGTCACAAGCACAGAGGTGTCCACCTGGAGGTTATGAATGAGTAGGTTGATTTGTTTTTCTCTTTCAGAGAAGCAAATGTAGTAATGATTGTCAGGATGAGAGCTGACAAGCATCTGAAAAGCCTCTGCATGCATTAAACAGGAGACAGCACACCACTTTCTTTTAGTGATGGTGTGGTGAGCCAAGTACCACTCCCAGCATCACTGGATTGCGACATTCACCTCACAGGGCACTGAAACTCGCTGGAGCGGCATCCCCTGCCAAAGTGACCTTTTTATATATTATTTTTACTGCACAGCTTGCACTTTGTTGATTTGGCTGGGCACCTGCTGTAAACTGCAAATATGTTCCTGTCATCCAGGCTGCAAACAAAAGCAGTGAATAGTGTAGCTCTTTGGTGGAGTGGAGTGAGCAAAGAACCTGTGCAAAACGCTGAGGTAAATCTGCCTCTCCTATAACCTTTCTCAGCCTTGACCATGGGGTGTGAGCAGTTTCCAGTCAGCTATGTGGGGCCACTGTCAGTTTTGTTTTAAACAGCTATTGTTCCCAAGTATACCAAACAGATGATTTCTCCACTAGCATATTGTCCTGCATGGTAATTAATTTAGAAGCTTCTATAGCAGCCAAGAAACTGTGTACAGGCTCGTGGGTACCCTGCGCTCCGCTTTCCAGCGTGTGATGCCCTCCAAAATCATTAACCATCATTTCCAAGTCTTGCTGCCGTTTTTCAGAGCAGTTATGTACTCTGTCAGTCCCTCTAGCTTCAGTTGGGTGAGCGTACAGTAAATTCTTTCTCTTTCTACATCCAAGTAATACAACAAAATAGCTTCCTTGTGTCTCACAAATATCCATCTCCTCTGGCAGCTGAGTAAGGCTGAAATACCTTTTGCTATTGTCTGCACAGCTTGGCAGAGGCAGAAATCCCAAGTGCAATGTAATTATATCCTTGGGTTTGGAAGGGAGTAATTTCTGGAGGAAAAATAAAGACTTTTGGTCCTGAAAGAAATCTCCTAACCTCTGGCTGCAGGCCATTAGCAGTTCTGAGTCAGCCAGGACAGTTGACTCCAGTTGGCTACAGGTGTGTCCCAGTCCATCAAGCATCACACTCAGGATAAAGGGGGGAGTTGCTGAGTAGAGGGGAGGCTCCTGATAGCTTTTCCTGCTTGGGGTCCTCCTCACCCCTGTCCTGCTCTTCCTGCTTGGGCTCCTCCTCACCCTCCTCACCCCGTCCTGCTCTTCAGGGCTGCCTTCCTGGGTACATGACTGCTGTATTTCTTCTGGGCTGAGTGTAACTTTTTATGTCTTGTATTGACATTGGGATCAGTGTGTTTATTTCATTAAACCCATTTTCATTTCAACCTGTGGGTCTTTTCTCCTCTTCCTGCTAGAGTTTAGTACCAGATACAGGTTGAACACAATCAGAATTACAAGAAATTCATTGCAAACAGAGTAAAGATCTCTGATGATAGTATTTTCACATTCAGAGATCACAGTTTGAGACTGGCTTTGGTGCTCAGGATATCTCTTCACTGCCAGAATAACTGCTTTGTACAGCATGTGTAAAATCACCTCCAGGATCCAAAGTGCTGTGAAAAATCCATGTATAATACTAAAAAGTCAAGCACTTGCTAAAAAAAACCTAATAATAAGAAGAATTAAACAGATCTTTGTTTCCTTAAGAAATGGAGACACTAAATCCATTTTGATAACATCCTTTGGTGCTTTTTAAAATGTGCAATTAATGTGTTGGGCGGTGTTGTTTTTAATCAAACCTATTCTGATGAACAAAGCCAGTGGCATTTTGGAATTTGTCTGAAACTAGCACTCCCATTTTCAACCAGGTCCAGATGCAACTCATATCTCAGCTCAGGGAGAGCACCTCCTTTGCAGAAAGCACCTCAAAGCCAAGTACTTATTTAAAAGCAGGAGATGCTCATTGTTGGATACCATCCCAGATCAGATCCCTGCTTCATAAATAGTGTTTAAATGCAGTGTATTTTTAAGTCCAATTTAGCTAAAGATATCCAAGAACTTAATACTGATTAATGTTCAAAATTCAGCTCTCTGATGGATTCATTTATTTATTTTTTTTAACAGAATCACAGCATGTTGGGGACTGGAAGGGACCTCAGAAGATCATCTCATCCATTTAGTTTAAGATTCTCATTTGGGTTCCTCCACAAGGCTGCTTTTGTGGTTCACTGAAGTTCTACCAATGGGTGGCAATCCATCTGGAATGGATTGTCTGGAGAGATTGTAGATATCCCACCCCTAGAGACTAAGGCCAGATTGGATGGGGCTTTGAATAACCTGGTCTAGTTGACTCACAATCACAGACTCACAGAAACATTCAGGTTAGAAAGGACCCTCAGGATCCCCAAATCCAACTGATAACCCTACTCTACACAGGTCACCCCTTGACAGGCATCCCTGCCCATGGCACGGGGATCGGATTAGATGATCACTAAGATCTCTTCCAGCCTAAGACATTCAATGACTCTGTGATCAGAGCACTGCTTTGCAAAGCACAGCAAAATTTCATATTAAGCAGTCTCAGTCCTGGCCATATGCTCTATACAGAAGAAACTATCTGGTTTAACAAAGTGATGAAAAAATGCAGTGAGATCTTGCTCTGACTCCTAACCAGTGATCAGAACACAGCAACAGCTGAGACAATGTGCAGTTTTGGCAGAAAGAGCTCGACAGGGCTGTGCCTGTAAAAAGGCTTTTCCAAAATGCAGCAATATTACAGAGATTTATAGAATGGTTTAGGCTGGAAGGGACCTTAAAGATCATCCAAGACCTCCCTGGGCAACCTGTTCCAGTGTCTCACCACCCTCACTGGAAAGAATTTCTTCCTAATCTCCAATCCAAGTCTGCCCTCCTCAAGCTTCAGTGCATTCCCTCTCATCCTATCACTGCAACCCCTTGTAAAAAGCCCCTTCCCATCTTTCTTGTGTATTGGGTCCATATCATCTCAAGAAGGTTTGGAGACAGCCTGGTTTAGTAGGCAGCACTGTACCAGGAGTATCTGTGTGAAGAAGAAATAATGTAATTTCCCAAAGAAGCAAGAAGTTAAAATAAACAAATGAAAGGGGTAATTTTTAATTTCAGTGTAGGGTTATGCAATCCCAGACTAATTAGCTTTCCTGCTACAATCTGGAGTTCATCAGTTGAAACAAAGAGAGGAGGAGCTGCCTTTCTGAGCCAGCAAGATGCTGTAGCTAGGGAGGGGGAAAAAAGGCAAGTGAGATCCTACATGTGTCAGGTGAAGTATTTCCACTGAAGATAGGAAAGTATTCAAGCCTTTGTCCAAAGCACCAGCCTCTGAAATACAGCATTGTTGCACCCAAATGATGGCTGTCAATGGGTCCATGTCCAAGTGGAGGCCAAGGACAAGTGGAGTCCCTCAGGGATCAGCACTGGGACCAGGCTTGTTCAACATCTTTGTTGGCCACATGGACAGTGGCACTGAGACACCCTCAGCAGCTTTGCTGATGACACCAAGCTGTGTGGTGCAGCTGACAGCTGGAGGGAAGGGATCCATCCAGAGGGACCTGGACAGGCTGCAGAGCTGGGCCCAGGACAACCTCATGAGGTTCAACAAGACCAAGGGCAAGGTCCTGCAGCTGGGTCAGGGCAATCCCAAGCACTGATGTCGGCTGGGCAGGGACTGGCTTCAGAGCAGCCCTGAAGAAAAGGCCTTGGGGGTGCTGGTGGAGGAGAAGCTCAGTTTTTGGAGCCCCTGCTGGAAGGGGCTGGAGGTGCTGGAAGATGTCCAGAGAAGGGCCACAAGGATGAGCAGAGGGCTGGAGCTGCTCTCCTATGAGGACAAAGTGAGAGATTTGGGGCTGTTCAGTCTGCAGAAGAAAAGGACTGAGGAGACCTTCTTGTGGCCTTCCAGTATCTGAAGGGGGCTACAAGAAAGCTGGGGAGGGACTTCTGAGGGTGTCAGGGAGTGAGAGGACTGGGGGGGATGGAACAAAACTAGAAATGGATAGATTGAGATTGGATGTTAGGAAGAAGTTGTTCCCCATGAGGGTGGAGAGACACTGGCACAGGTTGCCCAGGGAGGTGGTGGAAGTTTTTTCAGGCCAGGCTGGCTGTGGCTGTGAGCAACCTGCTGTAGTGTGAGGTGTCCCTGCCCATGGCAGGGGGGTTGGAAGTGGCTGATCCTTGAGGTCCCTTACAACTCTGACAATTCTGTGATTCTATGATTGTCCACAGTGACCATCCATGTGCAGGACTGATATGCCCCTGGCTGGAACTATTCCAGAAAACAGCTATGGGGATAGTGGGAGGGGGAAAAAAGTGTATCTCAAAGAAGAGACATGAAAATATTTTGTTTGTCAGCCTATCAAAACACAGCCTGAAGGAGATGTGAGTGCTATTTATTATTGGATAAACATCAGACAGGGATGGGAACTATTTAAAGAAAGAACAGTGTTAGGCCAAAACCAGTCTGATGTAATCTAGCCAAGGATAAATATAGACTAAAAAGAAGAAAAAATTCTAGCCATAAAACTGATGAGGTTCTGGAACAGCTTTCCATGGAAAATAGGATCAAAGAAATCCAAATAAATTTTAAGATGCAGTTGTTCAGTTTGTACAAGTTTGGCAGAATTGCCCTGTTCAGTTATCTAAATTCCTCTATTCCTAAACTTCCAGAGGCTCACCAAGATAATAGCATCATTAACACATTAAGCATTATTATCCAGAGATTGCATCCCACAGCAGCCACAAACAAAATCCTTGGCAGTGCCAGCACTGTGTTATTGTCTATTTGTTGACTTCAAGCTGGAGCCTTTTTGTGTATGTCTCCTAGGTTCAGGGCAACCTGTCTAACCACAAGAATTAAATTGAGAATTAAAATGGATTGAGAAGAAAAAGATTAAGAGCAAGATGTCATTTTTTTCACATTGAGAATCTGAGTCCTGCTGATGGAATGCAACAGCATTTCTTTGTGGCACATGCACCAAGAGTGTGCTTTCCCTCTTTTAACAGCACACAGGAATGAATTCTTCCTCAGAAACACTGATAAGTCGCAGAGTCTGAGAAGAATTCCATCTCATTTTCTCTTCATTCCCTCCATTTTCCTTTCCTTCCTTATCTTTCTTGGCACCCTTAGACACAAAACATAAATACACATCAAACTGCCTAGAAACCTTGCTCTAGAGTGGCAGCAGGATCACAGCAGCAGGCAGCTGGGGGATGTTCCCCAGCCCTTGCCCTCAACCCTGTCTGTGCAGCTGAGAGGTGGGCTCCAGGATCTGCAACATCTTTCTGCTCCCAGTCTCTTGTCCTATTACCATCCCTCATCAATCCCAAGGAACACATGCCCTGCTGTCTGAAACACTTTTGAAAGCTATTTTTGAGCTATTTTTTTCTTATAAGGGCTTTGAAAATGTGCAACAGTGACAATGTCTTTTCTTTTATTATTCATCTGTCCACGGGAGACAACTTCTGAACATTTCTGTGTGTGCTTTCATTCTCTCATGAACAAGAAGAAGAGCTGTATTGAAAGTTTTGTCCAAAATGTAACTCCCAAACCTGTTGGCAGTGGAGCCCCTGTCAGCAGAAAGCCCATGTTTGCAGCTTGCTGTCTTTATGGTTCACCCACCAAAGAGAGGGCAGAGGACAGACTGAGTGAAAACAATGCTAAAATGCATTGGGCAGAGTAAAAGGAAGAAGAAAAATAGCATTGGAGGAGTCTTTATTAAATCTCTATCTGTCTTGGGGAAAAGCCAGAGAAGCTAGAAACAAGAAAGATATCTGGCTGGAGGGTCAGAAAGTGTTAGTGATTATCCCTGGGCTGAGTTCCAATGTGGGCCGCTCACCATTTCTTGACTCTGACCACTTATACTTTACCTAAGTGGGGCAAGCCACAGCCCTGCTCTGGTTTTGGGTCTGTGCTATTTTCAAGGTACAATCTCTCCCTGGTACCTCCCATAGAAACAGGTCTGCCCAACTGTCCTTTGGCCATCCAGATGACCATCTGGAGGTTCCTGTAGCCTCGATGGTCCTTCTTTGAGATCTAGAAATAGATTTCCCTCCAGAGTATGCCTGGTAAAGGCTCAGGTAAGGAGCTTGTCCCCATCACTGTATCCAGACAGCTCACTGGGTGCTGCTGACACCCCATTTGTTTTGGGTCTGTCTTTCTGGAGCCCTGCCATTCCTCACCAGAAGCCATGCTTGAAAAGGGGGTTTGGCTTTGTCACCAGTCAACACACTGTCCCCAGGGATTTTGACATCACCAAGGTCTGGTAGCTCTTCCTTCTCACTGTTTCATCAACTCCTTAAAACTTTATTCTGTTGCCAATGCAACTCTCAGGGCACAATGAAGTCTCTCTCTTTGAAAGGAAGATGGCCTGGAGATGTACAAAACACTTCAGCACTGGCTGCAATCTGCTCATAGGCAGAGTCTAACCGGTCACAGGGACCTCAGAAACGGAGAGAGGACAAAAAAATTACTAAGGCAAGCCGAGGGACTGCAAGTACTTCAAGCCCTTATTTTCTTTAAGAGTGGGGCTGGTTGCTTGATAGGATTCAGAGAACTCTCACACAGCTATATTTAGGACTGGAGAGGAGCCAACTCTCCGTTGTTCAAGCTCACATTTCATCCAACCTGATGGAAATTCACACTTTGTGAACCAGGTCACTCCATCAGCTCGACCTCAGCATGGGACTTGTCATAAAAGGCTGTAAGGCAAAGGAGAATTCAGAAAAGTGTTTAAAGCAAAGAAACACTTTTACCAAGCAGCTTCAATTTGTTTAAGGATCCCAGGTTTTGGAAACTTTTTTAAATGGTAAAGCTCAATTTGCTGTGCATTTTCTCCTGTTGTCTGCAGCCAGAGGAGGATGCTCAGCAATGATAACATAATGGCATTAAAAAGTAACATAACTCTAGCCAAGTTGGGTCTTTTTAAGTCTCTGGAAAGAATTTGCAGGACTTGTGAGCAAAGATTTGCACCATGGGACTTTCTTGCATAGAGTTCAGCCTTCAAGCACACACGTGGCTCTGAGAGGTTTGGGTTTGCGTTGGCCTGTGCAGCAGCTAGAGCAGGGAAGGGCAGGATGGACAGGAGAGACTCGTGTCTTTTATGCCAAGCAGGCACAATCTCCTCGACTGCTCCTCATGTACACAACCTCCTACATGTCCTGAGCTACCAGCTGCGTTCAAGCAGCCAGGAGAGGAGTTAGGATTTCTCAGACACTTTCCCTCCCTCCCAAGCACCTTAGCCAAAGGATCTAAGGAAGGAGTCTCATGTGTAACGTGAAACCCCAGAAATTTCCAATATTTGGATCTGGGTTCATTTCAGACGATTGTTCTCGTACTGCTTCACTAATTTATTATTGTTTTGCACATTTATTCCAAGCTGCATGAAGCCTTTTATGGAGGTATTGGATATGTTCTCCCAAGCCCCTATTAACTCTAATGGGCATTATGCAGGTGCTTTAGCACAGCCTTCACCTTACAGTGCTTTTGTTACCTTAACTATTGGAAAGTGCATTGCTGCGTACACTGGGTGCCAATTGTGTTTGCAAGAGGTAGGAAATTACCAAGTACAGAATTAGCCCCCATCTGAGCTGCATGTATGAGTTATTTGGAAAATATTTGTTTAGTTGCCTTGGAAATAAATAGCTCAAACTTAGAACAGATTTTTAAGAGGATTTGATAACGTGCTCCTAAATGTCCCCTATGAAAGCCTAGTAAGAGCAAAATGCTTTTCCCCTATCCACTGTCTGATAGGGTTTGAAGTGGATGTGTAAAACTTCCCAGCACATCATTTTGTTGAGGATATTTTTACTAAAGCTCATTAGCTTTTAAAATATATTTTCTTGTTCTAATTTTCCTGTAGCAAGCTGAACTATGAGTCAGTCCAAATGAGATTTAAAATAGGTCTCAATTTTCTATGCATGTAACTGCTCTTAATTGCACAGAGCAAGTTTAGACTGCCTCTGTCCAATTAAGACAAAAGGAGAAAAGGATAATTAAAAATAAATCATAACAATCAAAAGTTGCATTTGCAATTTTGCTTTAGATGCTCCCTCCTCCCACATTTTTGAAGTAGTGCTTGAAAGAAGTGGTACAATGTCTTAAAGATGCATTGTCCCAGATCCAGCAAAGCAAACGAACCCATCTTTGTCAGGCTGAAAAGTACCTTTTTCCCTGATCAGATCGAACTCCATTGTGTGTAGAATTGAAACATTTCTTAATTATAACTTTGTTCTCAGGTTTTTAATTATTTTTTATTTCCATACGACCTTGGACATGCTTTTCTTACTTAAATATGTTTCAGGGAGGCTCTCTTTCAGGACTGTAATGTGGTGGGTTGAGATTCCCCACCCCCCAAAGTTAACTTTGCCAGACCAGCTCAGCTGGAAGCAAATGAATGCAGGATTTACAGGCAAAACTACAACCTACAATGAAGATGTACAAAATACACAGGAGTTACAAGATTTAAAGATAGTTACAATGAACAAACAACACAAGGACCCCCCTGGTCAAGAGATCAGGAGAGCTGTCCCTCTGCACCCCCACCCCCTGTCCAAAAGGGAGAAAGGGAGCAAAGAAAAAGTAGCTGTTAGACTTCACCAACAGAATGCAGCCAGGGTCAGGCAGAAGCAGGTTAGGAATCCCTTCAGAGCACAAGGCGAGCAGAGAAGAGACCAGAAGAAGGAAGATTGTTTTGGTGCAACCAATCTTATGGCTGATATTTCTCCTATGGAATCATTTAGAATTATCTTTAGTTTATCTTCAGAATTATCTTTGGTTTATCTTTAGAATTATCTTATCACACCCAATGGTGATTTATTTATATTTTTCTACCTTCTTGCTCAAAATCCGTTACATAGCCTAGAAGCACCGCAAGGACTGACTCTGCTTGGCATTTTCAGGTTTGGGGATGGAGGAAGGAGCAATTTCTGAAGTAGTTAGAGTTGGCTTCCAATTTTGGATAATTATTTTGCATAATTATTTCTTCGGGAGGATTCGTGGACAGAAGAGGTCCTGTGATCTCACAGCTGCGGTAAGCGGCGTTTTTGGAGTTGCAAATATTTATACATGTGAGCGCTGTGTCTAAACCACACCTAGAACAAATGAAAAGCTAGCAGCTAATCTGCAAGGTGCTGAGCTGATTTTAAAAGAGCAGTTTGCAATTCAGAGCCGTACTGCCCACGAGAGATTTGTTGCAAAATATTCATCAGGTTGCACTACCACAGTGCGGACCAAGGAATGAATTTTACTGAGGGAAACCACTTGTTCTTCATTATCAATGTGTCATTGCTATTGAGAGAGCCAGAATAAATCAGTTTGATTTCTCTCTGACTACAATATTTGGTATACTTGAGAGACATGGAAGCAGGTGGCATCAAATACATGGAGTTAAGAAGTGCTCCATTCTGTTTTCCTGAGGGGGCTTCATCTCACCTGAGATTAATCACCAGGAAATCAAGCATCTGTTGTAATTTAATTGACTTTTCCATCTAGGAGGGGAGAGAGAGGCCTCATTCTGGAGGCAATATCTAAAATAAGTAAATGACTGATACATCAGTAGATCACTGAGGTTAGACAAATTCCACTTTTTGACTCCACAAAGCAATAAATCACACAGAATCACAGACTCACCAAGGTTGAAAGCTTCAAGTGAGCTTTCTGAAAACTAGCTTCAGGATGTCTGAAACCAGTGGATTTATCTTTTATGGCTCCTTCCAATTTATGCTAAAACTCAGAACGCAGGGAACCTCCACCAGAGTGGAGTCCGGATACTTAACGGTGTGTAGGCTACAAGGGGATCTGTAGGATCACTGTTTACAGCATGTGCTCTCTCTCATAAGCAGCTATCAGTCTAGTTCTAAATCTTATCTGCCCACCTCAGTTCACTCCCTATAGCCATCCTAATTCATTACATATTTGGGAAGCAAATAAAACTTATTTTGAACAGTAACATTTCACAGTATCGCCAAGGTTGGAAGAGACCTCAAAGATCATCGAGTCCAACCTGTCACCACAGGCCTCATGGCTAGACCATGGCACCAAGTGCTACATTCAGTCTCCTCTTGAGAGGGAGAGGTACTTTGCAGGAGAGGTACCAGCATCTTCCACGAGCCCTGTAGCAAACCATGAGCAAAGGATGTTCTTGGTTCCCTGAGGAAGCAAGGCTTACACGAGGTCTATATTTTCTGTCTGTTCGTTCCTCTGAGACGCATTTTCTGCCATGTTGCTTATTTTCCTTCCTTCTTGCACAGCTTTATCCTTTCCCCGGGCAGCATCACCCCTGTGACAGTCCCAAGCTCTGTTAGCCCAAGCTTGCTCCTGAGCTTAGGTCTACCATGTGGTGGGGTGTTACACTCCGGTACCAGCTGAGCCACTGAGCCAGAATAAACAGAATGCATTTTAACATAAAGGGATATAGCATGAGAAATATATTCTCAAGTCTTGGAACCGTAACCATGTGTTACCATATTGTCTTCCTTCTGCTCCTTCTGTTTCTTATTTTCACACATTGCTCCATTCTTTTGCAAATCTTTCCTCACAGAATGTTAAGAAACTGAGATCTACCTTCACTAAAAGCTGTTCTGCTTTACATCATATTCATGTTGCTGGGCTGGCTGGTATCTTTCATCTTTCACTTTTCTCATGGCTCTCAACATTTTATATCTATCTCAGCTTAGCTTCATTTACTATTCCTTATACCTTCTCTTTTTTTTTTTGCCTGCTGTGACTGTTCCCTAATTATTTCTTTGTGCTTCACCATGTATTCTGACTTGGACTGGCATCACAATTGATAGAGCTATCATATATCTCTGCGATGGTGAGACAGAAAAAGATCAGGCTACATTCCATTTCCTTGTCAATATATTATTTCCTTGGCTTTATTTCTTACAGTGTTTCCCACCCTTCATTTTAGACAGTTTCAGTGAGCAGTTCTCAAAGTGTGGTCTACAAATAACTGTTTGACAGCAACACCACGGTACGCGGTCAATGAGCCATGTTGCCTTTAATAGTGTTTTCAGTTAATATTTTGATGATAGATGTGCACAGAGGTACTTGGGAAATTCAGAGCTGACCAGTCTGGAGCACAGAAATTCACTGAACTGCTGACTTAAGCAGTATATCTCCACAGTTTCCCACTGACCAACTTCAGCTGGGGCGTATTCTGCTGATGGAGTGCTTGCTGATGAGGGTGGCATTTTAAAGTTAAAGCAGAAAGCACGTCCTCTGCCACTATAAATCTGCAGACTGTAAGGTTTGCTTCTGGGATACACAAGAAGAGATTGCCTGGTTGTGTGATCATCACACCAACTCACTCAAAAGCCATGCTATGTCTCATTCCTTGCTCTGATCTGCCCTCTGTTCCCAAAGAAATAAAGGATCCTGTTTGCCTGGACATGAACTCCTGTAAAATCCTACAGCATTCAAGGAATTGCATTGTCCAGAAGCAGTGTGAGTTTTGGCTAAGGAGCTGTAGCTCCTTCCCATCTCCTTTTCACAGTTGGAACGAACCTCGAGGTGATAGGGTGTGGGAGCTGCTGCCTGTGCCACTGGTCGTCGGCCAGTCCCCACCGCAGCCACATACAACTTCACAAGCATGATCCTGTTGTGGGACATGGTACAGCCCCAGGGCAAACGAGACCATCCTGGGATCCTCCTTGGCTCTGCAGCCTCCAAACCTTTCCAAGGCAAGGGAGAAATACACAATTCTGTGAAGCTGTAAAACATAGATATGCCTTTTGTCAAGCTGTTGGGAATGAAAAATAGCTTAAGAATAGAAGCCCAGAAAGTGTTACTTTTTTTTCCCTTCCTATCCAAAATCTCCCAAGAGCATCTTTGCTGGCTTAATTTATCTAAGGGAAAACTAAAATGACTTCCACTTACCTCCTCCCCCCTCCCCTTTTTTCATATAAGAAAAGTCTGCTTATAAGAAGAGAAAAATAAGATCAGCACCAGGCAGCTTGGAATATGGCTGCATGCAGAAGAATTTCTCAGTACCCCACCAAAAATTGTTGTAAAATTACTGTCACTGTTCAGAAAGGATAAGGGATGGGGGGAGGTGCTTTCAGTTCACTGTAATTCATACTTCAACAACAACAAAAAAATTGTTCACTAAATGCTCTTTCTGTGTAAAATCACTGTGAAATCAGAATAATAAAGTATGGGAGAGAGCAATTGGAGTTATTTCTTTCTCTTCATATCTATTGTTGATACCCATTCTTTTGCCGTGGTCATAAATTATCTACTGTATTTCTAAGCTGTGTTCTTTCCTGTCCTGACTTATGTTAATCAATGTGTTTGTTACCACACATCTTGAATATTGCATTTCTCTGGTGGCTGCCTTATCATCATCTATAATTACTCCAACTCCCAATTAGGTCTGAACTCTTCTGTAGCATTATTTACTTGCTTCTAGCAATGAGAAAACATTCTACATCTTTTTTTCTTTTTCTTTTTCTCTTTTTCTCTTTTTCTTTTTCTTTTCTTTTTCTTTTCTTTTTCTTTTCTTTTTCTTTTTCTTTTTCTTTTTCTTTTTCTTTTTCTTTTCTTTTTCTTTGTCTTTTTCTTTTTTTTTTTCTTCTTCTTTTCCTTTTTTTTTTTTCTTCTTCTTTTTCTTTCTTTTTCCTTTTATTTTTTTTCTTTTTCTTTTTCTTTTCTTTCTTGTCTTTCTTTTCTTTCTTTTTTTCTTTTCTTTTTCTTTTCTTTTCTTTTTCTTTTTCTTTCCTTTTCCTTTCCTTTTCCTTTTCCTTTTCCTTTCCTTTTCCTTTTCCTTTTTCTTTTTCTTTTTCTTTTTCTTTTTCTTTTTCTTTTTCTTTTTCTTTTTCTTTTTCTTTTTCTTTTTTTTTTATTTTTCTTTCATTTTCTTTCTTTTTCTTTTATTTTTTTCTTTCTTTCTTTTTCCTTTTCTTTTCTTTTTCTTTTTCTTTTCTTTTCTTTTTCTTTTTCTTTTTCTTTTCTTTCCTTTTTCTGTTTCTTTTTCTGTTTCTTTTTCTTTTTTCTCCTGAGGTTGGTGCTCAAAACAAATTTCATTTAAAATTCTCCTGTTGACATTAGAGTAATTTCTTGTCCTCCTCATTGCCTGGGTAATTGTACCTAGAGCTTTCTTGACCTTTTAATTTCCATTGCATCTTTTATCTCTCTCTCAATTATACAGTTATCTCTCTATCCTACTCAACAGTTATTTACTACTTGAAGTAACCTCTGTGCATAAAGTGAGTGCCACGAACAATAGCCCCCATAAACAATGCCACCTAACTGCACAGCCCATCAAATATGGCTTTAGAAACCTTTCAGGAGAGCCCTTTTGTGATTTCTTTTTTTTGAGTAATATTGCCTGAAATCCTGATTACCCAGGAGTATACTCCCACTTTCTAACATCCCAATACCAAATATGGAAGTAATGTAGAAAAATCTAACAGTATGGTAGCTGGAGAGAGGCACAAATGGTTGAAAATGATTAAACAAGCCCTGCTGGTGGCCTGTGGATGTTTATGATTAATGTAGATTTAATCATCAGCACATAATAAAAATTCATCTCTTCTAATTGGCTTTTTTTATTGATGCTTCTGCTGCTGAGGGGGAAAAATATATATATTTCTTTGTATTAAAGCTTAGAATCCTGCAATTGCAGGTCTGTGTGGTGTTCAGCTAGGATGTCTGCAGGATAACACATGCACTCACTATCTATTCAAAAAACGTTTCTCCAATACAACAGCCATCATTTTATGGTCAAAAGATCTAAGGAAACAAAAGAACCTGCAACACCTTTTTTGTTTCTCTAATTATTTTGTACTGCATTGATTTTAAATGAATCTGAATGCAGGCTACAAATCCTGGCTTTGGGGACTGTTGGGGAAATGAAAGCCTTCACTGATCTGAATGAGAACAAACGTGATAAAGGCATGAGGCAGGCTGATAAAAGACAACAGCACTCAGAAAGAAGCAAGCCTTTTAAGAAATGTCAGCTGATTATTTATTATTTCAACTGCAGTATCCTAAGCACTCCAGTCACAGTGCCAGTCTCACCAGGTACTGCAAAAGTAATTAACAGAGCAGAAAACCCTTCCTGAGAACCCAGCAATAAGGCTGCAGTTTCTGAAAGCTTTCTTCCTACTTTCCATTTTATTGTATTTTTCTGGACACAGCAAAGCACCAAAGATTTGAAGTTTCAGAACTGCTGCCCTCTGCACAGGATCTGTGCCCTTTCTTCTACAAATGTTTGTGAGCTGCTTTGGAGGCTCCATAACACCATTGTGTGTTTCTCTCTACTGTACAAGAAGATTTGCAATAATAATGAAACTTGAGAATGTAACAATAAGCATCTGACAACTCTTCTCACTGAACAGTGTCTCCTTCAGCAATAAATGGCACGAATCAACGCATCGATTTCCTTTCTATTACCAATGCATCCTGTGTGTGGCTTTCCTCTCTAATAGACCTGAGTTGGTAACAAAATGAAACGTGAATGTTTAAAAATCTCTCTGCTGGCAGTGAAAAATAAAAGATCTCAGGAGTGTTAGAGAAAATGATGCAGGTCTGAGGGCCACTTTTTTCTGCCTACTACTGGAGTGCCTTTTCAAGGGCAGAAACAAGAGCAAATTGTGTTCAAGTAGAGTTGTCCACTGAAGGACAGGATTTGGGAGGAGCTGTTTGATGTTACCAGGTTCCACAGCACCTGAAGATTTTTAGCACATCTGAATCTTGACCAGGATTAACGGGGTTTTCTTTTTCTCCCCATAAACCAGCACCAGCTGCTTGTAGGGGGGTTGGGGCATGCCTCTCTAGTTCTCCTCTCTCCAGTGAAGTCAACACCACCATGACTTTTCACACTTAGGCTGCTGCATGCCCACCCCAGCCTGCTGCCCTACGGCAAAGGCAGGGCACTCAGCCAAGCCCACTCCAGTGAAGGTGGTGAGGCTGTGGCAGGCTGTACTCATCCTCCCTGCCCTGGGTCCCCCTCAAGGAGCACAGAATCAGGGCAGCATCGTGCATGGGAGGGTCAGGCCCCCATGAGCCACGGCGTTGTCAGCCACATTGTTCCACTCAGTGTGACGCAGCCTCTGCAGAACGACCAAGAGGGATGATTTTAAGTAATTGCTCTGACATAGGCTGATTACTACAGTAACAACAGTGGGTTGTAGTTAAGGAGTAGCTTTGGCATATGGTATACATTTGGGGGGTAGGGGGTTGGGAAGGAAAGCTTTTTTAATTTTACAGATTGCTTTACGTTTGGAAATGCTGGCGGCTCCCTTGCCTCGGCTTGATTTAGAAAATATCAACAACAGGCATCTGAAGGAAAGGGGGGTGGGGGGAAATTAACAAATATTGTTACAACTAAATGAATTCAAAGCAACATATATCACAGCTGTTAGGATCTGCCGTACAATCACAAATTAGTCAGCGCTGGTACTGCAGGAAATGCAACATTTCACCTCAGCAAATTCCAGCTACATTTTCTCTATTGGGAAAATCCAATTGGAGACAAATTTCCAGTTGGGCCTGGAGCTGCTTTTAAATACCAAGGCCTGTGAGTCTGTACAGACTAATTTAGGGACTTTTTTTTACCACTGAAATGCTACTTACACCCTGTTCCTATTTTTTTGTGCCTGGTCCTAACCAGGGAAAGCCACATCTGCTCCAGGTAGTGGCACACTGGGACACCTGTTGGTAGGGGGAAACAGAACCATCCACCTCCTTTTTATCTTTTTCTTTTTTTCTTCCCCTTTTCCTATTCCACTTTTCCTCTTTCTCTTTCTCTTTCGCTTTCTTTCTTTCTCTTTCCCTTTCTCTTTCCCTTTCTCTTTCCCTTTCTTTCTCTTTCCTTTCTCTTTCCCTTTCTCTTTCCCTTTCTTTCTCTTTTTCTTTTTCTTTTTCTTTCTCTCCTTTTCCTTTTCCTTTCCCTTTCCCTTTCCCTTTCCCTTTCCCTTTCCTTCCCTTTCCCTTTCCCTTTCCCTTTCCCTTTCCCTTTCCCTTTCCCTTTCCCTTTCCCTTTCCCTTTCCCTTTCCCTTTCCTTTTTCTTCTCTTCCTCTTCTTCCTCTTTCTCTTTTTTCCTTTTCCTTTTCCTTTATGGGTTTCTTTTTTCTTTTCTTTCTCTCTTTCCTTTCCTCTTTCCTCTCCCTCTCCCTCTCCTCATCTTCTTCAGAAATAGTGTAGAATATTGAGCTAATTATACTGTTGTACGTTTTCAATCACTTTTGGTTAGCAAAAGGATCTCAAACAGGACTTTTACTTTCTCTCTTTTAGTATCTAGAGATTAACTGTTCTGTTCTGATTACAGATATGACCCTCTTCTATCTCTATTCATATCAAAATATGCATAGACCTGAAACAGAAAGCTAAAGAGGTTTTTTACTTTTATGGTTTATAAGGCACCGTGTAATATATTCTAAGGCCATTTTTTTGTTCACCTTAATCATGTAAATGAATATTCTGGAAGTCCTTTAATTGAGGCTTACTTTGAAATGCAATAAAAGTGCTATACTAATGAAAAAAAAAATAAGAACTCCGAAATACTTTCTCCTTCAAATAAAAAGGTATTTTCTAAACACAAAAACCTTCAGATGCCTAATTTCACATAAGACAAGATAAACTATAAAGGAACAAAAATAGGCTAATAGTGTCACAACCTGGGAGAAGGAAAAGAGAATGGCAGAAATGCAAAGGGAGGGGATATTGCAATTAGTTTTTTTTTCTCTTCTCCTTGTGATCCTCTTTCCCTGCTCAGCCTCTCCAGCAGAAGTTGTAAAACACTGCTTTGTAAACCCTCTGAAAATTATTCTCTGTGAAAGGTATCGTGTTAAAAAATTCCGTGGGAATGCACATGTCATCGAGTCCATCTCCAGCCCACTGTTCTTGCCTTCCCTGAGAGTGTGGTGAAACAGTTAAAACTAAAGCCATTGCCATTGTAGATCGTTAACTTTTATTAAATCAGACTTGAATTATTTATGACGCGAACTGTTTGATCCATACTATATCTGTCATGGATGAAAAAAAAATCTGGATGGCTGAAATGTTATCACTGTTTTAAAGAAATCAGAACTCTCTCCAACATGTAACAAGCCCTCATGCTGTTTGAGTGTTAAGACTTCTGTGCTAAATACCAAGAGGAGTCTGTGTTGTTTCTCAGATCTGGGTTCTGTGTTTGGATTGCTGAATTAGGTGCAAAATAATTGGCACAAAATAAATTGGAGTATGCATCTGAGGAGCCTCCTGCTCACATTTCACGAGATTAGTTGGTACATATCTGGAAAAAAAAATATATGAAACACGATTTATTTTCTTTCCCCCTGTCTGATAAACGCTGTTTCTTGAACACAAATACCTTCTTGTGATTCATAAATTCAGCTATGTAATTGTACACCTGTGACAGGTCAAGTGCAGGTCAGACTATGCACTTAATAAAATTCAAATATCATTACATAAAAGTTAATTATATGAATTAGAAATTGGTGTAATTTTATTATGTCGTTTCAAGACGTGGTGAAAGAAAACAATATAGTCAAAGTCATTTATACAATGGTATAAAAGCTTGGGTAAAGTCCATGTCTCATTAAATACAACGTGGAATAAATATAATTACCCAAGAGACATGGTCTGTGCGTTTCATTAATGTGAGGTAAACAAATTCAGTACATGGCATGGCAAACTCGTGCTTCAATTTCATGTTTTGATCCTATAGCACCGTCCTACACAGACTGAAGTTCATCCCCATCTGATCTATAGGGTGGAATCCTGCTCCAGGGGAATGTCTCTCCCCAGGAGCTCTCCTGCGTCCCGCCCTTAATACCTGGCCCCCTCCCACTAAAGCCCATTCTAAACATCAAACACTGATCAGTCCAGCGGCCAAGTCCGCCTGCAGTCCCAGCAAGAGCAGAGCCTTTCCAAACCACAGCCCTAACCAGGACACCCCCAATGATTGAAACCAGAGATGTAAAAGCTCAGCGCCTTCCAGAGCATGCAGGGAAAGTTAAAAGCCTGGTCTGAGCAAACGCTGGTTTGCAGAGAAGTCGTGGCTGCAGCCCCAAAGCTCGTCCACGCAGCAGCAGCACCCCGACACCGCCGTGCCGCCGGTGGGTTCGGAGCTGGGGAGCGCCTGAAAGCGGTGACACGGCAATATTTAGGCACTGAAAGGGATCTGTGGGAGGCTAGCAGTTGTAAAGCTGAGAAATCTTTCCCCGTGAATAATGTTTTCTTGCGGGAAACTGACTTTCTCACAGCTTATCCCAGGAATATTAAAGTGTATTAATTACAGAAGACTCTTTTGGGGGGGGAATGAAGTGCGCTCCAATTTACTGAAGGTTCAAGTCATAAAGATGGTTGAAAGTTAAGTCCCCTTTAGCTGGCTCACTTGATGGTAGGGGTTTTTTTTGTTCCAGTTACCTATTTAATAATGCATCTATGTATATTTCACCCCTATTATTAATAGTAAATGTGCATTTCAACGTGTCAAGTTTGGCACGGGTTTATTTTATTTTTTTAATATTTTTTTTTAATATAAAAAAGCAAAGGCATTTCCTAGGGCACATGCTGCCAGACACCCAGCATTTATCTTATCTTAGTTGATGACTTTCCTTTTATCCTGAAATGATTTGACAATGACTCTATGATTTCCTGTACAAATTACCCTTTGAAAGTGGCAGTGGCGCTTGGCAGCGATCTTCACTTAATTACTGAGTGGATTATTAGCATACGGCTTTTTTTCACCCCTTCATTTCTTTATATCTTCTAGATTGCGCTGACAGTTTCCTTTCATTGCGTGCTTTAACTCACTGAATACTAAACATTATGCAGATTGCAGCTGAGAAGTACCCAGTCTTCTCCAGCCCTCTTCCCCCCACTGTCTGTGCTCCACATCAGCCCTCCTTGAAGGAGAGTAATTTGCAGGTCAGGAATCAATAACGTGTCTGGGAAGCGCATTTGTGGGTTCTCTGCTTTAGACTGAGCAGAAATGAGCGTTTTAAATAAGTGCTCATCCTAGAAGGTAGCAAGCTGCATTCCTTCTCTATGTTCTTTTCTCTTTAAATAGCCATCCTTATTAGGTCGTGCTGCTTTGCTTTTTATTTATTTAATTAATTATATATCTTCTCTCTTATTTATTTATTTATCCTTGGAGCTGCCCATCGGGCAGCAGCTATTTTGCAGGTAAAAATAACAATCATTTTTCCTCCCAGCCAACACCTCTGCAGAAGGCTGCTGTTAAGCTGAACTCCCTTGTCAGGCATATCTTGTTATTTATTATTTGTCAGCACAAGATAAATTTGAATGATAAGTCACCAAGACCTCCTCCTCGCTTTCTCCCTGCAAGGGCTCTTTGGAAGCTTGGACACTAAGCAGCATACAAGTGCATGCATGTCCGGGTTTCTCCAGCCACCTCTGCTTTGTGCTGTTCATCTGCTGGCTGCAGGAATTCCACCCCAGGGTGCTTTTCTTGGTCGTAGTTATGTACCAATAAAAATAAACAGGCTTTTTTCTGGCTCTTCTGGAACCTTGGCTGTGAAGCATTTGTAGTTTGCAGATTTGTAGATGCAGGTGATCTATTAATACAACACTGGCTTCATTTCACTTTCATGAAAAGTCTTGGGATTTGGCAGAAACTGTCATCTTGAAATAAGACCAAAAAAAATAGTTTCCTCTAAAATGGAAATTTAGTCTATTAAACATATTAAATTCAGTATATTTGAATAATGATTTACCTGGAAGCTATGAAGACTCATGAATTCTGTGCTCTCTAGGAACCAAAACAGACTGAGCTGGCAAGAAACCCAAGGAAGGCACATTAGTAAACACCCAACAAACCTCCAAAGTTAAGAGATTCTGTAGCATGTTTTCTTTGCAATTTTCTGTACATTTTTTCTTCACTCATGGGAAGCTTTGTGAAAACAGGACTTTATCAACTATTTCTATTCCAGTAAATCTGTTTTTTTCAGAGGCAAAGAGTGCTGCTGAAATACCCATCAGCACTTTGAAGTCTGATGTCTTTCAGACTCACTCTCGTTAAAGCCACATACCATCAGTAAGCCAAATCTCTGCAGCTGGCAAAGCTACCTGGGCTGAGCAATGGCTGCCCCTCTGCTTGCCCCGTTCTCCACACAGCTCATACGTGCTCATTTTCCTGCCTGTGATGTCTGAACCACTATCTTGGCTTACTCCAGCAGTCTGACCTGCTTATAATACCTTTTTGAACTGTGTTGTACCCAGCCCATCACACTTGGGAATGCAGCCATGCTGGCTGCTTATGCTGGCCCACATGTTTGGGACTGCCCTTGTCTGGGTCAGAGTGCTTCTGGGGCTTCCCAATGCCTTTCTAGATCTTTACACAACAACTGGGAAGCCAAAATAGAAATGTGATAGGCAGAAGCCCTTTGTTGTTCTCCTTCTCATGGTACAGGTGTCCTGAGCAGCAGGAATAGCTGAGCTAACTGGTCCACTAACAAGCATGGCTTGGTTTTGGTTTCGCTACTTGCTTTGCAAGATGTTTCCATGCATTTTTCTACTGAAGAATGAAATAGGCTTGGGTCCCACCTGCTTAGTGGACTCTCGTCCCAAGCCTTGTGCAAGGTCCACAAGGACTCCAGCCCTTTCTTTAATCTAAAAACAGAGGAAAAGGCTCTTTAGGCATGAATGAATGAATCTGTCCACTGAAAGTGGTGTGCAACACAAGTACTACAGTTCAGAAATGTTGGCAGGACTGTGCTATGAGATCTCAGAGCTAGAGCTGATTTCAGAAGGTTAGGAACTGATCACAGCAGAGCTGCAGCAGCATCAGGCTCAGGAAAGCAGGACAAATAACTGGGTGGCCAACCTACACTGCATTCCTTCCTGCTGTGCCCAGAGCAGAATATCACCCGGGCTGTTTAGCTTACAAATAGCTCAGCTGGGCTCTCAGTGTACTACTGCAGTGTACTACTGCAGGGTATGGAAATCCTAGAATCACAGAATCAACACGGTTGGAAAAGACCTCAGCCCAACCTATTACCTAATACCTAGCATCTCATGACAACTAGACCATGGCTCCAAGTGCCACATCCAGTTCTCTTTTGAACACCTCCAGGGACACTGACTCCACCACCTCCCTGGGCAGCACATTCCAATGGCCAGTTACTCTTTCTGGGAAGAACTTTCTCCTCACCTCCAGCCTAAACTTCCCCTGGCACAGCTTGAGACTGTGTCCTCTTGTGCTGGCGCTGGTTGCCTGAGAGAAGAGACCAACCCCTACCTGGCTACAACTTCCTTCAGGTAGTTGTAGAGAGCAAGAAGTCTCCCTTGAGCCTCCTCTTCTCCAAGGGCTCTGCTCTCTCTCTCCCAGGAGAAAGGTGCCCATAGGAGCTCAGTGGTTCAGGGAGTGCTCAGCAGTAGGACTGTTCTCCCGTGTGATAGTAGGAATGGGAAGGAAGGAGATTGAAAGCACACAACCTAGATAACTCTGCAATAAATTCACACCTTTGCAATAGAGATTTGCAAGCCTTTTGGACCCTCCTAAAGGCCATCACATTTCCTCAGCTCGCTTGACAGGCGTGTCTTCCAGCTTTGAATGTGCTGTGAAGTCGATGTGAAAACTCCAATGCAAAGCCAGCAAATGGCAGGCACTTCATCATTAACCTGTGGGTGGACAACATTTGGGAGCCACTGCCTTAGTGTGTACTTCACAACAAATGTTAAACTACCACAGAAGTAAGGCAGCCCCTGAGGGTCTCTTAGCTCTGTTTTCATTAGAGGTGAGCAGGGTTGCCAACACACTGTGCAAATGTCATGAGGTAGAATCACAAGATATTAGAAAGTAGTACATGTGTGATTCGCTTTTCATTCTGGTTTGGGGAGTCTTTAGAGGGTGAATTTCAGGCTTTTTTTAGTAAGTATGAGGACTAGAATTCTTCTTATTGAAAGCTGATATTTTAGCATAACAGGATGGACTCCAGCACTTCAGAAAAACAGAAACTTTCTTGAGATTTACAATATAAGTACAGCACTTGGCAGGACTGGGTTCTAGTGGAGTATGGTCTGGAACCAATAAGACCCTGTGTAAGGTTATGAAACCTCTGCATGCCTGACAAATATTTTGTCTCTGATTGCTGTCTCCAGAGGCCTTTATTATTATTATTATTATTATTATTATTATTATTATTATTATTCAGGCTACCACAGGGCAGTGTCAACAGGACATTGTCTCAGGCAGGTTTCAATGTGTAGCATTTGCTGCACTGGCTGGGCTTTTAAAACACTATGCTTCTCCAACACTGGAGTTGCCATCAAGAGAGCCTGCAGGTAAAAAGTACACTCCTGGGCTTTAACCCAAAGGTACAAAGAGCATGCTCTAAGCAGCACTAATGAATATTTTGAGGACATGTCAGGATAAATTTGCTCCCAAAATACCTTTTTCCTTCATCTCAATCCCAGCTGGCTCTTCCTCTCATAAGGCAAACTCACTGTAGTCTTTCCCATCTTAGAACAAAATCAGAGCAGGGAACCCATCCCTAGCCCCGTGTGCTTCTTCAGTTGCACACTGGCTCTTTTTCTGTTCAGCATCTGAGCTTGCTGTGTACCCAGTCCAGGACCATTGGTGGCAGCTCCCACCAGCCCTACCTAGTGGTTCCACATCCCAGTTCTTTCTGTCCCTGTGAAAGCCTGGCATTAGAGTTTCACTCAAGGTCTTCATGAGTAGTCAGAGGAGGCTCTGTGTCAGTGCATTTTCCCCTGAAAGCAGTGGAGCAGTTTACCCAAGTTCACTCTGGACATCTGTGAAAATGTCACCAAGCTCTGAACTCAGCCCCCTCCTCTTTACTCCGTTTCATTGATAAATCCACACTGAACCCCTTCTTTATGCAGATCACTGACAAGCCTTCCTCTCCACTCCAGGCCCAGACAAACAGAGACAACTGTCTACTTCAGGCCTATCCCAAATCAAGATCTTGTCCTTTCTCTTGGAAGCTTTCTCACAAATCTCTGGTCATTGGATTGGATGTGGCACTTGGTGCCATGGTTTAGTAGTCATGAGGTCTCGGGTGACAGGTTGGACTTGATGATCTTTGAGGTCTCTTCCAACCTTATTGATTCTATGATTCTGTGATGCTGTGATTACTTCCAGCCAAGGTTGGCTAGACCAAAGATTTCCGTACTCTGCCAAACCCTCCTCCTTCATGCTTTTTTCCATTCCCTTGAACACCAGCTCAATCCTACCCATAACTTAGGTGTCTAGGTCAGCTTGGATCACCTTCTGGACCTTTCAGCTTGGGCTGGGTATATTTTTCACACACAATATCTGAAGAATATTCCCTAAGCCATGATTTCTCTAATCTCTCTGCTAGAAGGAGATGCTTTTGGTCTCTCACAGTTTTGCATCACATGTCTTTTTCTTTTGTGGGTTTGTGGGGTTTTTTAGTTCATTGGTGTTGCTTGGTTGGTTGTTTTTTTTTGTTTGGGTTTTGTCTTTTGTTCCCCCCACCATAAATAAAGCATAGTCCCAATGGTAGTTCAATTGCTCAGATAATTTTCCCAATCCATCGTTTGGATTTCATCCCTCTTTTAGGAATCTCTCTAATGTCATCTTATTTTCACCACAAAATCACCACAGCCTCTCTCTGTCTATAATTTCTCATGGTGTGACTGTGAGGATGCCAGCTCCCACCCACATTCAGCTCATTTTTACTTCTCTCACTTCTCCAATAGGTAAACAATCATCATCATCATCATCATCATCATCATCATCATCATCATCATCATCATCCACTTTCCTTCCTTGCCCCTCACACCAAAAAGAAGGTCACTGCAAATAATCTGCTAAGTGTCTTCCCTCAGGTGCTCGCCCTGTAACAGTCTATCCTCATACTCACAACACCCAACACTGGTCAAACATGGCCTCCACCCTTCATGTTGCTGATACTGTCTCATTTTCTTCTCAAGTCTGGGCATGACTATAAACAGTCATCCTCCCACTCCAGTTCTCATTTTTTTTCCTCTCAGTCCTCTTACCCTGTTTTCTGAAACTTGAATCCTTAAAGAACAAGGCTTTGGATTGTCCCTGCATGGGGGGTTTCCTTTAAGGAATTTTGGTAAGGCAGCCTCAGGGGCTCTCAGTGCCCATTCATGTGCCTCTCCTATGCTCTCCACCTTACAAGTCCAATACAATAAGCCAGCCCTACCTTATAAGCAAGCCCACTTCAGAAACAGCACCATGTGCTGAGCCTGGGGTAGTTTACTCTGCTCAGCTGGAGTGAACACAAGATTCCCTGTACAGCACCGGTCTGCGCAGGGCAAACCTGCCTTTAAACATCACTGTCCTACAGGGCTTTTTGCTCACCTTAAGCAGCACAGAATCTCATTCATTTTCTTCAGGGAAGAGGAAAGAGCTGTTATTACAATGAATGTTGAAAACAATATCTTCTGGTGGGTGGCACACATCCATCCTCATATCTGATGGCTGGTTATTTTCAGAGGAGAGGTCAATTTGCTACAACATCTCACCTATTAAAAGATGACTGCAATTATGCCTATTTCTTTAGCAGAGATAAATTAGGAATATAGTTTCAGTGTCACATCCTATCATGTAAATTAACAAGTGAGCTTGGACTTCACCATCCTCCATTAACATCTCACTGTGGTTCATAATGTGGTGAAGCACTCCTTCCCTCAAGTCCTTCTGTGGGCTAATCAGACTCAGAGACATGCAGAGCTGAGTGCTTGTGTTTTTCCTTTCCTCTTCCTTGTGCAAGAGACAAAAGAGTCAGCCCGTGACACTGTTACGTGACAGCGAAAGCAAACTTGACGTACAAGGTGATTTCCACGGAACACTGAGCAAGGAACCTCATCAGAATGGAGAAGACATGTTATGCCCCTTTCTCTCCAGTGCTCTAGAGACAGCTCCACTTGCCCAGCTTCTTGGCACAGTTGGTGAGGGGTTTGGAACACAAGCCCTATAAGTAAAGGCTGAGGGAGCTGGGGTTGCTTAGCCTGCAGAAGAGGAGGCTCAGGGGTGACCTCATTGCTCTCTACAACTACCTGAAGAAAGGTTGTAGACAGGCAGAGGTTGGTCTCTTCTCCCAGGCAGCCAGCACCAGAACAAGAGGACACAGTCTCAGGCTGTGCCAGGGGAGGTTTAGGTTGGATGTTAGGAAGAAGTTCTATACAGAGAGAGTGATTGCCCATTGGAATGTGCTGCCTGGGGAGGTGGTGGAGTCACCTTCATTGGAGGTGTTCAGAAGGAGACTTGATGGGGTGCTTGGTGCCATGGTTTAGTTGTTTAGGTGGGTTGGATTGGTTGATAGGTTGGATGTGATGATCTTGAAGGTCTCTTCCAACCTGGTTTATTCTATTGTATTCTATTGCATTCTATTGTATGAAGTGGAGGCTTCATCTCCACAGATTTGCTCCAAAAGACAGGTCCAGATTTATCAGGACATTTCCCTCTCATGCCACAGAACCAGTTCTTCGACAGTTTAGCAGGCGCCATACACATCCATTACAGTTTCATTGAGTGTTGCTCGATAGCGTTGCTGAATTTGGATTGACTACCATCTGTTTAGAAGCCTGGAATAAAAACCAACCTACTATTGCCTGTGAAACCATTGCAGGTCATAACTTTCTGTGATGTTCCTCAGAGCCTGCCTTAAAATAATCCTAGGAATGAGGGCTGAAATAGCAGCACCGTACCTGCAAATCATAGGTGGATCCTTAACCTGAATGGATATGAGTGCAGGGCTAAAGGGATGGTGAAATCTGGGATAAATATATGAAAGTTTGCTGATGACACCAAGCTGTGTGGTGCAGCAGACACGCTGGAGGGAAGGGATGCCATCCAGAGGGACCTTGACAGGCTGGAGAGGTGGGCACAGGCCAACCTCATGAGCTTCAACAAGACCAAGGGCAGGGTCCTGCATCTGGGTCGAGGCAATCCCAGGCACAAATCCAGGCTGGGCAGTGACTGGCTGGGGAGCAGCCCTGAGGAAAAGAGACTTGGGGGTGCTGGTGGAGGAGAAGCTCCCCAGGAGCTCTCAGGGTGCACTTGCAGCCCGGAAAGCCAAGCAGAGCTTGGGCTGCAGCAGGAGAAGTGTGGCCAGCAGGGCAAGGGAGGGGATTCTCCCCCTCTACTCAGCTCTGGTGAGACCCCACCTGGAGTACTGCCTCCAGTTCTGGAGCCCCTATTCCAAGAGGGATCTGGAAGTGCTGGAAGGTGTCCAGAGAAGGGCCACGAGGATGATCAGAGGGCTGGAGCACCTCTCCTGTGAGGACAGACTGAAGGAGTTGGGGCTGTTCAGTCTGGAGAAGAGAAGGCTCCCAGGTGACCTCATTGTGGCCTTCCAGGATCTGAAGGGGGCTACAAGAAGGCTGGGGAGGGACTTCTCAGGCTATCAGGGAGTGATAGGACTAGGGGGAATGGAATGAAGCTGGAGGTGGGGAGATTCAGGCTAGATGTGAGGAGGAAGTTCTTCCCCATGAGAGTGGTGAAGCCCTAGAATGGGTTGTCCAGGGAGGTGGTTGAGGCCCCATCCCTGGAGGTGTTTAAGCCCAGGCTGGATGAGGCTCTGGCCAGCCTGCTCTAGTGTGGGGTGTCCCAGCCCATGGCAGGGGGGTTGGAACTGGATGATCCTTGTGGTCCCTTCCAACCCTAACTGAAACTATGAAACTATGAAACTATGAAATATAAACAGCATCACCACTATTATTTTTATTTCTATCATTACTACTATTATACTCCACATAAAATATATGACAAGATAGTGGAGGTTGACTGTGCCTTTAGGAAAATGTCGATACAAGACATCAAATGTCGATACAAGACATCAGACACAAGTTCTAGGCTCAATGGGGAAGGCTTCCAACCAGGGGAGGACAAGGCTGACTGCCTGGAAGAGAAATTGGGTGTGTGTGAATACAAAAGAGCCTTTCAGTGAAGAATATATGGAACATGAAACCAAATTTCAGCAGAGAAGAACTGCTGATACAACAGGCTTGTTTTCTACGTTCTGGATCTCACCAGCCTTTTTTCGCTTCCTGGTCTTTTGACCAATACAAAACTGTTCAGGATATTATCCCCACAGCTGCCTGTAGAAGACATAAAAGTGGATAGTAAAATACCAAAAGAATTTGTGGGAAGGAACATTTTACACACAGAGCCAGGCTCAGAAGCAGAACAAATGATTCTGAGGCAGTCTTTGATGCAGAGCACTTGCCCTGCCTTTGGACTTATAGATAAGACTAAAATCACCTTCACTGAAGAATCACTTCACTTTATCATGGGTTTTGGTGCATTTGCACTATTGTCTGCAGGAACTGCCAAGAGTTCCCCCTAAATGCACAAAAGTCCATATGCTGGCTGAGGTAAGCTTGCTGCAATTTTAATTTTCTTGATTATTTGACAAATGTATGAGTGCTTCTGGGACACCTACCATGAATGGGGATGTAGTTTCTTGGGTTTGAGCTAGACATCCTTTCCCAAAAATCACTTTCAATTAAAACCTGAGCAATGTGAGCAATTCAAGCCTGACTCTCCCTTGGCAGTTTGCACAGCTGAATGGAAGGTCCCCAATGCAGCCTTCACCTGAGACAGGCATTTTATTCCAGCAAATAATTCAGGGAAGCTCTGAGCTCTCTCTCCATCCCACAGAAACTCTTCCAAGGGTACCATCTAATTTCCTGCTCTGCAGCTTTCCAGTTCCAGCATCACAGACTCAAGAAAGTTGAAGTACTTGCCCCAGTCTGCTCTCAAACCCCAAGGCCAAGTATTTCTTTGGCCATTTTTGCCTTTTCTGTGCCAAAGCTGTGACACCATGGTGGGAGGTGGGGGACTCTGTCAGCTGATGGTTCCAGAAGTGTGATATCCTACTACAAGGCTCTCAGTGTAAATATTTGCATATGCAAAGATCAAAATCATGGGTCTCCAGTATTTATACAAGTAAATGCTGACAGTCACTCCTGTAAAGCATACATGCAAAGGTGCAAGCATAACCAAAGCCAAAGTATTTGTAAATGTGATTGAATTTACATGTGCATTCTGGGGAAGCAGGGGGAGGGTGTTTGTTTTTCCTTTTCTGACTGTTTGCTTTGGCAGAACTTGTGCCATCTCCAGCCATTCCTCATATTATTTTTGCCTGCTTTTTTTAGAGTTTGCCTGGGGTATCTTAGCAATGGCAAAGACTATTTTAAGGTCTTTGTGCTAGCAGCTTTATTTGAAAATATCTGTTTTGCCTTCTGGGAAAACAACAACCAAAAAAAGCCCAACCAAAACAACAAACAAAATCCAACACACCACCAACCAAGAAAACAGCTTTTATTATGTAAAGCAGTTACAAGGAAAGAGATAAATAGGAAGAAAGATGAAAACAGATAAAATGCTTCTGAGTCTGTCAGTACTGCACCCTTTAGATCCCTAAATATGGACTAACTGGTGAAATAAATACACATTGAAAGGGTAAAAATGCTACAAAGGATTTGGTGTGACTGGGATTTTGAACAGCTCCATCTTTGGAAGCTGGCAAAAGGCAGCTTCAAATATTTCAGGCTGGACTTCTAGCACATTCAGAAAAATGAAGCTTCTTTTGACCAGCTTATCATGGTCTCCCAGAAATGGAGGCATACCAAAACCCCAAAATACCTGTGATTTGTCTTGGACAAGTAGTGGTGCATCATGATAACTGTTGAAGATAAACTTTCCCCATCAATTTGGGATGACAGCAGTGGCAGCATTGAATGACCCTAATAGTGATATCCTGTCCCAAATGTGTTCTGTATCTCATAGATTATGCTATTTGGAGTTACTTATTCTTCTAGCACTTCCAGATCCTGTTGTCATTACACACTGTTCAAACTAGGATGCCCAGAATCAGTTATGTGATTGAATACCTTTGTCAAATCTGTGCTGTTTTTTTTCTGGAAGATGTTAGACTGGAAATGGAGAAGAAATCTGGCCCTCCCTTGGTACTATATGAGCAACATTGCAAGAGAAAAATAGTTACTGTGTTTCATTTGGCATATAAAATAATAAAACAAACAACCCACAAACACTTAAATAAGAACCAAAAGGTTGAAATTTAATGTGAACAAGGAAGAAATTTTAATGTAAATAAATAACAGGTGACATGAAAGGTTGTGCTGGATCTTCTGCTGAGTAAAGCTCAAACTCCTCAGCTAGAATACTGCATTACTAGGTATGGAGTAGAAAGCAAAGCTGTGGTTAGGCCACACCTTGAGTTCTGTGTCCAGTTCTGGGCTCTTCAATTTAAGAAGGACATTGAGTCACTTGAACGTGTCCAGAGAAGGGCAACGAGGCTAGGGAGGGGTCTGGAGCACAGCCCTGTGAGGAGAGGCTGAGGGAGCTGGGGTTGCTTAGCCTGGAGAAGAGGAGGCTCAGGGGAGACCTTCTTGCTCTCTACAACCCCCTGAAGGGAGGTTGTAGCCAGGAGGGGGTTGGTCTCTTCTCCCAGGCAACCAGCACCAGAACAAGAGGACACAGTCTCCAGCTGTGCCAGAAGTTTAGGCTGGAGGTGAGGAGAAAGTTCTTCCCAGAAAGAGCTGTTGGCCTTTGGAATGAGCTGCCCAGGGAGGTGGTGGAGTCCCTGTCCCTGGAGGTGTTCAAAATAATATTAGATGTGGCACTTGGAGCCATGGTTCAGTTGTCAGGAGGTGTTAAGTAGTAGGTAATAGGTTGGACTTGATGATCTCTGAGGTCTTTTCCAACCTGGTTGATTCTGTGATTCTGTGAAATGCAGGCAGGAACTCCATGGTCCTGCACAAGCCTGACCTCATGAGCCCATGCCCACCTGGCAGTCAGAGTTGAAAAGCGGCCTTAGGCCAGGCCAATGTCTGCATGTAAAACGGCAGGTTTTCAGCTCTAAATGTGTCATCAGTGTCTCACACCATCTCCAGCTCAGCTCTGGTGAAAGGAGAGTAATTCACCACTTGATACTGAGACTTTGGAAACCAGGAACTATTTTTCTGAGGGCAATGTGAGCAGCAGGAACCGGCACAAGGCAGCATTGCACACCTCGGCGGTTGCTGACATGTGCAGGAGGGTAGGCAACCTCCCCATATCAGCTCCACATGGAAGCTCCACAAATGCAGAGCAGGAATTGCACTGGTTGACAGTGGAAGAAAACACATTTGTCCTGCAGTTCTGAATTTGCACAGCATAGGCAAGGTCAGGTATAGTATAAGGCAGCTCCTCCAGTGGTTTAGGTTTTGGTAGGAGGGAGGCACCCACAAGTAATAGTTTCAATAACTACACTTTGGTCAGTCATTCAGCATACAATTTAATTCTGTAACTGTGGCACTCAGGTCTCTGAAAACACATTAATTCCATGCAGTTGCAAACCTCTGAGGCCAGTTAAGCTGTTGCCTGTGCTATATTAAAGAGTGAGCATTAATTGGCATGGGCAAAGAGCTGGTCATCAGACCTCATGAGGAGCAGCCCTGCGCTCGCTGTAATCCTCTGCTCTGCATCAGCTCCTGTGAAGCAATTTCCCCTCGTGACTCTGCTAAGCAATGCACCTGGTCCTTGGGCTTTGGGTTTCATCTACATGTTAAATGGGCATCATCAAACACAGTCCAACTCACAAAGAAGCTTTGAAATCCGATTCATTGTTTGAGCCTGGCTTGGTATTACTAGATGGCAGCTCATACCAGTGACAGGAAATTATTCAGAGGGGAGGGTGCCAAGGGAAAAGTTCAGAATCTGCTTTAATAAGGCACTAACACTATTTATAAGCACAGAGGGATATACAATTAAATCCTAAATGAAATATCAGCTGCAAGTGCAGCTACAAATGAACCACTTATTCTTTAGACAACCATAGAGTGCTTCAGATCTCCTAAATGTTGTGCAAGGTATTGGATTTTAGGCTTGTACTGGTTTAAGCCCCTTACAAGGCTGTATTATTGTTGGTTGGGGTTCAGTTTTTCTCAAGTCTTTTTGTGCTCTTTGGGCCCCCTGCCCCCACCTCATATATTCCCAGATTTCGGAAAGCAGGGAAAACCAATCCATGAAGCCATTACTGACCATGTTGTGATAAAAAACGGGATGGATGTAAAACAAAAATATGGATAAACCCAATTAAAATTGCTTCATGATCTTTTTAAAAAGTCAAAATTAAAAGAAAATATTTTCTTAAGTAGTTTTTGTCTTTTAAATGATCTCACTGAAGTCATTACATGGAGAAGCTGCAGAAGTCAAGATCAGCACCTGAATTTGCTGAAGGATGGTTATGTTTTCACAGTGCTAGGTTCTTCAGCCCAACTGTCCACACTAAAGACACTTTCCTGCTTTCCCCTGGTGCTCAGTTCAGTGTCTTCTGCTGGGCCAAACCCTGCAGCCCGCAGCTGAGCCATCCTGGGTTCCCAATCACACCAACTCTGAGCTCTGCTAGGAGAGCCTGGGTGCATGGCATAACATTCAGCACCTAGTAAGGGCTTCCATTACACAGTCTGCCAGTCCTGGAGTTGATTGCACTGCCTTTAGTTATCCCACTGTTTCATACAACACATTTCTCTAAGTGGGCGAAATTGATTTTACCTGACTGACTTTGAACCGATTGTGTTCCTCGCTCCAGCCAAATACATTCATGAGGAGGCCAGAACAAAACAAATGGCAACTGTAGAAGAGGACAAGGTTCCTGAAGGATATTATTCATTTCACTCTGCTATCCTACTGCTGTCTAGTGAGTTTTAATGAGGCCAAAGTGAAGGTATATTCAGTTTCTCTTCAAAAGATCATAAAAAGACAATAAGTAAAAGCTATATTGTAATTGATATTAACATTGACATTAAAAATGTCATTACTTATTGATGGATTAAGAGTGAAGACAATTTGGGATCTGAGCAAGTACTGTTGATAATGCACACACCCAAGTATATTTTTTTTAATTGCCAGAAGTTTAATTGCCTTCTGCCAGAAGGCCAGAACTTTGATCTTGAGCTTAAGCTACCTCACTGTCCTGCTTCCAGCTCTATTACCAGCCTTTTGCTTGCCAGCCAAAGACACTGCTCCTGCATCAGTGAGGAGGCATTGGGGGAGACAACCTCATAGGGTCATAGGATGTTAGGAGTTGGAAGAGACCTTTGAAGATCATCAAGTCCAACCCCCCTGCCAGAGCAGGACCATAGAATCCAGCACAGGTCACACAGGAACACATCCAGATGGGGCTTGCAAGTCTCCAGAGAAGGAGACTCCACAACCTCTCTGGGCAGCCTGTCCCAGTGGTCTGGTACCTCACAGTGAAGAAGTTCCTCCTCCTGTTGAGGTGGAGCCTCCTGTGCTGTAGTTTATCCATGGCTCCTTGCCCTATCCCAGGGAGCAAGTGAGCAGAGCCTGTCCCCTCCCTCTTGACCCCCAGCCCTCAGATATTTATAAACATTTATTAAATCCCCTCTCAGTCTTGTCCAGACTAAACAGCCCCAGGGCTCCCAGCCTCTGCTCATCAGGCAGTGCTCCAGTCCCTTTATCATCCTGGTGTCTCTCCATTGGACTCTCTCCAGCAGATCTTTGTCCCTCTTGAACTGGAGAGCCCAGAACTGGATGCAATATTCCAGGTGAGGTCTCAGCAGGGCAGAGTCAGAGGAGAACCTCCCTGGATCTGGTGGACACACTCTTAATGCACCCCAGGGTCCCATTGGCCCTCTTAGCCATGAGGGGACATTGCTGTCCCGTGGATAACTTGTTGTCCACCAGGACAATAATAAGCTAAGCAATATAGGGCCTGTTTACTTCTGCTCTAAAGAGGGAAGACTTAAGACATCCCCATCCCAAAACCAAAACCAAACCAAACCAAAACAAACCAAAACAAAACAAAACAAAACAAAACAAAACAAAATCACCAATGGCTGAAAGGTGGGAGCAATCTCTCAGCTTTCACAGAGGATTGAAAGAAATAAGCTCAGTCACTATATATTGACAACATTCATGGGAATCCTGTAACCACCTGGGGAAAGGCAACAAGGGAATTGGAAAAAAAATATACATTTTCAGAGAAGATAACACAGCAGAGAAGTTAGATGTGCCCATCCCTGGAGGTGCAGGAAGGAGAGAAAGAAGAGCTGGGGAGAACCAGCAAGGAAGACTTGACATGTGTGAAAACATCTGTGTCTTTTGGGACATGATTTTCTCTCTGAGAGTGTGGGCTTCAGGGACTTCACAGACCGAATCGTTTCCTCTGCACCTAAGTTATGCAATTTCTCAAAGTAAGTAAATGCTTCGGGCCCCGCTCAGCTAAGGGCATCGCTGTGTCCAGTTCTGGGCCTTCAGTTTAGGAAGGACATTGAGACACTTGAACGTGTCCAAAGAAGGGCAATGAGGCCTTGAGCACAAGTTCTATGAGGAGAGGCTGAGGGAGCTGGGATTGTTTAGCCTGGAGAAGAGGAGGCTCAGGGGAGACCTCATTGCTCTCTACAACTACCTGAAAGGTGGTTGAAGGCAGGAAGGGGTTGTTCTCTTCTCTCTAGCAACCAGCACCAGAGGACACAGTCTCAAGCTGCACCAGGGGAAGTTTAGGCTCAAGGTGAGGAGAAAGTTCTTCACTGAGAGAGTCATTCATCATTGGAATGTGCTGCCCAGGGAGGTGGTGGAGTCACCGTCCCTGGAGGTGTTCAAGAGGGGATTGGATGTGGCACTTGGTGCCATGGTCTAGTCATGAGGTCTGTGGTGACAGGTTGGACTTGATGATCCTTGAGGTGCCTTCCAACCTTGGCAATGCTGTGATACTGTGATGTACTCATAGCCCTCTCCTCCTGGAAGCTGGCAGAGCACTAGGTCATGCCCTATGATTTTGGCCATGCTTATTGGAGGGAGAAGCCACAGAAACATAAAATGAACACATTCTTAGTGCAGTTTTCCCCAAAAGCTCTTCTGTCTTATGTTTACAGTAAAGGTGGAGAGGATGGAACAGCAGTTGTGTATCATGGCTACTTCACTCAATAGTATCGAAGAACTTCAGAATGACAAAATATTTGGTGTTGAGAAAAACAGGGAAATAGTTTCAACAGCTGTTTTAATTGCTCTTGTGCTTTGCAGTTAATTAACTAGTGTGCATATTTTATATATACAAGATACAAGGCTCTGAGGAGACCACCTTCTGGCCTTCCAGTATCTGCAGGGGCCTACAAGAAAGCTGGGGAGGGACTTTTGAGGGTGTCAGGGAGTGAGAGGACTGGGGGCGGGGAATGGAGCAAAACTGGAAATGGGTAGATTCAGATTAGATGTGATGAAGAAGTTCTTCCCCATGAGGGTGGTGAGAGACTGGCACAGGTTGCCCAGGGAGGTGGTGGAAGCCTCATGCCTGGAGGTTTTTGCAGCCTGGCTGTGGCTGTGAGCAACCTGCTGTAGTGTGAGGTGTCCCTGCCCATGGCAGGGGGGTTATAACTGGTTGATCCTTGAGGTCCCTTCCAACCCTGACAATTCCATGAGTCTATGATTCTGTATACCTGTCTGTGTATAAACCTATACATACACATGCATGTAGCACATGTGCAGTATGAATGCATTTTGTTGTTTGTTTGTTTGCTAAAGATGGAAGTTTTGTGGCAAGATCTCAAGTTCCAAATCTGACTAAATATGCTTTTCTTAACTAGAAATGTGTTCCTTTCTGGTGCTGTTTAGTCTTGATAAAAGAAAGCTCAGAGGGGGTCTTATTAATGTCCATATATATCTGAGGGGTGGGTGTCGGGATGGAGGTGATGGTCTCTTTTTGGTGGTGCCCTGTGATAGGACAAGGAACAACAGGTACAAGCTGGAACAGAGGAGGTTCCACCTCAACACAGGGAAACACTTCTTTATGGTGAGGGTGACAGAGCACTGGAGCAGGCTGCCCAGAGAGGCTGTGGACTCTCCTTCCCTAGAGACTTTCAAACACACCTGGATACATCCTGTGTGACCTGCCCTAAGTGCTCCTGCTTTGGCAGAGGAGTTGGACCCGATCATCTTCGGAGGTTCCTTCCAAACCCTAACTTTTTATGATTCTGTGATTCTCTTGAGGACATTTCCAACAAATAAACCTATTTGAGTTTTAAATCTTAAGAACTAAGACAAATGAAAAGATTAGATTCTAACCACAGCAGTAAGAACATAAAGCTTTGGTTAGTCCTATATCTGTTATTTAAAAGGGGGAGGGGAGGAATAATTTAAATATTGATTGCAAAATACCTGTTTTGACACTCTCCTTTTTCATCGGTGTCATGCTTCAGCAACAAAAATATTTTAATGTAAAAATCGATAAATCCAGTTCCAGGAAAACTTGCTCGGTTCGTGCCCTTACTCTCAAATGCAGTGACTTTACATCAAATCGGCTTTGTTTTTCTTCAACGACTCTATGACTGTGAGTCTTTAAGGCCTCTTTCAGTGGCCATTAAGTTCGATGAACAACTTCTAGTGGTTCTAATGTTTTGGAGCTTGACCAATGTGCAAGTAAAAGGAAACCCAACTGATTATTTTACATTGTAGGTGCCAATGAGTCAGTCTCTTGAAATCTGCTTCTCCTCAAGCCTAAACAAAAGATTTAGATAGCAAATACTTGCTGACAAACACAGTCTTTATGCCAGAAACTGTGACAATGAGGCAATTTATGTTCCTAACACACAGTTACAGTGGGAGGAGTATCTAAAGGGGGCTTTACAGGAAAGCTGAAGAGGGACTTTTGACAAGAGCCTATAGAGATAGGACAAGGGCTAATGGCTTTAAACTGAAAGAATGTAGATTTAGATTAAATTTAAGGAAGAAATTCTTCACTGTGGGTGGTGAAGCACCTGAAGAGGTTGCTCAAATGCACAGCTTGTCGATGTCCCCCTCCTTGAAAGTGTTCAAGGCCAGATTGGATGGGGAATTGAGCAACCTTATCTAGTGGACAAGGCAGGAAAGTTGGAAGTAGAAGACCATTTAGGTCCTTTCCAACTCAAACCACCCTATGATTTTATGAGTTAGTCAGTATTATTACCATAATTATAGCATATACTAATAACTTCTAGTGGTCCTGGTAAAACAAATGCTAAGTGGTTAAGATGATGGATCCTAGAACCAAATGGCTGTAAAGTTTGCCTCTACTTGGTTTAGGTTTAGGGCTTCAATTAGAACAGCTTTCCTGAGTTAAAACACAAAGAAACTATCCACTACGGTGACAGAAACTCTTTGCATCAAGGGGAATTTGGTGGTGGGGAGCATTGTTTTCTCACTTCTTCACCTTAGCAAAGCAACCCCCAGAGCAAACACCTGGTGAATGCTATACAAAACGTCCTGTGACAGCTGGTGCCAACCAAGGAGCTTTAAGCCCCAGAAAACACAGTTGCTCTTTTCTTTTTCCCCATTCCAGCAGGAAGGTGCAGACGAGGAGGAAGATGCCGTGGGTGGTCCTGGGGGAGCGATGAAGACCTGCAGAGGGTGGGACAAGCCACCAAGGGCAGCTGGCTCTGGTGTTTTACTGCCAGCCCCAAAGCCGCACGCTTCCATTCACAAGCCCCTTTGTGAACTGAGCTCCACGGGGTTCAGACAGCCCTATAATGGACTCCGAGGTATGAGCTGGAGAGCAGCCAAGGCTGTAATCAGAGGCAACTCTGTTAGCCTAGCACTGGGTCTGGAAAAGGCCAGAAACGTGTTCCAGAAAGGAGCTGTGGCCCTTGAGCAAAACCACAGAAACAGGCAGCTGCTTAAAAGTTGGTGAAATAATGAATTAATGCTGTCAGTAAAGCCGAGTTTATTGCAGAGAGAGCAGATGCTGGTACCACTGATCCCTTACTGCTGTGGACACAGCCTCATGGCAATGGGTGGCAGCTACACCGTGTTCTTCACAAAACATTTTGAGACTTAGAAAGTTGGGGAAATAAATAGTAAAAATACAACTAAAAAGGAATAACAAACAAAGCAAGCACACACACAAAACCGCCGACTGAGGACAAAAAGCATATTTTCATGGGATAGGGTTGTTTCTGTGACAAGTTTTCAGATTTGAAAGCTAAAAGTCAATCAACACCACCCTTTTCAATAGCTGAGTGGCTTTTAGCCATCAAAACTGTTAAGTATTTCTTAAAATGGTGATAAGAATTGTTTCTCAAAACAGGCTGCTGCAAAGGGAATCTCCTTGTGATCGCTGCTGCTTCAGTCTCGCTTCTTCGCCCATCAGCCAGAATAGTTCCTGCCACCAGCTTTGCATATTGTTTGCTTTTCTAAATGAAGCTATTTCCTCTTCCCATCAGCTGATTAAGTACTTTAGGGCTGGCTGCAGTTGCTCCTATCTCTTCTTCCTCTGTGTAGTGGCTTAACACGGCCGAGCAGCAGATTCAACTCGACCCATGCCACTCTGCAAGGTCAATTCTAAAAGGCATGGTGATCATCACTTACTCACTCAAGTCCACTGCAGAACTATTGTCATATAGAATTATTGCATTCTTAACACACTGGGTTTTGTAAACGATTTAGTCTGCAACACTAGAAAATAACCCACACCACAACTCTCATCTTAATTCTGTTAATTTGCTATTAAAACTATCGCTAAAAACATATAAAAATAAAAAGAAATGCGGTGGGTGGACATTTCCCCCCGACATTAACTTTGCCAGACCAGCTCAGCTGGAAGCAAATGAGAGCTGTGCCTTTAACATTTTGTTATATTTTTCTACGTTCCTGCTCAAAATCTGTAACAAAATTTTAAAGGCATAGCCTAAAACTACCGCAATAAATAAAGAAAATCTGCACGTGCATTTTAAATGTATGCTGTAGGCAAGTTTTTAGAGTTAAATAGGACTAAAACTCATGGATTTGAGTTTTGGTTTGGGGTTTGGGGTTTGATTTGGTTTTGGGTGTTTTGTGGGTTTTTTGGGGGGGGGAGGGGTTTGGATTTTTTATTCTAAATTCTTAATCAGTGGAGCAGGGAGGTCATTCTGCCCCTGTACACTGCACTGGTTAGGCCTCACCTCGAGTCCTGTGTCCAGTTCTGGGTCCCTCAGTTTAGGAAGGAGGTTGACTTGCTGGAGCGTGTCCAGAGAAGGGCAACAAAGTTAGTGAGGGGTTTGGAACACAAGCCCTATGAGTAAAGGCTGAGGGAGCTGGGGTTGCTTAGCCTGGAGAAGAGGAGATTCAGGGGTGACCTCATTGCTCTCTACAACTACCTGAAGGGAGGTTTTAGCCGCCAGGCAGAGGTTGGTCTCTTCTCCCAGGCAGCCAGTATCAGAACAAGAGGACACAGTCTCAGGCTGCACCAGGGCAGGTTTAGGCTGGATGTTAGGAAGAAGTTCTATACAGAGACAGTGATTGCCCATTGGAATGGGCTGCCCAGGGAGGTGGTGGAGTCACCTTCACTGGAGGTGTTCAGGAGGAGACTTGATGGGGTGCTTGGTGCCATGGTTTAGTTGTTTGGGTGGGTTGGATTGGTTGATGGGTTGGACGTGATGGTCTTGAAGGTCTCTTCCAACCTGGTGTATTGTATTGTATTGTATTGTATTGCACTTTATTGTATTTCAGGTGTGATGGTGAGTGCATGTACGTTCAAGTTGTAATTAACAGGTAAGAATTGGAGTAGCTGGGTTTTTTTTCATGTAGCCATTGAGGGGAAAAAAAAAGTTTGTGCGCAGAGTCCTGATCCCCCAGTTTTTAAAAAATGAGCAGATATTCAAAGTAAGCCTAGAATTGTGTTGAGAAAGTGAAGAAACTAACAATTAGAGAGCTGCTGTTTGGGAGCTAGGTGCAGCTATCAATTTATGCTGACCTTGTGTTTATAATGCCTTTCATTGCTGGATAAAGATGCCAGATTTTCTACCTTTGGTACTTGCCTGGCAACAAGAATAACTTTCCCAAGAATGATGAAGGGTACTGCAGGAAGCTGAGGTCAGAAATAAAAGATACAAATTGGTACTTTGTATAGACATTATTTTGATGCTTTCTAATCTGAGAGAAATATTTCATCTAGGGGTTAGAAAAGCAGTAGAAGCACTTGGAAAGATTTCAGGCTTTAAGATAAATTATACTAAATCAGTTGCATAGAAATACAGCTACCAACCTGTCATAGGAAGAACAAAGGCAATTACAACATCCCTATAGATTTAAACAAGCTCGTTACTCATTGAAATACCTGGAATAAATATACTGCACCAACCAACCCAGACAAGTTGTCTGTATTAAATCATTCTCACATAACAGCAATTTTTAAAACGTGGAGCAAAGTTATCACCTCTTGGATAGCAAGAGTTCATGCTAGTGAGGAGGAGTTGGCTGAGAAACAGGATGCAAAAACTTCTGTTACAAAGTCTGTCCTGATATCTGAAAATTACTGGGTTTGTCACTGCAGTTATCAAAGCCTAAGGAAAGTGAAGATTATTTTCTGCTCTATGCAGATGAATGTAGCCCTTTAAAAAATAACAATAATCCATAGTTAATAATAGTTAATCCATTTGATTTTAAATCTAAACCAGCTTTTTAAACTGCACAGGTAGTTAACTTTGCACAGGTCTTCAGCGTATGCCAAGCACTCTGAAGATACTCAGGTGCCAGACTTTGGCATCTATTTTAAATGCTGAGTAAACACCAGCAACAGTAATTGTATACCTGAGCCTGTAGGTTCATGTCTATCTACAGTTGCATATACAAGTTTATTTCAAGTCATACATTAAGCAAAGCCACATGTTGGCAGCAGAGGGAGGAGAAAAACCCGACACCACAGGTCAACAGGAACAGAGGCTATGCCTGCAACAGGCTAAGAAGAAACCCTGCAAATAGATAGCCATTGTCTCCCTGATGAGCCATATCTAGCCAACAACCCAACTTCCATCTCCATTATCAGTTATTGAACAGATGGCTGTTCACAGGACGGGGTGAATAATGCAAAACAGTGTTTGGGAACACTGGTTCAAAGTCTGAACGGCTGTTTGATTCAGGCTTGTTCATCCACTTGTTATTCAGCGTTCACAAACATTCATGCTGAATGGGTTTCTCTTCACATGGATGTTTGGAGAATGGGTCTTTTTCATACAAAACCCCATATTCATGTGCAAACAAGGGCATTTGTGTCTGAACAAGGGTGTTCCTTATTCGCCATTGGTTATTTGTGCTTCTCTACCATTATTCCCCTTTTTGAAGTGTTTGTTGTCCACTCAAGGTGCATGACCTAGGTGATCAAATACAAATCGAAAATAAGAGTAACAAGCAGTCAAATTAAGCAGCTCATCACGGTCTAAAAATGGTTTATCCTCCATTAAATGTGGCCTTTTCGAAGTGAAGGAGAACCAGCAAAGTACGAGTGAGTATTGACCAAAAATGTGCACACAGCTGCAATCCTTCTAGAGATTCATGCATTTAGTGCAACCTAGTTACCTGCACGAGAAATCCCCAGGCTAGTGTAAGGTTGCAGCTCAACCGGTGGTCAGAAACAGCTGTGGTAGCTAACAGATGCCAGTTGCCTGCTTCCTCCCTTCTGCTGGAGGCAATCAGCAGAATGAATTGCCTGAGTTTGCCCTACCCGAAGTGAGTACTCAGCCAGCCCGGCTCGGATCAGCTCCAGCTGCCAGCTGTGATCCCAGGCCAGGTGGCTACGTAGTCCTCAACCGCTGACCGGAGTTTCCCATGTTCAGCTGGATCAGGTCAGGTGAGACTGCAGCGCCTTTGGGTGATAACCTCAGACACCTCAAAATGGGTCCCTAAGATGGTTTCTGATGATTGTAATTGTAAACTCTATTAAAAAAAGTGGATATCTAGAATACCTGGATTGAAGGGTCTATCATTATGGAGTTGTCTTCTTCCAGTAACACAATTCTACAGGTTCAAGACTTCAGTCAGAAAAAAAAAAAAGCAGCATAAGCAGTGACATCAGTATCTAACAACATTAGATCTATCTAATGATATTAGAGAGTCATTCATAATCGTTCAATCATCTTTACATTTTAGAGTTTATCGATATTAATTTATCAGTATTGCTATTTTGATGTAAAGATTGCTTCTGCAAGCCAAGCTCCTTTTGAGAGTGCAGGTATTGTTCCCTTTCACTACCCTGGGCTCTACTACTGTATCATTCCTAATTATTATATTTATTTTTTTTTCAGTGCTTGGGAAGTAAATGTAAATTTGGAATGAGTTCTTTGAACCTTATCTGAGAAAAATATGCTAGCTGTGAAAAGCTGCTCTCACACCCTGGTTCTACAAGACCACTACGTGATGCCCTTTATTATGTGGCTGCCAGTTATGGAAGAGCTAATTATGAATCACTAAACTGTAGAACTAAAGCTGCAGCAGAGAGCAGTGGGCTATGAAATCTAGTCACTTCTGTGACCAGGACTTGGTAAGTGTGTCTTTGTTGTGCCTACTGCATAAAAGCTTCATGGATGACTGTCAGAAATTTAGTATGGCCCTGAACTGTAACCTTTGCGTGGTGCCATCCATAACCAAGTGACCTGCTGCAGCTCATTAAAGTTAATGTAATGGATCATTGGCTTCTAATTGTATTCATCAGCAAATTAGGCTCACTTTTCAGCTGGTAGTAAGGAAGAAGAGTCCAGTTGTCTGACTGAATAAAGTACATTCTGTATGTTCCTGTGCTCATCTCTCACGTGATCTAGGATGAGATGACTTCATGACAGGAGAACACACATTTTACACATGCAGGTTGAAGAGGTTTAACACTTTACCATTCTCCTTTTCTAAAGTAAGTGCAGGGAAAGTGTTTTTTAGCTCACATTGCCTGAATACTTTCTAAGGAAAGACTGCAACTTCATCAAATACTGTGTTCAGCTACTGCAAATCAGTCCCATACCTCGACAGATGTATTGTTAGAATACAGACTGCATTGTATTAATAGCACTTCACTCCTAACGTTACTTTATCACCTAAATAATAACTATCTAGCACTTGTCAGTGTTTTCCAATATACCTCAAAATCATAGGAAATACCACATGTGTTACTTAAAAATACATTTCTAAAGAGAAAATACTATTTTGATGGAAGCTGCCTATTAATTCTAAAGCCTCAGGAGAGGTAACAAAGGAGCACTATTTTGGGTAGGGGTATCAGACACTTTTTATTCAGGTTTGGGGGTCCTTTAAACCCTTATATTCAATGCAGACAATGTGTAGCGAGAATCGTTTTCCATGCTACATTTTGGAAGACAGGATGTTTTTTATTTATAGGTTTAAAATACCTATTACTTATTTAGATTGACCAAGTCACACACTTTTTGCACCATGTGGTCTTAGCACTGTCAGGTTCGTTCTCCCTTCTAAGGTATTCCCACAACACAGCTTTGAGACTCGTGAGGCACAACATCCCACACCATGGGACCTGCTCTTGCAGGGACAGACACCAAAACACAGGGAACAAGAGGTTGTCCTAGATCTTAATGCTTCACAGGCCCAGTAATCTCTGTTGATATCAAGTAACTGATAGACTCAGGAGGTCATCACAGAGCACCCAAATGAAAAATATGTTAAACAATCAATCCCTAAGGTACATTATGAAGTATTAAGTAAGGAATATAAAAAGGAAATGGCCAAACCCATTCATTGTACACAGAATAGATCTTCCTTTCCCCCCACTAACACCCACTGCTTCAGCCTGCTTCCTTGTGTGTGCTCTGAATAGTGCCAAGATTCATGTGCAAATCCAAGGAATGTTTCCTTCCAGGAGTATGGCATCAGCCAGATTTGGCTGTTGCTTATGCAGACCCCTGTTTCTGTGGATTGAGACCCTAAAGGCCACAGTAGAGAAAGGAATTGAAGAGAAGCTGAAGTGGTGCAAGCTAGCTACAGTTCTCACAGCTTCCTCCCATCCCATGTGAATACACCATGGCAGGGTTTCCCCTGAAAAACACCACTAGAGCCCACCAGAGATGAAAAATTGTGGGGGTGGGCTCTGGAAGGAAGCTGCTTTAGAGCAGTGCACATTTTATGGTCAAAATAGGGTATCTGCTTTTCCACAGTTCTGCTGGACTTAGGAAGTTACAGAGGGATGTGCTTCATGAAGTGAATGCTAGGTGCAAGGATTTGACATCAAGGATGTTCAGGTTCACAAATGTTAAATGATAAATGTGGCACTGACATATTAATGGCTGTGGTGGTATTAGGTTGATGGTCAGACTCCATAATCTTAGAGGTCTTTCCCAGCTGAAACTATTCATAGTATCATAATGTCAGTCAGGATTGGAAGGGACCACAAGGATCAGCTAGTTCCAACCCCCCTGCCATGGGCAGGGACACTCCACACTAGATCAGCTGGCCAGAGCCTCATCCAGCCTGGGCTTAAACACCTCCAGGGATGGGGCCTCAACCACCTCCCTGGACAACCCATTCCAGGGCTTCACCACTCTCATGGGGAAGAACTTCCTTCTCACGTCCAGCCTGAATCTCCCCACCTCCAGCTTCATTCCATTCCCCCTAGTCCTATCACTGCCTGAGATCCTGAGCAGTCCCTCCCCAGCCTTCTTGTAGGCCCCCTTCAGATACTGGAAGGCCACAATTAGGTCATCTCTGAGCCTTCTCTTCTCCAGACTGAACAGCCCCAACTCCTTCAGTCTGTCCTCACAGGAGAGGTGCTCCAGCCCTCTGCTCATCCTCATGGCCCTTCTCTGGACACCTTCCAGCACCTCCAGATCCCTCTTTGTAATAGGGGCTCCAGAACTGGAGGCAGTACTCCAGGTGGGGTCTCACCAGAGCTGAGTAGAGGGGGAGAATCACCTCCCTTGCCCTGCTGGCCACACTTCTCCTGATGCAGCCCAGGATCTGATTTGCTTTCCAGTCTGCAAGTGCACACTGAGAGCTCCTGTTGAGCTTCTTGTTCACCAGCACCCCCAAGTCCCTCTCCTCAGGGCTGCTTTCCAGCCAGTCACTGCCCAGCCTGGATTCTGTGATTCTGTATTTATTGAGGACAGGTTTGGAGCTACAGCAAGGTTCAAACAGGATGATCAAACAGCACTTGAACTGAATCCCTCCTTAAATACTGAGAAGACTGAGTTATGTTTATTAAACGTGAATTATGTTTATTAAACTATTCTTTGGCATCTCTTGCCAAAGGCAGAGAATACCAGGAGGCTAATCTCAGGTATTTCTGTCCAGCCCCTGCTGTAATTTACCACGGATCTGATGAACACCTCTCCTGAGGAGATTTGCCATCCAGATTTTGATAAAGTCAGAATGCTTACCCCAGCTGAACCCTGAGTGCTGATAAAACTGCTGTCTGCCACCGAAGAAGCCCACACAAGCAGGCAGAGATCCCTCAGTAACAGAACACTTGACTACATCCCCCATTTTTTTTTATTCTGTAGGCTTTCATCCTCCTTGCAGCATGCATCCCTTTTTCCCACCACACCAGTTCCAGCAGTGCTTCAGAGCTTGCATCAACACTCTCTGGGGCAAGTGAGAGTGCAACATTTTTGTATGGTATTTCAGGAGCTATCTGCAAGCCGTTAGCTGGCTGGTTAAGGCTAATATTCCTGTATTTGTAGTAGCTGAAGAATGGGCTGGCTGGAGGATTTCCCATGAAGTATTTTGCCCTTCTGTTGAAAGTGTTTGTTTTGAATTGAATGTTGCAGTACTTGAAGCTGAGCATCTGCTCCAGTGCTTTCCTGCATGAGGTTCTATAGTTCCAAGTGCCTGGACTTATTTGGTTTCTGGTCAAGTCACAACATCCTTACATTTCCCTTTCTCCATCTGTGAAATGTGGAAAATCAAACTTAGCTGTGTTAGGGTGGTAATTCAAAAACGTTTGTCAAGCACTTTGAGATCATCAGTTGTAGTACTACAGCAGTTAGCAGCTGTGATTCTGCCACACCACAGAAAACAGTGGTATCAAAGAGATCATGGTGTGTCCCTGTGGTGGGTTGAAATTTCCCCCCCAACATTAACTTTGCCAGCCCAGCTCAGCTGGAAGCAAATGAAAGCTGGATTTACAGGCAAAACTACATCCTACACTGGAATGCAATGAAGATGTACAAAATCTACAGGAGTTACAGTATCTACAGGTATTTACATTTAATAAACAACACAAGGACCCCCCTGGTCAGAGACCAGGGGAAGCTATTATCTTCTACTTTTCTGCCCCTCCCTCCCCAACTCCCTGTACAAAAGAAGGGAGAAAGGAACCAATGCAGCCAAGGTCAAGCAGAAGCAAGTCAGTATCTCTCCAGAGCAATGAAGCAAGAAGAGGAGAGAAATTATTTTGGTACAACCAGTCTTATGGTAGATATCTCTCCAACGGCATAGTTTAGGGTTATCTTCATTTTCCTTTCCACACCCTATAGTGATTTCTTCACATTTCGCTACTTTTCTGCTCAAGAGCTGTGAAAAATTAAAAAGGCATAGCCTAAAACTGCCACAGTCCCTCACCAGGTGCCTCCCCTCAGAACCACTGCATGAGGCACACAGAAATTAGGAAACTTCTGTGCATTTGAAAGGCTGGCAGGAAAGTTGCATCTGGTCTCCCATCCCCCATGAAAGGTATTTGCCTATGTAAGGGAAAGGAGGAAGAGGTAAACAGCACTTTGTGTCCTATCTGGCTGAGACCAGGATGCTAAGGTAAAACAGGTTCTGCCACTGCCCCTCAGGTAATGCTGGGCACTAGCAACTGTTGGCCTTAGGCTGAGGCTGTGTCCAAAGGTTGGGTTTCATGTTTCATAGTTTCATAGTTTCAGTTAGGGTTGGAAGGGACCACAAGGATCATCTAGTTCCAACCCCCCTGCCATGGTGGTGTGAGCCACCAGCTCTTGTATGGACTAAGCATCGTGTGGGTGTCAGGGCACCTTGGTACCTCACAGGTCCTTACCATTCCATTTTGCTCAGTAATCACCACCCTCTGCAAAAACAAAGGGAAAAAACAAACAAACAAGCAAGAAAACTAAACCAAAGCCCAAAACAAACCAAAAAACCAAACCACCACCCCCCAAGCCAACACAAACCAAATAAAAGAGAAACAAACAAGCAAACAAACAAATCCAAAATTATTCTCCTGCTTACAGGTCTAACTAACAAAACCAGCCAGAGCACCACCAAAGGGCGTCCTGAATGTGAAATATTTTATTGACTTTTCTAAGAAAAATTAATAAACCCTATTTTCACTAACATCTAAGAACCTTGACTCATCTTTTAGATGCAGCCACCTCTTTTTTTTTTTTTTCTCTTTATTTTTCCCTCTTTAACATTTCTTTTTCCTTTTTTTTTCTTTCTTTCCTTGTTGTTTTGTTTTCTTTCCCTTTTTTTTCCCCTCTTTTTTTTTCTTTTTTTTTTTTTTTACTTTCCCCTTCTAGGCAAGAGCTCATCCTTACTCTGAGTGAAGAGTCTGCTTCCCCAGGGGTATGTTTTGGAATAAATTCATGATACTCTGCTGTGATACACTTGGTGAGACCAAACTGTCTACAGTGAACTCCTGCTTAAACCTCTGCCTGCCTCTCTACTTCAGAACACCAAAAGGCTCAAGCTAGCTGGAAAACAGCATGGATTTAGGAAGGGCAGGTCCTGCCTCTCCAACCTGATCTCCTTCTATGATCAGGGGACCCACGTGGTGGATGTGGGGCAGGCTGTGGATGTGGTCTACCTGGACCTCAGCAAGGCCTTTGACACCGTCCCCCACAGCAAACTGCTGGCCAAGCTGTCAGCCCCTGGCTTGGACAGCAGCACTCTGAGCTGGGTTAGGAACTGGCTGGAGGCTGAGCCAGAGAGTGGTGGTGAATGGTGCCACAGCCAGCTGGCAGCCAGGCACTAGTGCTGTGCCTAAGGATCAGTGCTGGGCCCCGTGCTCTTCAACATCTTTATGGATGATCTGGATGAGGGCATTGAGTCCATCATCAGTAAATTTGCAGATGACACCAAGCTGGGGGCAGGAGTTGATCTGCTGGAGGGCAGAGAGGCTTTGCAGAGGGACCTCGACAGGCTGGACAGATGGGCAGAGGCCAAGGGCATGAGATTGAACACATCCAAATGCCAGGTTCTGCACATTGGCCACAACAACCCCATGCAGTGCTACAGGCTGGGGTCAGAGTGGTTGGAGAGCGGCCAGGCAGACAGGGACCTGGGGATACTGGTTGATGGTAGGCTGAACATGAGCCTGCAGTGTGCCCAGGCAGCCAAGAAGGCCAATGGCATCCTGGCCTACATCAGGAAGAGTGTGGCCAGCAGGAGCAGGGAGGTCATTCTGCCCCTGTACACTGCACTGGTTAGGCCACACCTTGAGTCCTGTGTCCAGTTCTGGGCCCCTCAGTTTAGGAAGGAGGTTGACTTGCTGGAATGTATCCAGAGAAGGGCAACGAAGTTGGTGAGGGGTTTGGAAGACAAGCCCTATGAGGAGAGGCTGAGGGAGCTGGGGTTGCTTAGCCTGGAGAAGAGGAGGTTCAGGGGTGACCTTATTGCTCTCTACAACTACCTGAAGGGAGGTTGTAGCCAGGTGGGGGTTGGTCTCTTCTCCCAGGCAACCAGCACCAGAACAAGAGGATACAGTCTCCAGCTGTGCCAGGGGAGGTTTAGACTGGATGTTAGGAAGTTCTACACAGAGAGCGTGATTGCCCATTGGAATGGGCTGCCCGTGGAGGTGGTGGAGTCACCTTCACTGGAGGTGTTCAGGAGGAGACTTGATGGGGTGCTTGGTGCCATGGCTTAGTTGTTTGGGTGGATTGGATTGGTTGATATGTTGGATGTGATGATCTTGAAGGTCTCTTCCAACCTGGTCTATTCTATTCTATTCTATTCTATTCTATTCTATTCTATTCTATTCTATTCTATTCTACTCATGCCTAAATTGAAAAATAAAGGTTTATGCATTCTACAAGAGCTGAGAGTTTTCTCTTTTGACATTGGCTGTTCATGTCAAAGGAATTTCCTTGACAGATAAAAAAAAACCCAACATTTTTCTAGAATGAGTTAGCTCTTGGGCTTTTTAAAATTAACCACTCCACCATTATCAATGACATTTGGTTTAGTGTAGGTTACCAATCGGCTCTGTCACATCAACATTCTACTTAAAGGATAAATCATTTTTATTAACTGAAACCATTAATATTTAATTGAGTAAACAAGCATTACATTTAATCTATAAATCTAGAAATATTTATGTACAGACTGGACTCAAAGCAATGTTGGCACTAGCACACCCATTTAACTTATTGTACAGCAGTTTATAGCCATAAATAATGATGGTCAAGGGAGGGGATTCTCCCCCTCTACTCCGCTCTGCTGAGACCAGACCTGGAGCACTGGGTCCAGTTCTGGAGCCTCTATTACAGGAAGGATCTGGAGGTGCTGGAAGGTGTACAGAGAAGGGCCACGAGGATGAGCAGAGGGCTGGAGCTGCTCTCCTATTAGGACAAACTGAGGGAGTTGGGGCTGTTCAGTCTCCAGAAGAGAAAGCTCTGAGGAGACCTAATTGTGGCCTTCCAGTATCCGAAGGGGGCAACAAGAAAGCTGGGGAGGAACTTTTGAGGGTGTCAGGGAGTGATAGGACTGGGGGGGATGGAACAAAATTAGAAATGGGTAGATTCAGATTGGATGTTAGGAAGAAGTTGTTTCCCATCAGGGTGGTGAGAGACTGGCACAGGTTGCCCAGGGAGGTGGTGGAAGCCTCACCCTGGAGGTTTTGAAGGCCAGGGTGGATGAGGCTGTGAGAGACCTGCTGTAGTGTGAGGTGTCCCTGCCCATGGCAGTGGGGTTGGAACTAAGTGATCCTTGAGATCCCTTCCAACCCTAACAATTCTATGATTCTATGGGTTATCAAAGATATCATAGGTCATACCTTGCCTTTAATGTTGTATCTGATAATAAGTAAAAGCAGGATGCTATCATGACTCAATGGTCATCATCAAATGGTTTGAGACCATCAAATGGTTTGAGAAAGGAAAAAGTCATTATGGATATCAGTCTTCAAGCATAGATGATCTGAACTGTTGAAGAAATTCTATTTCTTTCCCATGCACTTCTTCCCCCCCAACCCCAAATTCTTCTGGTTCAGTGAGATAATATCTTCAAAATAAAACACCAGGGCATAAAAATGCCATTAACATGAATAAAAATAGCACAGGTAACTCCTTAGTGACAGCTGACTTCACAGTGTCAAAAAAATCACACTATTTTATAGACCTAGTTGGATTTCTTCCCCTCAGAATCAGAAACTTACTCAATTTCCTGCAGGAATGACTGTACAGTTTTAGTTTAGTTTACTCATTAATGTTTCAAGCCTTTCAAGCACAAAGGAACAGACACATGAAAGTGAAAATGTACCTTTTTTTCACAGCAGGGAGCCTTCATAATGAAAACTTGGCATGCACACCTGAGGAGAACAGTGAAGCTTGTAGAATTTACATATGAGGATTGGAACAGGGTTTTGTTGAGGGTTTTTTTGTTTTGTTTTTCTTTGTCTTTTTTGGTTGTGGTTTTTGGTTGTGTGTTTTTTTTTTACTGTAAAAGAAAGAATGAAAAGAGAATGTGAAATTTTGGCACCAAGGTTATCAGCAAGACAGAAATGTTGCTTCTGCGTTAAAGATGCAGGGAAGACATGCGAATATATGTATTTAAGTGTTCTGGGCACCTTCTGCAATGTCTTCTGTACATCCCAGGGGAAGTTTAGGCTGGAGGTGAGGAGAAAGTTCTTCACCGAGAGAGTCATTCGCCATTGGGGATGTGCTGCCCAGGGAGGTGGTGGAGTCACCATCCCTGGAGGTGTTCAAGAGGGGATTGGATGTGGCACTTGGTGCCATGGTCTAGTCATGGGGTCTGTGGTGACAGGTTGGACTTGATGATCTTCAAGGTCTCTTCCAACCTTGGTGATACTGTGATACTGTGATACCGTGATCCCTGACAACTGCTATTACTATTAGGTGTTACTATTCTCTTTCTCTGGGGTGTTGTATAGAAAGGACTCATCAGTTCATCTTCAGCATCCAGGGGAAAAACCTCCCATTCATTTCAGTGAGAGGTGGTTGAAGACCCAAAGGATATGAGCAATGCAATTGAAAACCTGGGATGTCTTGGGCTTAGAGGCAGGTAGCTACAAGGGCTCTGGGCAACCTGATGTAGTTGAGGATACCCCTGCTTACTGCAGAGGGGGTTGAACTAGATGACCTTTGGAGGTCCCTTCCAACCCAGACCATTCTATGACTCTATATTTTCCCTGTTTTGACTGCTTCCCAAATTTGGGTATCCAATTCCATCCCTGATGGTGTTTGGGAGATTGATTTATTCATCATCTATGAATTAAAATAAACAAAACTGAATTAATTCAGCTGTTTGCTTCTAAATATATATAATAAATATCCCTAGACAAACAAAGCACCTAAAAGGTACCTGTGTATTAAATAAAAACCCTATGATGACGCTCTCTTAAATGCATGTACAAATTTAGATGGCAAACAACCCTCTGTCACCATCTACCATGTTTTGTCACTTACATCTCATTTTCCTGCTCTGTATTTCCACACACCACGACATCCATAACAGCCCATGTTATTCCTATTATCAGCAGGTTGAGTTTTCTTTACAAGTCATCTGTAAGTAATTTGCCTGTGGGTATTATTTAGCTGCTATATTAAACGGGAGAAAAAAAGTAAAAACAGCAAGGCAAAATTAAACAAAACAACAACAAAACCTGACTCCACAAAAGAAACACCACAAAAGCCCCAAGCAGCACCAAATCAAATCAAAACAAAACCAACAAACAAAACAAAACAAACCCCCAACAACTACAACAAGAAGGGAAAAAAAAAACCAAACACTTCTCTTACAGCTCGAAACCAAACCTGAGTTCTGAGCATCAGCTGATTTAATCCTCACAGGGATAGCAACTGACTTCATCTGCCTCAGCTTCCCTATCTTTATGCTGGGAATAAAGTCATGTTTCCTCTCATAAAATAGCCTGGTTATTTGTTTGAAGTTGCTAATTATTATTCTATAGATAGATAAAAGCAGTTGGCGAAAGAAGCAGATCTGAAGGTGTATTGCCAGCGTAAACCTTTTTGTTTCATCTCTAAAATACCATGAATCATTTGTGCTAATGAGCCAGGGGGGAATTTTTATACTTTTTTTTTTTTTAACCAGTAATTCATTCTGCTGAACTTTTCTGCTGTTTCTGCTGGATCTCTCTGTATGTCTGCAGATGTCTGACTGATTCTCAAAACTGACTTATTTCCTGTGCTCGTTTTATGAGTTTTCACCTTTCTAATGCTCTGTCACTCAATAAAATTTTCATGGAATCAATAAGGTTGGAAGACCTCAGAGATCATCAAGTCCAACCTATCACCCAACACCTCGTGACTAAGTAAACCATGGCTTCAAGTGCCACAGCCAATCCTTTCCTGAACACCTCCAGGGATGGTGACTCCACCACCTCCCTGGGCAGCACATTCCAATGGCCAATCTCTCTTGCTGGGAAGAATTCTTCATAACATCCAGCCTAAACCTCCCCTGGTGCAGCTTGAGACTATGTCTTCTTGTTCTGGTGCTGGCTGCCTGGGAGAAGAGACCAACCCCACCTGGCTATGACCTCCCTTCAGGTAGATGTAGAGAGCAAGAAGGTCTCCCCTGAGCCTCCTCTTCTCCAGGCTAAGCAACCCCAGCTCCCTCAGCCACTCCTCACAGGACTGTGCTCCAGGCCCCTCACCAGTTTCATTGCCCTTCTCTGGACATGTTCAAGCGTCTCAATATCCTCTTTAAATTAAGAGGCCCAGAACTGGACACACATGTGTCTTTTAAGCTCTCCTTATCTCCCCAAATACTTCCCCTAGTATCAAGAGGACACAGTCTCAAGCTGTGCCAGGGGAGGTTTAGGCTGGATGTTAGGAAGAAGTTCTACACAGAGAGAGTGAGTGGCCATTGGAATGGGCTGCCCGGGGAGGTGGTGGAGTCACCTTCATTGGAGGTGTTCAGGAGGAGACTTGATAGGGTGCTTGGTTGCTTGGTTTAGTTGATTAGGTGGTATTGGATGATAGGTTGGATGCAATGATCTCAAAGGTCTCTTCCAACCTGGTGTATTCCATTCTATTCTATTCTAAATCAGAGAAGAATGCATTAATTGAAATAGAAAACAAACAAATGACCACCTTTTACCGTGCTCTGCTACAAACAACTTACAGTTTATACCATCAATGACAAATATCAATTATAGCATCTCTGATGCTTCCAAGTGTCTACAGCTGGGTAATGAATTTTTGACAAAACAGTTTCTTCTTCCCACAAAAAAGTCAATCATTTCACACTATAACTGCAGCTTCATTCCCAAAGGGACATGAAACCTTTAAGAAGTGAAGTGGTTAAGTTTCCTTGGCCTCTGTCTGGAAAATAGCAACCAACCAAAGACATTTTAAAGTTGTATTTAACTAATTTCACAGAACTGTAGCAAAGCCTAACATGAAATAATAAAAATACAGGAATAATTAAACCAAATAAACTCCTCCAAGGGTATCCCTCAATGCCTGGTAAGAAGTGAAAGGAATAAATTTCCACCCAAAAGCAGGTCTTCCAAAGGCAACAATTTTCAGGAAGGCAAAAACACAGTCAAGGGAAGAATTTTGGACAAGTAATTGTTTTCACAGGAAAAGGGCTATGCACGCTGAGAATATCCACATTGCATCCCATCCTTGACCCATATGTATTGCACAGCAGGGCAAGTTCCCTCTTGTCTCCGTCCTGGAATAACCAACCACAGTGCCAACACCATGAGCATGTTCATGACTCTTCACTCCTGCAGAGTGTGGCTAGAGTAGCACTGGGTCCTGAGGACTGAGAGACAGCTAAACATGCCAGACTTTAAGGGAAAGACAAAGTTTCTCTACTGTTGTAATTCAAAGCATGGAGGGAAAGAGCTACCTTGCAGGGATATGAGCAATCCCTGCAGAGGGACCTCGACAGGCTGGACAGATGGGCAGAATCCAACGGCATGAGATTTAACATATCCAAGTGCCGGGCACATTGGCCACAACAACCCCAGGCAGTGCTACAGGCTGGGGTCAGAGTGGCTGGAGAGCGGCCAGGCAGAGAGGGACCTGGGGGTGCTGGTTGATTGTAGGCTGAACATGAGCCTGCAGTGTGCCCAGGCAGCCAAGAAGGCCAATGGCATCCTGGCCTGCATCAGAAACAGTGTGGCCAGCAGGAGCAGGGAGGTCATTCTGCCCCTGTCCACTGCACTGGTTAGGCTGCACCTTGAGTACTGTGTCCAGTTCTGGGCCCCTCAGTTTAGGAAGGAGGTTGACTTGCTGGAAGGTGTCCAGAGAAGGGCAACAAAGTTGGTGAGGGGTTTGGAACACAAGCCCTATGAGGAGAGGCTGAGGGAGCTGGGGTTGCTTAGCCTGGAGAGGAGGAGACTGAGGGGTGACCTCATTGCTCTCTACAACTACCTGAAGAAAGGTTGTAGCCAGGCAGAGGTTGGTCTCTTCTCCCTGGCAGAGAGTACCAGAACAAGAGGACACAGTCTCAGGCTGCACCAGGGCAGGTTTAGACTGGATCTTAGGAAGAAGTTCTATACCGAGAGAGTGATTGCCCACTGGAATGGGCTGCCCGGGGAGGTGGTGGAGTCACCTTCATTGGAGGTGTTCAAGAAGAGGCTTGATGGGGTGCTTGGTGCCACGGTTTAGTTGTTTAGGTGGGTTGTATTGTATTGTATTGTATTGTATTGTATTGTATTGTATTGTATTGTATTGAGGTGGGTTGGATTGGTTGATGGGTTGGACGCGATGATCTTGAAGGTCTCTTCCAACCTGGTGTATTGTATTGTATTGTATTGTATTGTATTGTATTGTATTGTATTATTATTCTGTATAATGAAAGGATGGAGCCCAGTTCAGCTCACAGCTTGCTGCAGGAGGATGTCAGTCCCTCCACGGAAACACTGTCCGCCAGAATGCTGCTTCTGGTCCTCCACACTCAGCAGACAGCAAACTGAGATGAGAAGGAATGTGTTCTGAGGAAGAGGTGTGAACCCAGGATGTGTGTACCAAAACACGGGTTCACAGTTCTGCAAAGAACCCTTGCCAAGTTGAAATCCGTGGGGAAGGTGCTGAACATTACGTGGGGCAGAAAACCAGATCCCTTTCTGGAGGGTGCCTGTGTGCATGAAAGCCATTTCATGTACTCGCTGACACTGCAGCGCAGGATCGCCCACAGAGTGGTTTGTCCAGGGGGGATTTATCCGAGATCAAAGCCATGGTATCTGCTGACTGAGAAGGGACTTGAGGTATGGCTCCAGAGAAGCCACTAAAAGACAGATCCTCAGAGCCATTTAGTCACCTAAGTCCTTTGAAATCAGGGATATCTGAGCATATCTGATATCTGAGCATATCTGAACTCAAGGATATCTGAGCATATCGATAACCGAGGGAATCTGGCAGTCAGCCTGGCTTTCAGTAAACATCATCACGTCTTTAATTCATAACACTTCCTCTCCATCCTGGCAGGCTTTTGTCATTCTGAGCAAAACTAATAGGATCTGGGGTCAGTTCCTAGCAATGTACTTTTTGTTTTTTCTCCCTTTTGGTAAGACACAATTTAAGATGCCCTTTGAATGGGAAAAGAGAAGTTAAAGAAAAAGGAAAAGTGAAATTGAAGAAAAAGGAAAAGCCCAAGCACCCTTGTTTCTAAAGATCTGTTGTCCCTTGACACGATAGGAAACAAAAAGCAAATTACAGAGTTGCCAGATATCAGTCCAAACCCCTGTAGGAAAATGAAGCTGTATCAGCATATGCAAGAACCTATATTCTCCACATTACATCATGGATGGGCTTAAATTTGTATGGCTCAAGGTTGTCCTTTGATTGGTATTCAAGTGGAGTGGTAAGTGTGTGCTCTCTAATCCCTGCAACACATGGTAATTTTTTCATTCTCTCTCTGTCTCCACCTGTTCCATGGTCCAGTGGAGGGCTGCAAATCCTATCAGGGGAGTGCAGCACTGCTAAGCCTGCTTCCCTGGCTCCAGTCCATCACATGTGCACTCAGGCTGCAGAGCACCGAGCCAGCTGCAGCCCAACGATCATGTTATCAGATGACGGATGGCTTCATATCAGGTGTTTAAACTGACGAGCTGCCCCATCTGGTAAATTATTTGGGAAGTCTGGCCTTGCTTGATGAATGGGGAAAGTGACAATGCCAATCAGTGTGACCCCTGCAGCTTCCCTGCTGCTGGCCCAACAGCCACAATCAAGTATATCCCACTGGTTTACTTTTTCAATCCCATTGTCACTCTACTGAGTCCTACTGTCACTAAATTGCCACTAAATTATATCATTAATCCAAATATTTTCCTTGTAAGAACCCTCACAAAACGCATACTACACCTTCAACAGGGCTGGAAACCAGGTTAAGTTGACAGAAGATGATGCAGTTATAGATGCTGAGGGGATGTGTTACAAAGGACTCCGGGCGCAGGCCAGCGACACAATTACTGAGGCACTTTTTCTTGCTCCCTTGAAATCCAGAAACCATGGGGCTGAGCAGCACACACCACAGGGACATGGGATAGGTTAGATTCTCACCTGGCACTGATTCAGGAAATCACCTACACTTAAAGCACATGAGGAATTCCCTCTAACTTCTGCAAGGCCAGACTAACTGCCATCAGCTTGAGAGCCCAGCCTCCAGTGTTTTATTAAAACATATAGCAGGGTGCATGACTGCAGACTAACAGCATTTAAAATTGCTACTGAAGAACCATTCCATTTAATGCTCATTTCAAAAAAAGGTAAAAATACATCCTGTCTTTATTTAAAATATCATTACTTTATTACATAAATGTGAGATTAGAATATAATGGAATAGAATGGAATGGAGTAAAATGGAATGGAATAGAATAGAATAGAATAGAATAGAATAGAATAGAATAGAATAGAATAGAATAGAATAGAATAGAATAGAATAGAATAGAATAGACCAGGTTGGAAAAGACCTTGAAGATCATCAAGTCCAACCTACCACCCAACCCCATCTCATCAACTAAACCATGGCACCAAGTGCCTCATCCAGACTCTTCCTAAACACCTCCAGTGATGGTGACTCCACCACCTCCCTGGGCAGCGCATTCCAATGGCCAACCTCTCTTTCTGGGAAGAATTTCTTCCTAACATCCAGCCTAAACATCCCCTGGCACAGCTTGGGACTGTGTCCTCTTCTTCTGGTGCTGGTTGCCTGGGCTGTAACGCACTGTTAGATTTTTCAGCCGTGCCCTTGGCTAAGTTGCACAGGGAATGGCGAGCTGGCTACTTGTCGTTACAGAGATCAAATAATGGAGAGAGGGCAGAATACAAAGAAACTTACAAAAAACAATTTTCAGTACAATGTCTATTTTAATCAGCATTTCAGAATGACTTAACTGGAGCTGTGAACAATCCAAAGTGCCATTTGGGCTTTGTTCTCAACTTAAAAACGCATTTTTCTCCTCGGTCCCTTGGTACGTGTGGGGTTTTTGTCTGTCCCTATTAGAAAACCACTTTCTTAAAGAACAAGCAGCAGTGAATAAACTAAACAAAAGAGATATCCTAATGAAAATGACAGCCCAGCAGGTACACTCGTGATTCAGTGTCATTTCTCTTTGCATGCTGCAAAATTGTCAAGCATTTCAGGTCTGAAAAGTAAAACCTTCCATTCCGCACAGGATAACTGCTGCAAATTGGCGACGTGTAGATATTTTAATAGCAAGGCAAACATCAGCAGCTACCTGAAGTATTTATCAGCCTGCACATCTTTACATTTACTGTGGATCATTCAGCATCATTCCTTTGTGTGCCATAGTGCTTATTTGTGAATTTGTATGCTCCTGGATGCAGACAGAGATTGTAGGAGGTGATTTATGTTTGGCTAAGTTGCACAAAGCAGCTTTATCACTGAATCAGTGGCTAGCATTTCAATTTTATTGCTTATCTTTGCATAGGTCTGCCTCAGGTAAAATTCCATCATCCACATAAGGAACATATTTGGGGTTTATTCAGTTATTAACCACAAAACTTAGGAGGCAGAAAGAGATAACTCTCCTCTGTCACAGAGCTGCAATGTGCATTTGCCTCTTTTACTCTGATCTTGTGAGAATCCCACCGAAAATACCACATCTGGTTCTGGAGTCCTCATCACAAGAAGGATGTAGAAGGAGGCCACAAAGATGACCCAAGAGCTGGAGCACCTCTGCTGTGAGGATAGGCTGAGGGAGCTGGGGTTGTTCAGCCTAGAGAAGAGAAGACTCCAGGGGGATCTTAGAGCTGCTTTCCAATACCTGCAGGGATCCTACAGGAAGACTGCAGAGGGACTTTTCATAAGGGGGTCTAGAGACAGGACTCAGGGGAATGGACTTAAACTGAGGGAGAGTAGGATTAGACCAGATCTTAGGAAGCAGTTCTTCAGTACAAGGGTGGTGAGACTCTGGAATAGGTTGCTCAGGGAGGTTGTGGATGCTTCTTCCCTGGGGACACTCAAGGCCAGGTTAAATGAGGCCTTGAGCAGCCGAGTCTAGTTGAGATACATCCCTGCCCATGGTGGAGAGGTTGGAGTAGACGGTCTAGTAGATGGTCTCTAAGGTCTCCTCCATTCTATTATCCTGTGATGTTGGCATAGACACACAGTAAAGGCTTTATTGTGTTTTCCTTAAACACATAATATGTGGGAATCATATAAGAAGACAGACTTAGTGCCACAAAGATCATCAGGATTTAATATTTCCAGTAAATGAGACACGTGGCAGGGTGCAGTGGTTGGGCTGCCATGGGCTGTGGTTCTTCCTGTATCTCTCCTAAGAGCAGAGGCAAGTTTGGATGATCTGAAAACCTTTCTTCTTGTACTATTTCTCTCCTTTTCTCCCTCATAGCAACTTAGTGCATAATGGCAAACCTAATGCTTGTCCTTTCCAGGAGAAGACAGAATGCACAGGGTGGGAACTTGCATAAATTAACAATGGGAATGTCAATATTTACAGGGAAATGCACAACACATTTTGAGATGAAGTCCAAACCAAATCAAAAAGAACAAATAAATGGAATGCTCTTTGGCCTCATTCCCCTCTCACCCTCCCTTTTTTCACATCTCCATCAGGCAGAAAAGGGATTAAGAGCCAGAAGGCCTGATCCTAAAAATGGGCAGTGATTTCAGGTGGAGGTTTAGGTACAGGAGCAACACAAACGCCTCTGCAAAAGTAGCTTTTTGTAAACAAAGACTATGTAAAAGTCAAAATTAACAAACAGTTGTTTTAAAATCGATCTGTATGCAAAACACAAAAGTATAAATGGCTTCACCAAGATTTATTGATTTGTGTCAAGGCATCATTACTTTTCAAAGTGTGAAAAATGATCATGTATTTATGACCTGCCGACTGAAGCTGTTTTGTGAATTAGCAAAAGCTCGGGAGAGGAGCAGCCTAATTGCATTATCATAGAATCAGAGATGGTTGTCAATTTCCCCCCATTTAGCTTTTCTCCTTTAGTTTGTTAAAATGAAAGTGCCATACGTTTGTTGAATTCACTAATACCCTGATGAATGAGGTATTTTCCCAATAGGCTCACTACGAGTATAAACAGTGAATTAGGGATGATAGGTGATCAATCATATCTCCTTCAAACAGATCTTTGCCCTGAGATTATTTGTTATATATTAAGAGCACTTACAAAGTTATCATAGAAAACACTCTGATGCAAAGACACTGAGTTGACCTTAATTCCTTCTTAGTGGGTTGGTAAGGGAGTCTGTCTGTTCAGCTAGATATCCCTGTCTGATGGCATACTCGTGCCTAGTTTTGATTTTCTTCATTAACAGCCTTTGTTTCTTTTATCTTTTAAAAGATGTGTCATCTTCATAGCACTCCCCTTTCATGCATCTCTGGGCTATGGCTGAAATTCAACATCTGCTCTGAATTTTAAGTGACTATTTCCCGAGGTTTGAGGGTGTTTCTGGATTTCAGGAGGAATGCTGGTTGCCATTTTTTATAGGAAATCATCGTTTACGCTGCTCTTTGGAAGGTATTTAATCATCATTAGGGCAGCATCTCTGCACACACTGTACTGTAAGCAAGTGTTTCATCTCCATTGATGAGCACCAGCCCCCGGTGGAAGGAAAGCATATGTTTAAGCAGTGTCCTGGCTGGAGGCACTTTCCTGGATGTTATCCTTAATTTAAACCAAAAAAGGTCAAAGGCAATCTATAATTCAGAGTACCTTTCACCTCCTGCAATGTGACTATGGCTGGCTCCAGCTGTGCTGCTGAGTCAGGAGGGGAGGCAGAGCAGGAATCCATCCATAATTGCGTCCTGCGACCAGGGCTGCATCACGTGAGGCCCCATAACAAGCTGTGCTAATAATGTGCTAACAGATGCGGGAGGGCTTCTGCTCCTGCTCCCAGCAAATCTATGACTTATCATGCTTAATAAGCTGGAGGTAAATCTGCCCTTCAAAGACATGCATCCAACACCCACTGAAATCAGCAGGAAGACAGCGCATCAGGGCTGGAGGCAGTCTTGCCTCAGCTCGTACTCTTTCCCTGGATGCTTAGGCAGCTCCCCCATTGCATCCCTTCGGTTTCCAGCCAGAAAAGTGGGATGCTGGGCAGAGGCCAGCCCTGGTGCTCAGGGCAAGAGTGGAGGAACAGAGAGAGTCAAGTGACGCTTCCTTCACCACACATTGGGCGCTCCCCATCTCCAGAGTGTAACCTTTTGAGAGGAACTGGGCCAGAAGCTGAACTTCACATTTACTAGTCCTCAATGGACTCATTTTCCTAAGAATTTGTTGGGGTCATCATCTTCTGGAATAAAATGTCTCAGGCACACCAGCACGGCAGAGGGGACAGCAGGCAGAGTGGCACAACTGTAAAGATTTGTAGGGCATTTACCTTCAAGAGTTGGGAGCTGTGCGCGTTGTCTTTACTGAGGGGTAATGCAGCCACCACCTTCAGCAGAAAGATCGCTAAGCTCTGGAAACTGGACTAAGAAGAGGGAGGATTTACCTCCGTGATGAGCAGTCCCTCAGACTGATAGAAAACTGTAAAGCTCTGCCACTTATTTTAGAGCTAGAATTGTATTTGAATTTTTTTTCCTGTCACAGGCTTTCAAAACCAGCTGTAGTCAGGGCACTTAAGCTTATGCAGTCCCATCTTGAGCAGCACAGCCTAATTATAGTGCCTTAGTTAATTCCCTGTGCCCAGACTGTGGCTGGAATGTTTTCAAGTCTCAGGCCCAAGAGTCACTTTTCTGTGTTGGTTGTATTTAAACGCACTCACGGAACTTTTTGTACTTGAATGTGAGGAAAACGACCTCCACTGCTCTCAAGGATGCCTTGAAGACCATCAAATTACAGAATTTCGAATCCTATTAATAATTGTATAATAAACCCTTTGTTCACACAAGTGTTAAGGAAGCCCAGAGGAGTGCTAACACAGTGTGTGAATGCTCTGACTCACCTAAGACGTCTATGAATAATTTTTCCCATTAGGCAGCCAGCTAACACCTCCAACACATGAACCTCTGATTACCCAAATGCTAAACATTGAGAAGAAAACTCATTTCTGGTCTGAAGCAAAAAAATCACAGAAACAGAATCACAGGCTCTCAGAATGGTAGGAGTTAGAAGGGACCTCTAGAGATGATAAAGTCCAATGCCCCTGCCGGAGAAGGATCACATAGAGCAAGTCACACAGGAGCACATCCAGACAGCTTTTAAATGTTTCCAGAGAAGAAGACTCCACAACCTCTCTGGACAGCCTTTTCCAGGGCTCTCTCTCCCTTACAGTGAAAGTTTTTCCTTATGTTCACATGGAACATCCTCTGCTCCAGCTTGCACCCATTGCCTCTTGTCCCACCATTGGACATCACTGAGCAGAGCCTGGCTCTGTCCTCCCAACACTGCCCTGCACATCTTTATGAACATGAAGGAGGTCACCCCTCAAGCTCCTCTTCTCCAAGCTAAAGAGCCCCAGTCCCTCATAAAGAAGTTCCACTCCCATCATCATTTTTGTGGCTTTCCCATTTTTGCTGGACTTTCAAGCAGTCCCCTGAGGTCCTCCTTGAACCTCAGAAGACAAATGCCACAGAAGGCAAAAGAATTGTGAGACTTCATAGCATCACAGAATTGTTAGGGATGGAAGGGACCTCAAGGACCATCCAGTTCCAACACCTCTGCCATGGGCAGGGATGCCTCACACTTGATCAGGTTGCTCAGAGCCTCAGTTGTCATCTATGCATTCCAGGAACACCCTGGAATGCTGGTACCCAGCTGTGTTGTCCCTCCAGCAGATGTCAGGGTGGTTGAAATCCCCCACAAGGACCAGGGCCTGTGAATGTGAAGCCACTGCTATTTGCCTGTGGAGTGCCTCATCTGCTTGGTTCTGCTGGTCAGGTGGCCTGTAGCAGACCCGTACAGTAATGCCACCTTCCCCTGGCTTCCCCTTAATCTTCACCCATATGCTCTCAACCAGCTCATCATCGTTGCCTGGGTGGAGCTCCACTGATTCCATCTGGTCACCGATATAGAGAGCAACACCTCCTCCCCTGCCTGTCCTTCCTGAACAGCTTGTACTCACCCATCCCTACATTCCAGTCACGGGAATCATCCCACCAAGTTTCATAATAGCCAGTTCAGGGAAACTTTGTCTAAGGAAGGGTGAGCTCTTGCAGAAGACAAATTTCCCATTGGCAGGTTTTACCTCCTCCCATGATAGTGATTCCATGTTGGTTTTGTTGAATTTAGGGTTTTGTGGGTTTTTGGTTTGGGGTTTTCTGTTTTGCTTTGAGTACGGGTTTTTTGAGGGGAAGCAAATCCTGCAGAAAATTTGCTGCTCTGATATTTCCACCACTGGCACCGCAGACATTGCAGGGCTAGGACTGGGGAAAGGATTCAGACTTCCTCCCCGTACCCTGTGTTGGCTGTGATTCTAACGGCGTTTCAAATTCACGCTGAAACTTGAGAGACAAAAAGAGCTTTAAGGAAGGGAAGAATGGGTAGCTCTCACACGAGAGTTTCCTTTGAGAAAGAGCCGGGAGGTTTGGGAGGATGGGGAAGGTGTTATTGTAGCAGCAACATAAACTAAAGTGGGCTATTTCTAATTTAACAATGGGTGGCCCTGTTTTTATCAGTTTATGGCACCGTGTGTTTTTGTCTTCCTGAACACTCTTCTTTTGTCATTCAGCTATATAATCACCACCTTTTGTAAGATAATCACAGGTAATTAACTTTGTAACTGTTCTTGTCCTGTTAGACTAGTAATTGCCTGTCTCTAGAAGGTTTCTCAGATAAAGGAAGATATGATCCATCCTTAATTTCAAGTCTTTTGACAACTGATTGTGGGCCAATTGTTTTACGTACGGTGATGTATTTATGGCAATTCTCACTTTGATAGCGGTTCTGAAAGGCTCCACCGAGACTGAACCACACATCCGAAAAAAAACAACCAACCAAACCCAAAACAAAGCAAAACATCATCCCTAAGTCCTGCGCAGTATAATCAGACAGAGCATTTAAATTCTACTACTTTTATGTTCTTTATAACTTTGATTTACCCGGAAATGCGCTGCATTGAGGACCAGATGGAACGATTCAGGTCTGAATAGAGAAAATAACAATAGCTTCATCAGTTTGGAATAAAAGACCATCTTACTCAGTAGTCATCTTAGCCTGTCCATCTTCCCCCAGTCCATCCGACCTTGAGAGTAAGGAAGAAGAGGAAGAAGCAGCAAGAAGAAGAGAGAAGGAAAAAAAAAACCTAACATGACAAATATAGTGATATCTTCCCAGAATATGTTCCTGGCCTCCAAAAATCTGTATTTCAAGGTCATTTTGAGCTGCAGCTATAGCACTTTAATTGCATAGCCTTATGTTTTCTACTCTGAATTTTTCCATTTTTTAATCACTTTTTAATGCATGAGACATGGATACATGTGAAGTTTTCACATTAATTTTGTATTCTGGAATTCTACAACTGAGGCACAAAGTTGTATGAAACTCCATGGTCATTTGTCTGCTTTGAACCTGCTGTTTCAAGGCTGGGGGGGGGGGTGCTGAGGCACAGCTCTGTGAGGAGAGGCTGAGGGAGCTGGGGTTGCTTAGCCTGGAGAAGAGGAGGCTCAGGGAGACCTTATGGCTCTCTACATCTACCAGAAGGGAGGTTGTGGCCAGGTGGGGGTTGGTCTCTTCTCCCAGGCAACAGTGACAGGAGGAGAGGACACAGTCTCAAGCTGCACCAGGGGAGGTTTAGGCTGGATGTTAGGAAGAAATTCTTCCCTGCAAGAGAGATTGGCCATTGGAATGTGCTGCCCAGGGAGGTGGTGGAGTCACCATCCCTGGAGGTGTTTAAAAAGAGAGTGGTGGAGGCAATTACTGCCATGATTTAGTTAATTAGATGGTGCTGGGTCACAGGCTGGACTCAATGATCTCAAAGGTCTTTTCCAACCTGGTTTATTCTGTATAGGCCAGACCACACCACACCAAGATAATCGCGTCCAACCCATCATCCAACACCACCTAATCAACTAAACCATGGCACCAAGCACCCTATCAAGTCTCCTCCTGAACACCTCCAGTGATGGTGACTCCACCACCTCCCCGGGCAGCCCATTCCAATGGGCAATCACTCTCTCTGTGTAAAACTTCCTCCTAACCTCCAGCCTAAACCTCCCCTGGCGCAGCCTGAGAAATGATGTCTCTATTACTGTCCCTCACAATATACTCATAATTTTGGAGGAGTGCATCAAATTCCTTTTTTATCCAGCCAAAAAAAGTCCCAACCCACTCATCTGCTACTCATACAAAAGGAAAAGGAATTTATCTTTGCACCCATGGTCCTTGAATGGACTGCAGGCTAACGAAGGTGGTGTAGGTTTTATTGACCAAGCAACTTAAAATGGCTAACTATGATTACCCAAAATGTTGTGGCTCAACCCTCCTTTATCTGCCTGCATTAATAATTACTGGGAGGGGGAGAAGACAGGAAATATAAGTGTCAATCTCTGATCTTCAACTGCTGTTGCTTGGTTAGTTGCTTGGCATATTTGCCCTTTAATCTCAGCTGCTTAGCACCTGAGGCTTAATTCTTCTTGTACTGATGCGATTTTTGATCACTGTAGTGGAAATGGGCTCACGTGAAAGAGCATCTGTGGAAAGAAGATTCTGGGCCATTTTGTCTGTTACTGCCTTACTTATTAGAGCAATGATCCTGTCATTGTAGTCCAGACTGGCTGCTCCAGCTCTAGCAGCTTCAGAGGTATTTCTCTGGAGGAAATCACAGACTCACAGAATGTTAGGGGTTGGAAGGGACCTCGAGAGATCATCCAGTCCAAACCCCCTGCCAGAGCAGGGTCACCTGGGACAGATCACACAGGAGCACACCCAGGCAGCTCTTGAATATCTCCAGAGAGGGAGACTCCACAACGCCCCTGGGCAGCCTGTTCCAGGGCTCTGTCACCCTCACACTGAAATTATTCTTCCTTCTGGTTCCATGGAACTTCCTATGTCTCAGCTTCCACCCCTTACCCCTTGTGCTGTCCTTGGGCATCACCCAGCAGAGCCTGGCTCCATTCTCTTGGTACTCACCCTGCACATCTTTATCAACATGAATGAGGTCACCTCTCAGGCTCCTTCTCTCCAAGCTTCTCCCTCAGCTCCCTCAGGCTATCCTCATAAGGAAGATGTCCCACTGCCTTCATCATTTCCGTCTGCTGGATTCTTTCTAGCAGTTCCCTGAAGTCCTTCTTGAACTGAGAGGCCCAGAACTGGATGCAATATTCCAGATGTGGCCTCACCAGGGCAGAGTAGAGAGGGAGGAGAACCTCTCTCGACCTACTGACCACAGCCCTTAATGACAGCAATGACAGAAAGCTTTTGCAAACTACCAAGAAGCTTTCTAGGAAAACACCTCTGGAAGGGAGAAACTGGAATACAGAAGCCCACTTCATGGGAAGCAAAACCTGGTGCTCTGTGCCCTGGCACAGAGGAGTCTGGGGCTCCACTCTTGCAAGTGCATCTAAGAACATTCTTCAGAAACACAAACTCCAATGCACTGCTTCATGTTGTGGTCGATTTAATGTGCTTCGTTGCTTTTCCCCTCTTAAGCAGGGCCAGGAATCATGGAAAATAAAACAACAGGCTATTTGCAGATGTTTGCAAATTGCTGCAGTTGTTGAGACATAAAACCCTTTGTTCTTAGGTGACTAAATATAAACTGACTTTCAATTTGTTTTTAACAGCATAGCAGGGGAAAATATGTTGGAGTATTTTATATTCAACTTACTTTGAGTTATTACAGACTAATGAAGGTTTTCCCTACAATTGTGTTCAAACTTTTTATTATTACACAAAGAAGTAATGTTTCTCAGAGCTCAGAATGTTGAAGGCAAAAATCTCAGGAATATCTATATACCAGTTTAGAAATGATCATTTTGCTTGAGTTTAATTTTCCTTATGTTTAACTAAATACTGGCAGAAACTTCTCAGGTATGTGGTAAGTCTCCACCATGTGGAACTCGGTCTGCATATCTTAAGAGAAATTAAGTAGTCTGGCTCAGTTACAAGTTATTGAACTACATGCAGCAATCATTTAGTGAAATCCTGTGGCCTGTGTAATGCAAGAAACTAGATTGGATTATCATGATAGTCCTTTCTGACCTTAAAGTGAACAGAATCTGCAGGACAAAATTGGCTTCATTCAGGTTAATCAGCACTGGCTGAATTTTGTCACCCTTATGTGTGTTAAGACTCATTCATTTCAGGGGAATTCCTCACCAGTCCATGCCCAGGGAAAGAACCAGAGCAGTGTAATGAACATTGAGGTGCAAAAGGGGACTGAATAATCCCAGGACACACCATTTAAAACTACCTGGTGGCTTATAAATAGCATGTTCAATATTTGAACTAACAAGGTTAAAAGTCTTTGTTTCCCACTTTGGCTAGTATCCATGAAGCCCAAAACGGAGTGGAATGGTAGTGTAAATGCAGAGAAGGCAGGAATGGAAAACTTCTATGGGACAGCACAGTGGCAATCAGGGGTAGAATTGAAATCACACCAGCATCACTTGTAGATCCCCAAATCCCAGCATCCAGACTTTGATTAAATGTCCGGAGACAGAATCCAACACCTGGCTGAAAAGTTTTGCACCTGGCTCTCAGTGCTTGACTCTGGTACGAAGAGGAGCAAAGGAAACAAACTTTGGACTTCTTCCAGCACTGCCTTTCAGAGTATTCCTCTGTGCAAACCCAAACAGGAGGTCAGCAACCGAAGAAAGCATCGTTGCCACAAGAGACACTGCCAGGCAAGGTGATCCCGTCTGCATCTGTCAGGGGGCTGTCACTTTGTCACTGCTGACTTCGGAGACAATGCTAACGGCTGAAGGCTTTTGTGTCACTCTCTCTTTTCACTGTCCCACAGTCAGCTGCCTCAGCAGTTGTGTCACCATAGTATTTTTAGAGGCTGTGGTAGGAACCAGGCCTGTAAACCTGCAATAGAGAAGTATTTCTCTTAAAAAAACTCCACATTTTTAGGGTGTCAGGTAACGATAGGACTGAGGGGAGTGGGACAGAAATAGAAATGGGCAGAATCAGATTGGATGTTAGGAAGAAATTCTTTACCTCGTCTGAGGGTGGTGAGGTTGCCCAGAGAGGTGGTGGAAGCCTCATCCTTGGAGGTTTTTAAGGCCAGGCTGGATGTGGCTCTGAGCAACCTGATCTAGTGTGAGGTGTCCGTGCCCATGGCAGGGGGGGATGGAACTTGATGATCCTTGAGGTCCCTTCCAGCCCTAACAATTCTACCATTCTATGATTGAGGATAGAGGAACTTTATCACCCAGGCCAATACACTGATCACCAACTAACCTGTCAAGAAAGCAGAGCACACCACAACTGGAGAGAGAGCAAACAGCTGGAAGGGGAAGGGAATATGGGGACCTCACAAGCCCCCACAGGAAGCATCTTTGGTCCTGCAGTTCTGCTGCACTGCAGAATAAACAAGATATCTGCATAGCAGAACACTGTCACGAGATCAAAATATTCTGTCTCAAAAGTAACCCTCAGCTTACTCTTAGAATTATTTTAAGTATCTCAGCTTTGCCCTGGTGTTCATGTAGCAGCAGCAGTTCATTTTCCTGTGACAATGTTCTATTCTGCTGACATTATCTCTTAAGTATAAGACTATTCTATTAAGGTAGATGAATTGAATTCCATTTCCTCTCCCTTCAAATAATGGCATGCTATTCACACTGCTTTCAGTACATCATGGCAGAGTATGGGCTTGTGTTAGTGGCTGGCACCCGCTAATGCTGTTACAGAAGGGTAGAGATTTCCATTATAAATCCTCTTTTACAGTGTTTTAAATCAGCTGTAAAAGTTTCCTCCAAGATGAAACTTGGCACCAAGAGGGAAAAAAAAAAAAACAAAAAAGGTGGGTTTTTTTTGAAGTTAAGAATGATTTGGCTTGGTTGTTTTAAATGTCTTTCAATTGCATAAATGGAAAATGTTTATCAGTTCAAGGCATATTTCAAATGTCTATAAATCAGCATCTCCTCAGCTCAAGGAGATGGTTTGACATTAGTTCATAATGGATTCTAATTGCCTCCCCCCCCTTTTTTTTTGTGTTATGAAAAATAACAAGTTATTAAACTTTGGAGATTGTGTCTTCTACATGTCAAGTTAACTACTTTTCATAAGGAGTTTTACTGCATGTATTCTAAATACGTTTTTATCCCAAAGAGACGTTAAAAATAACAAATTCATAAATCTGCCTTAATTCATGCTTTCGTGGTAAACTTTTAACACTTATGCAACAGCTGTTGCAGCCACTATTTGTGTGTGTGTGTTGTAACAGCTCTTTGTTTAAAACCCATGATGTGTCTCAATTCAGAAGAGCACTTAAGCAGAGCTCACTGAGCAGGGCAAGGAGCAAACGAGCCAAGACAGCAAAGCTTGCCCATTTTTACAGGCAAAGCGGCTGGGCTGGATAACCACACACTCTTGAGACCATGGCAGCTGTGGGCTCTCTCTTCTCTGCTGTCATCTGCATGTCCCCTTCAGGCTTTTATCTCTGAAGCATATGCATTCTTAAACACACCATTCACGGCTTCACCCCTAAAGAAATCCCTGTGTGAGAAGGCTGTGTCACAAAATCACCCAAGAAAATCCTGGGCAGAGAAATTCTCCTCAATTCTAACACTGTCAAAAGGTACAAACCCTTTCACCAGCAGCCATAATGCAGCAAACATATGTAAGTTTTTAGCTTTAACAACAAAACACTTTTGTTCTTTTCATACAGAATACAGAAGAATACAGAATACAGAATTCACCAGGTTGGAAAAGACCTTCGAGATCATCAAGTCCAACCTATCACCCAACACCATCCAATCAACTAACCATGGCACCAAGTGCCCCATCCAGTCTCTTTTTAAACACTTCCAGTGATGGTGACTCCACCACCTCCCTGGGCAGCACATTCCAATGGCCAATCTCTCTTGCTGGGAAGAACTTCTTCCTAACCTCCAGCCTAAACCTCCCCTGGCACAGCTTGAGACTGTGTCCTCTTGTTCTGGTGCTGGGTGCCTGGGAGAAGAGACCAACCCCCACCTGGCTACAACCTCCCTTCAGGTAGATGTAGAGAGCAAGAAGGTCTGCCCTGAGCCTCCTCTTCTCCAGGCTAAGCAACCCCCAGAAGCACTGCCAGCAGACAGAGAGATGCGATTCTGCCACTCTGCTCTGGTGAGATGTCACCTGGAGTACTGCAGCCAGCTCTGGTGCCCTCAACACAGGAAGGACATCAACCTGATGAGGTAGGTCCAGAGGAGGGCCATGAAAATGATCAGGGGGCTGGGACACCTCTGCTACAAGGACAGGCTGAGGGAGCTGGGGGTGTTCAGCCTGGAGAGGAGAAGGCTCCAGGGACACCTAATGTCTGCCTTCCAGTACCTGAAGGGAGCTACAAGAAGGCTGGAGAGGGACTGTTTACGACGGTTTGCAGGGACAGGACAAGGGGCAATGGCTTCAAACTCAAGAATAGTTGATTTAGATTGGATGTTAGGAACAAATTCTCCTCATCCATGAGGATGGTGGAACACCGAACAGGTTGCCCAGGGAGGTAGTTGAGGCCCCATCCCTGGAGATAATCAAGGTCAGGCACAACAAGGCTCTGAACAACTTGACCTAATGGTGAATGTCCCTGCTGAGTGCAGGGGGTTGGATTAGATTACTTTTGGAGGTCCCTTCCACCACAAACCATTGTATGATTCTATGTCAACAGCTTTCATCCCGAATCCTGGTAAATGCCTGAATCAGGTTTCTAAGTAAGTAACTGCCTGGAGGAGGTATCTGCTCTCAGGCTAGAAAACTCAAAGTTAAAAGTCAGTCTTTTCCCACTAGTCTCCAAAATGTACCTTACATTTTTCTACAGATAGTCAAGGTGAATGAAATAGTTTTGTTATCCATTGAGGTGAACAAGAAGATCTTCTCTGGGGAAGCTGAATCCTTTACAAAGGCTGAGTGAATAGCAATGCCCATACAGACCAGGGGAGCAAAATTTCAACTTCTCATTGCACAATGTGTCCCATCAATTAAAAGTGATGAACTTCAGAGCAGTGCCTATCAATATGGTCGGCCACTCCAGGCAGTCATTAGCCTGCCTTTCAAACACCACAAAGAAGAAAGGTATCTCATGCACTGCCATTGAACGTTTTAGACAACCAAATAATGAAATATTATTATTAAGCTTCCTTTGTGTGGTACCCTGTCTTTTGATCCATCATTGTCTTGCTAAATCCTTTACACCAGTGTCACAAGCTGTTCTACCAGCATTGAACTCCTTACCTACATACTGAGCTGTAAGAAATATCAAGCTCTCAGGTGGCTGTAGCAGTACAGAGAGTTTTCATGTGAGACACATCACTGCTCCAGGAGCCTGGAGAAAAGCACTGAGTGCTTCTGTTATCAGGTCTGCAGCACCAATCACAGCATCCTTTGCCACTGAATGATGCACAAAGTATAAAGCTACCACAAAACAAGCTCTGTCTGGGGGATTTTTTGACATCAGCTTGAACATTTTGAGATCATGCCTTGAGCTCTGCAGTTTCTTTTATCTTTTAAATAACTTGTTCACATCCTTGCAGAAGCCTATTTTTGCTAATCAGCAAAAGACTAATGTGCTAGTCCACTTGGCCAGACAATATCTGAAGGACATTAGGAGAGAGTAACCAGAATAACAATTTAATTTGATCCCAAATTTTGCCATCAGCTATTTGATTCCTACAGTGGGAATTAAGATGGACTGCATCACATCAGCTGAGGATCCCACAGCTGTACTATGGGATCTAGAAGTGGAATTCAGAGTATTTCCACTAAAATATCACCATCCTAAGCAGAAGTTACACAGTAGTGTGGGCAACAGTGATGCAGTATGTCCACTCAGAGCAGTCAGTAGTTGTTCCAGGTCATTTCACATTCTTAGGAAACACCAACCAAGGCACACAGCAAATGTATCTGCAGACATGCCCCAAATGCCTTAATGATTGGGAAGAGGGGGACTGCACACATGGCTAAAAGAGGTCTGTGTGCTTTTCCAGCTCCTAAATGCATGGAGCAATACTTCCTCTTTAGGCAAAAAAAGTTTGTCCACATGGAATAGTAGTTTGGAAGAGCTGTTTCAAAAGAGGAGTCACAACAGGGTCATACTGCAGAGAAAGCCAGAGCATGTTTCCAGTTTTGTAGAAGTTATCTGAGCTGAAAATGACTACAATGGTCCTTGGGGTAGGTTTTAGGAGAGTCACTTTGCTAGATCCTTAACAGGGTAAGCTGAAGCATTTGGGAGCTTTTACAGAGAAGAATGAACATGGTTATGCCTACTGGGCTAATAAAGAGAATAGAAAAGAACAAGAACCACCCATGGTGATACTACAGCTTGCACAGTGCAAGAAGAAGTACAACTAAGGTTTTCAGGTGTCATTCATGGCAACATTTATGCCAAATGCTGGAGAAACAGGGACCCTTAGTCCCTTTCCCTGTGAAAGCAAATGATATAACACAGAATCATAGAATTGTCAGGGTTGGAAGGGACCTCAAGGATCATCTAGTTCCAGGCCCCCTGCCATGGGCAGGGACACCTCACTCTACAGCAGGTTGCTCACAGCCACATCCAGCCTGGCTGCAAAAACCTCCAGGCATGAGGCTGCCACCACCTCCCTGGGCAACCTGTGCCAGGCTCTCACCACGTTCATATGAGGTGAATTTGAATCTAGCTTTGTTCCATTCCCCCTAGTCCTATCACTCCCTGACACCCTCAAAATTCCCTCCCCAGCTTTCTTGTAGCCCCCTTAGGATACTGGAAGGCTATAATAAGGTCTCCTCAGAGCCTTCTCTTCTCCAGACTGAATAGCCCCAACAAATGATGTAGTTGGCTTCAGGGACCATTTGGGTTTCAGAGGACATATGTGAGGGTGTGGGAAGGTAACAATTTCTTGATCTAAGAAAATGTGCCAGTGAAAGCAGTGGGGTTAGTCTAAGAGTACATTCTGCTGGTAAAATAAGCCACTCATGGGCACTGGGGGTCAGATGTGTTGACACTTCTGAGAGAAGTTGATTATGAAATCGCTGCACTAATGTTTCAGAGGAAGATGTGTAAAGCTAAAACAAACAAACAAACAACAAAAACCTTCTTCACTTTCTGAGCTGGAGCATTTTAAGAGATGCTCAGCTGTGACTCGAGAGGAACGGATGCCAACTTTCCAGCGTGTGTGTGCACATTTCTTTTGCTCATAATTAATAGCCCCTGTGCTTGCTAAGTTTTTGGAAAGCAGCTCGCAGCCTACCTAGGTAATGCCTTCTGACAACGTTTTGAAGATCAGTTATGTCATATGGCTGCCTTTTAGAAAAAAAATTGTAATGCATAGCAGTGCCATATGGCAGCTCTGAAGAATCAGCCGGATTGGACAGACATTCATTGGATAAAGTCCCACAGCACTTGGAAAAGAATGTAGTCCTGTTGCCAAAATGTGGCCTTTGTTAATCTCCTAACTATTATTGTGCAGAAACCAATTCATCTGTATTAATTATAAACAAATTTTAATTACTTCAGTAAAAGCTCATTATACAAATATCTAATGCCAAACAAGCTGCCTTAACCCTTTGTGAGGCTCCAAAGGAGACTGAGGCTGTTTGATTGCGGGTGTTGTGAGGAAAGCTGAATGTCAGCGAGAGTGCAGAGTACAATTGTGTGACATTTATGTTTTCCTCTTTTCATGTTCCACGTTGCATGTGTGTTTGACAGCCTCCATTGAAATAGCATGTCTGCAGGTACAGAAAGGCCATTTACACATGAAATCCAAGCATACAGAGCCGAACGTGATGTTTCCTATAGTTTAAGACTTCAAAGTAAAATAGAGTCCATCTAAAATTGCAATGATTTCCAATGGCATGAATAACATGGCAAACTGTGACCTCTTCTCAGCAAAGTGCTCACCACCAGTTTTACTTTATGGCTTGTAGAGCTACCTTTGACCAACCCACCTCAGCTGTAAGGATGTGGTATTTGTGGGGTAGTCTGGTTGATTTTTAGCCTGGAGGAGGCTCAGGGGAGACCTCATTGCTGTCTACAACTACCTGAAAGGTGGTTGTAGCCAGGAAGGGGTTGGTCTCTTCTCCCAGGCAAGCAGCACCAGACCAAGAGGACACAGTCTCAAGCTGTGCCAGGGGAAGTTTAGGCTAGAGGTGAGGAGAAAGTTCTTCACAGAGAGAGTTGTTAGCCATTGGAATGTGCTGCCCAAGGAGGTGGTGGAGTCCCTGGAGGTGTTCAAGAGGGGATTGGATGTGGTACTTGGTGCCATGGTTTAGTAGTCATGAGGTCTTGGGTGACAGGTTGGACTTGGTCTCTGAGGTCTTTTCCAACCTTATTGATTCTATGATTCTATGATTTTGCAGTCTACACCCACCAACAGACTCTTTAATCTGTTCCCTCTCACAGGAATGCACATTTTGCAGGAAAGTTAAGCAAAGCACTGCAGTTAACCTGTAAGCTTTTGTAAACTGTAAACTTTTTTTGTTTTTCATGCATACTGATTTATCCTCTCCAGCCTGGGTCATTCCATTTCTTGCCATTTCTTGGAGTCACTTTCTGTGCCAATACACAGCATAGCCTGCCCAATGGATTGGTCATCACAAAAGGGGGCTCCTGTAATTTCAGTGTGGCATGGCTGGCTGGCAATGCTCTTCTTTGGAACTTGGCAATCATCAAGAAATGATCCAGGAGTCTGCAGAGGCAAACTTGTTCAGACTACTTTGTCATCTGACATACTAACACAATGAGCCCAAGGTGAAGAAAACACAAACCAGGACCCTACAGTTTTGTCACGAGTTTCAGCTTTGAATGAAATCCCAAACCCAACCAAATAAAAAAACCCAAACAAATGGTCACAGTTTGAGGTTGAAACCATCCAACCTGTCTTAATTATTCATTCTACCTGAATTCTTACAGCATACATAACCTTAGAGTATGAAGGTCTTAAAGCCTCAAATCTCCACAGACTTGCTGAAAATTAGCCCATCTTAATGAAACCTACAGGAGCTGGCCATACTGAGGGTTACAAATGAGAGTTCACAAGCATGTACCTTATTTCCCAGGAATGTTCATATCAGGAAGCATAATCTTCCAACTCACACTTGGATATGTGAATTTGGGGGCTGTCTGTGGCTTTACTTCCCCACAGCAACCATGTTGTCCTAACAAATATTCCTGATAGTACTCAGGTCACTCTTTGGACCTCAACAGACCTTCAGGAGAACAACGTTGTGCTTTCATCCTCACTCAAACTTTGACATTCCCCCTAAGAAAGTCTATCTCACTTGAATTTTTCTGCTTTTGTTGTATTGGCACAAATATTGTCACAAAAGGTAATTTCAGGGTAATTAATGCATAGTTTTATCTTTATTTCTTCATTTGAATCTTTAAGTAATGCCCTCTCTAATCATCATGGTTCAGTACACTTTCTCTAGACCAGTGGCCTGTCTGTAAGGCCTTATGGCCACTGAATATCCTCATGACCCAAAAATGGTCTTGTATGCAATGCACAGTGATTAACATTAGGGACTATAAATTCCAAAGGGCAGTGTAAACTATTGAGCAAAGATGTTCTCTGGCATAGCTGTTCTGCTTTCCTGGAAATCACTGACTGCAGTGTTGTCTAGAGAGCTAATTTCTCCTCCTTAGAAGACACAGGGAATTCACAGAAGGAGAAATAGAAGTGGAGAGTTTTTGCTACAAGGTTGCTAATCTACTACACTTCTAGGAAACCAGACCTCATTTGACATTTTACTGGCATCTTACAATAAAAAAGTAATCAAGTCACACTGTGAGGTTTTCAAATATTAAGCTGCCATACATAAGTACTTTATTTTCTGTTGTGTTTGTAGGAAGCTTTTGAGCGAATTAAAAATCAGCATTAAGATGGAAAATGTCATATCTGGATGCCTAAAAATAGGTGCCTGTGACGTACTGGGATACCTCATCAATAGCTGGGTACTTAGAGATCCTAACTGCATAGTCCTCACTGAAGGAATATTGATATGATAAGTATAATTTATTTATGAATAAAGCAAGCAATCTGCTTGTGGCTGTACATACAGATTTATGCACCTCCCTTTAAACCCTCATGCTGATACCACTGAACTAAGCACCACACTTTACTAAAGGGCAGAGAGGGAACAAAATACTATTTTCCAATTGTCTTCCCAGAGGTTCTTATATACTATAAAGCTCATTTTATTTTGACTAAGCTACAGCAAAGAATCTGTTTTCATTATATCCAAAATAAAAAGCACGGAACCAGAAATTCCTATTACTGAAAAAAATCAAATATGCTGTAGAAAATGTGGGGCTGAATGTCTGACATTACATTTTATGTTTTGCCTACTTGGTCTTTTTTCCCATTATCTCTTACAATTAGGCCTTAGTAAATTGAGGGTTACAGTCAAAAACAGCAAGGAAGAATCATGAAGCTGGCAGGACTGACTGTGCAAGTAGCCAGAGCATCTGTTTCAAAACAGTGCCATGAAATGAAACTGCAGGGAAGAAAACCCATCAAGGAAAGAGATGCATTATCAAGAAACCAGAGGCAGTCAAGAGGAAAAAGCCAGAGAAACCCAGATTAAAACCGATACAAAATTTGGTGCCACCGAAAATAGGTGACAGGTTATGCACTGGCTGCCAAGGTTAGACTCTCCTGGACCTTGCTGGGAGGATGTCAGAAGTGCAAAGCACCACACCACAAAACAGAATAGGATAAATCCCTTACCAGTAAGCTGTGCCTTCTCTTTGAAACTGCCAGACCCTGACCGCAGCAGCAGCTAGGACTCGTGTGGGATGTGTTTTTGAAGGTTTTCTTCATGTTTGTCTCTGTGCTGCATTGGCTGTATTACATGCAAAGCACAATTAACCAGGAGAAATTAATACTCCGAGGCCAGTTTATACCTAATCAAACACAGCCAGGAAAGCTAATCTGGGAAAGTAGAAAGGGAATTAGGCATATCAGAGCCGGACTGCCATTCTGATTGTGTAGGGTTGCTGAAAACAAAATACCAAGGGAGAAGTCAAAAAAGTAGTAGGACACTGCGCTGCCATGTTGTGTGTGTACTGAAGAGCCTTGACACAGCTCAGCATAACATCCTTGCAGGGATGCTGTTTCCCTTTAGCAGCTAAATGAGCTGGGGCAAGCAGGACCGGGAGGTGAGCATCCCTCAGTACTATGCATTGGTGAGGCCATGCCTTGGGTATTAGGCTCGTTTTGGGCACCTCACTCCAAAAAGGACACAGAGGTGCTGGAGCAGGTCCAGATACTGGTGGAGGGTCTGGAGACAGGTCTGGTGTGGAGCAGCTGAGGGACCTGGGGTTGTTTAGTTTGCAAGAGAGGAGTGTGAGGAGGGACCTCGTTACTCTCTACAACTCCTTAAAAGGAGGCTGGACTGAGGTGGGATTGGTCTCTTCTGCCAAGTGACGTGATAGAACAAGGTAACGGCCTCAAGCTGCACCAGGGAAGGCTTAGTCTGGACATTAGAACATTTTTTTTTCACTGAAAGGGTTGTCAGGCATTGGAACAGGCTGCCCAGGTAGGTGGTTGAGTCACCATCCTTGTGGGTGTGTTTAAAAGCCCTGTAGATGTGGCACTTGGGGATATGGTGGACTTGGTAAAGTAAGAATAATGCTTGGGTTGAATGATCTTGAAGGTCTTTACCAACCTAAATGATTTTATGGTTCTATGATTCTGATGGTAACAAACTCCAATATTCATGTCAGACTGTGTTCAACACGCTTTGGAGCTATCAGCTAAGGAGAAGTCTACAACGAACCTTTGTGCCTGAGGTTAATAAAAGCTTCAAAGGGAAGTTGATAAAAACAGAAGATGCCATTGTATTTTTTTTTCTTGGAAAAAAATAATAATAATTACAAAACCTATTGATGTGAACCACTGTGCTTCCCTTGGCTTTTAATATGAAGCAATTAGTGTTGCTCTGAAATTTACCACAGCACAAATTAATAATAGGCTTATTTTAAAATTCTTTAAGGCTGCCTGATTAATACTCTGGAAAGAAACCATTTCTGCCTAGTGCATGAGTTCCTGTGATTTCAGTTCCTGTGATGCTGCTACTGAGATTGTGCTGATATGAAACGATCAAAATTGGGAAACCTCTCTAACCCTATTCACGAGCTTAGAAAGGTTTCACAATTTTGATCATTTCACATCAGCAAAGTCCCAGTCTGAAGGGAAGTGTGCCTCCACACAGCTGCCAGTGATCCTTCTGGGGTTATGGCTCTGTGTTTATGCCCTCTCCTTTCAGTGAACTCCCAGATATTTGGCAGAGTAGGTTGTGGTTTACTGGGAGTCACCGAAGGTAATGTTGCTGAGATTTTCTTTCATTGGCTTGTGACTATCCAAGTCCATCACTGAAAGAAGAATGGGATCACTCCTCTGTAGCTATCCATTGAAAGCCACACTTGTTAGATGGGGATGAGGTTGGGAGGCAATGTGCTGCCTGGGGCTGAAAGCACTAAACTGGTCCTAGGGTGATCCTATGCCAGTGACCTTCTGGGTGGTGTACATGAGTTGTGTTCACACTGTGCCTTCATTTCCTCACCTGGAAACTAACTGGATCTTTTTATTTAACGTGAAGTACCCTGGCTGAAAGCCCTATGGAAGAACAGAGAGCAATGATAATCGTTAGAGAATTGCAGAAAATATCTGCAGTGTTAAATACCAAGCTCATGCACTCTAGGACATGGTACCATTATGAACATTCTGCACTTACCAGGAAGCCTGGGAACCATAGGACGGTCTAGGCTGGAAGGGACTTCAGAGATCATCTACTCCAACCTCTCCACTGTGGGCAGGGATGCCTCTCAACTACATTCAGCTGCTCATTGCCTCATCCGACATGGTCTTGAACACCCTCAGGGAGGAGGCAGCCACAACCTCCCTGGGAAGCCTGTTCCAGAGTCTCACCATCCTTGTACTGAAGAACTTCTTCCTAAGATCCAGTCAAAACCTACTCTCCCTCAGCTTCAAAGCATTACCCCTAGTCCTGTCCCTAGACACCCTAATGAAAAGTCCCCCTGCAGCCTTCCTGTAGGATCCCTTCAGCAATTGGAAGGCAGCTCTAAGATCCCCCTGGAGTCTTCAACAGGCTGAACAGTCCTGGCTCACTCAGTCTATCCTCAAAGCAGAAGTCCTCCAGCCCTTAGATCATCTTTAATTTCTCCTCCTCTTCTTCCTCACCAAGTACCACAGTTGCCACAAAAGCACATCTATTCTTGATTCCTTTTAAAATAAATCATGCTTGCCAATTCTGCTGAGTGGTTGCAAAAAGCATGCAACTCAAAATAGTAGATTCGATAGTGTGAGTACCCTTCCAAATGATCTGGGGTATTTTTGCTACAGATACCAGTCCTACAATGTTGCATAACAACATCCAAGTAGTGAAACCAGTTTCCTGAGCAATTAGCTTCAGTTAGTCTGGAAGAACGCCCCACCCAGTGTAGGAAGCTAATACATACCGAAATAAAAGAGGTGAAAGGGCTTTTCTTCTTCTTGTCAGTTTAAGTTCCCTATTCACACATCATGAGTAGAGAAAAGATGGAGGGAACTCCCTACTCCCTCTACTGGGAAGAATCAAGAGACCCACTTCAGACTCCATTCTTTGTATTTTTATAGATATATTTACTTCCACACACACACACTTTCTTTCTTTTCTGTCTGTAATTAGCTCTGCTTTCAACAAGTGCAACTGGTGTGGTGCTGTTATCAGCACCTGCCTCTGAAAGACTGCAGGCACTACTCCACAGTGCATGCTATGAGTAGGGGAAATCTGTTGGCTTCCTTGGGGTTGTTTAGCCTGGAGAAGAGGAGGCTCAGGGGAGACCTAATTGCTCTCTACAACTCCCTGAAGGCAGGTTGTATCCAGGTGGGGGTTGGGCTCTTCTCCAAGGCAAGCAGCACCAAAACAAGAGGACACAGTCTCAAGCTGTGCCAGGGGAGGTTTAGGCTGGATGTGGGGAAGAAATTCTTCACAGATAGAGAGACTGGCCATTGGAATGTGCTGCCCAGGGAGGTGGTGGAGTCATCATCACCTGAGGTGTTTAAGTAGTGCCATGGTTTAGTTGATCAGATGGTGTTGGGTGATAGGCTGGACTTGATCTCAAAGGTCTTTTCCAACCTGGTCAATTCTGTGATTCTGTGATACTGAAGCTTGGGTCTCAGCTGGGAAGCAGGATTACTGCCAGATGAGCTGAGGGCGCTGCTTTGGCCCCACCAAGTTGGTAGAGTGATACATGAGAACATCAACGGTGTAAGTGAAGCAGAGTGGGGATAGTGATGGTCTTTCTGTGCCCCCTATCAAGGTGTCAAGCCTATAGAAGAGCAGGATGTCCTGGCAAGCAGTGGTGGCAATGATGTATTTTGGAAGGATGTTTCTGTGAGAGCTGGGGCAGAGCAGTGCAGCCACTCCTGGGTGTTCCTGGATGATACAGAAGAGGTCTTTTGGGCATATGCCTATGACCTTGTCACTGACAACTTAGTACAGGCTCTAACAAACAAACACGTTGGCATACTCCTATAGGCATATCCCACACACTGGGACAGATTTCATACTGCTGATAAAAAATACAATAATGGTTTCAATGACTGGCAGGAGAGAAAAAGGAAAGGGATCAGATGTTTGGGTCCCCCCCCCCCCCAAATCCTGCATTCTCTGTTCCTCTGGGAACATGGGCAATTTTCTCATGGGAAATACAAGCACTTGGTAGTATGGAGAAACACTTGCCAGGGCAACAAAACAAGTTTTATTTGGCCATTCACAAAGCTAGAATTATAAGCAGGATTCTAAGAAGAGCTGTAAACTGCAGCATATTATTCTCTTAAGAGAGATCACCACAACCCCTGCATCGTCACTGGCCTCTAGAAGTCGCACCTCTGAAAGAGAGGAATTCTTTTCCTCATTTTGCTCTGCTTTCTGACAGCACATGCATTAAAAATCAAAAAGGTGAATTATTTGGTACTATGCAATGCTTTCCAGATTTCCAGATGTAAATATAATCAAATGGCATGTGTGAAATTAGTGCTGCAGGAAAGTTAGCACAAGGAGCAGTGAAGTACACTTTAGCACCAAGAGTAATGATGTGCACATTAGCACATCAATTTATCCCGTGTGAAGTGAAGCAGAAAATATTTTAGAATCATTTGTCTTTCTAAAGGAAGGTGATGCTAAGACATTGCCCTTAACGTGTTTGATAAGCACATTCTCCTGTGATTTAAGTCTTCAGATAGACTCAGAATGAATACAGAGAGCCTTGTGGCTTTGATACCAACAAGGATGAAGACATCAGAGAGCGTCTGATATGTAGGATTGTAAAGAACTGACAAATACTCCTCACAGAAATCTTACAGTTAAAAGCCAAGGTAAATGTTAAAAAATGTGAGATAACTGCCACGGCAATCATAAGTGAGGAAAAATGAAAGTATCTGTGGGATGGGTGGAAGGAAGACAGGGAGGCAGGAAGGGAAGAAGGCAGGCAAGGAGGAAGGCAGGAAAAAAAGAAGGAAGGCAGGAAAAAAAGAAGGAAGGCAGGGAGGAAGGAAGGAGGAGGAGGAAGGGAGGGAAGGAAGGAAGGAGGGAGGAAGGAAGGGAGGAAGGAAGGGAGGAAGGAAGGAAGGAGGAGGAAGGAGGAAGGAAGGAAGGAAGGGAGAAGGAAGGGAGGGAGGAAGGAAGGAGGAAGGAAGGAAGGGAGGAAGGAGGAAGGAAGGAAGGAAGGAAGGAAGGAAGGAAGGAAGGAAGGAAGGAAGGAAGGAAGGAAGGAAGGAAGGAAGGAAGGAAGGAAGGAAGGAAGGAAGATTGAGAAATCTTTGTAGGATGGTAGAGAACTACTGATCAGAACTCAGAACTGAGTTGTCTTCTTGTCATCAGGAAGATAAAATTCACAATCAACCAACACAGCAATATCCTTGCAAGATGCAGGTAGAGCCTCAGACAAGGTCCACTTTATTATGGTAGTACTGAAATGACGACATCCCTCGGAATTGCAACTTTAATCATCAGTTGGGCACCACAGCTCAGAACAATTCCAAAGGAGTTCCTGTAAGCCCTAAAAGGGCTTTTTATTTATAATTATAGGTTATTGGGAGCTGGAGAAACATTGCAACATCAGGGATACGCACAAGTTCTGATTGTGACTGAGGCTGCTGGACTAAAATTAAGCAGGACAATACAGGCTATAGCAGTCAAGATGTGTGACAGACATGAAGTAGAACAGAGGCAGTCAAAAAAAAAAAAGATATCCGGACTATATTTGAAATACCACCATTAAAAAATGTATCAGAACTAGTGTGGCTCATCAGCATGATAAAATGTGAAGCAAGTTCGTACTTAACCTCTCGTTAAAAAGGCCAATCTTTTTTATAAACTGCTTAGAAGAGACACTGAAAAGAAATAGGATAAAGAACAGGAGTGTGCTTTGAGAGTTTAAAGACTCTATTGACTACATCCCCAGTTCTGGCATTTTATGATGTTCCTAAGTCTACAGCTGTTTTAGCAGATGCCGGCAGCTATGGTCTTGGTATGGTGCTACTTCAATTACATGGACATGATTGGAAACCTGTAGCTTATTGTTCCAGATAACTTTCTGATGCCAAAACCAAGCACATTCCAATAGAGAGAGAATATTGGGCAACCATATGGGCACACAGAAGAATGATATAGTATGTTCTTGGTCTTGATAATGTTTAATGACAGCCCCACGATACCCATGGTATTAATAAGGGATTGTTAAGACTGTAGAACGTTCATGCATTTGAAATGCAGACAAATAACCTTTCTGCAAAATGTGCTCACACTAAGCTCATCTGAAAATTCATGGAGATCACTTCTGCTAGTAGAAGAGGTCAGCGAGGCCAAAGTGTAAGTCAGTGTCCTTCTGACAGACTGGCATCACTGCGGAGACCAGTGAGGTTAAACTAACCATATATGGCATAATTGCTGCACACATTCACATTGACCTAACCCTGCTACCTCAGGCAGTGCTCAGTGACCATCCATGGCTTCAGCAGGAAGAGTGACTGCTGAAGTTTGAGGCCAGTTGCCTATGATTAAAAACTGTTGAAATCTTCTATATCTTTTTTCCTAAGAATTGAAGTTTGCCCAATTAGGTGCTATGTTAATACAAAATACATGTAAGGGATACTAATATTCACCCAAATGTGAGACAGCTCATTGGTTAGGTGCTATGTTAATACAAAATACATGTAAGGGATACTAATATTCACCCAAATGTGAGACAGCTCATTAGTATCATAGTTACAAGTAGGTAGCTCCAAAACCATGGGGTAAAACGAATCTCATGGCATCCAGAAAGAAAGAATTCAGAGACCATTCATACACACAACAGAAACTGGGAGACTTCAGGAAAAGAAGCAGCACCTGAAAGAGAAAAAATGTTTGGAGGTTAGTTTGCAGTTTCTCCTTTTTTTTCCTTTCTTCCTTTTTCTTTTTTTAGATTGTCTTTGAAGATGTGTGGCTATCCTGCTTCCCACTCATTCCACAGATAAGTAGAACACAGGAAGATTATATATGTACATGAGCTAGATACTCTGTGAGATATACAGTGTCTTTGGGACCTAATTCAATAGCTCTTGTGATGTGGAATAACTCCCAACACAACACATCCAGCCTGATGAAAATCTTCCATCTTAAATAGCTCTGCTTAAAAGCCTTCAGATGAAGAGATGCTAACTCTGGGAATCCTCAAATTTTCTTCTTTAACTATTGGAGTTGATCCCACAGCTTATGCAAAGTTAAATTAGGAAACCTTGTTTTGATATAGCTAAATGAGAAAGTCTATCAGACTCTCAGCTTCTTTCACTGGCTGTTACTCACCTCTGAAATGCTGGGTGCATGACAGCGATCCCAATATGAAGATAACTCTGTTGAAGAATACTAAATTTAATAAAAAGACATCTCCAGCTTTGAAGTTGGACATCTGAAGGAATCAATTTCACACAAGTCCCAGAAAACAGAGAGAGTGACTTCATGTAGAAATCACTGAAGCCTACGATTCATCAGGATCTGCAGTTCGCTGCTGTGTAGCAAATTTCACTAGAAGATTGTTTCTGGATTGAGAAAGGCAAAGGGAGGACATGGGGAGATGTATATTGTTTCCTCAAAACCATATGAGAAGATAAACAAGACTGGGAAGCTTGCAGGCAAAAATCATGTTAAGAGATGTAGGAAAAGCAGCATCAGCTCTATTGCTTGTTTTTTATTAAATAGAGGTTGAATAACTATTCACTGTGAGAAGAGGGCTGGGGTCAGAGTGGCTGGAGAGCAGCCAGGCAGAGAGGGACCTGGGGGTGCTGGTTGATGGTAGGCTGAACATGAGCCTGCAGTGTGCCCAGGCAGCCAAGAGGGCCAATGGCATCCTGGCCTGCATCAGGATCAGTGTGGCCAGCCAGAGCAGGGAGGTCATTCTGCCCCTGTACACTGCACTGGTTAGGCCACACCTTGAGTCCTGTGTCCAGTTCTGGGCCCCTCAGTTTAGGAAGGAGGTTGACTTGTTGGAAAGTGTCCAGAGAAGGGCAACAAAGTTGGTGAGGGGCTTGGAACACAAGCCCTGTGAGGAGAGGCTGAGGAAACTGGGGTTGCTTAGCCTGGAGGAGACTCAGGGGTGACCTTCTTGCTCTCTACAACTACCTGAAGGGAGGTTGTAGCCAGGCAGAGGTTGGTCTCTTCTCCCAGGCAACCAGCACCAGAACAAGAGGACACAGTCTCAGGCTGCACCAGGGGAGGTTTAGGCTGGATGTTAGGAAGAAGTTCTATACAGAGAGAGTGATTGCCCATGGAATGGGCTGCCCGTGGAGGTGGTGGAGTCACCATCATTGGAGATGTTCAGGAGGAGACTTGATGGGGTGCTTGGTGCCATGGTTTAGTTGATTAGGTGGTGTTGGTTGACAGGTTGGACACGATGATCTTGAAGGTCTCTTCCAACATGGTCTGGTCTATTCTATTCTATTCTATTCTATTCTATTCTATTCTATTCTATTCTATTCTGTTCTATTCTATTCTATTCAAGAGAGAGATACTTCTGTAAATAACCACAAAGGTATCCATCATCTCACACTCATATAGTCAGCATAAAAAAAATCTTATTACATAACATAATAATTTAAAAGAACAAAGTAGAAGCTCATGCTGTATCACCAAACAGGCAAACACAAAGGATTCAACACCAATTTTAAATCTAAACATTTTTAATTATTATTTTCCTTGCAGATTTGCCAGGTCAGAGCTGAAGAACTGACCGCAAGTCCCACCTATGGCTGCTAGCCTAGGGAAGATCTCATGGTTATGAGACCAATAACCAGTCCTTACAGCTCCTTGAGCACAGATAGAAATCATAGAATCATAGAATGGTCTGGGTTGGAAAGGACCTCCAAAGGCCATCTAGTCCAACCCTCTCTGCAGTCAGCAGGGGCATCCTCAACCAGAGCAGTTTGCCCAGAGCCCTGACAAGCCTCATCCTGAGCATTTCCAAGGATGGGAACATGTCCAGAGAAGGGCAACGAAGTTGTTGAGGGGTTTGGAGCACAAGCCCTATGAGGAGAGGCTGAGGGAGCTGGGGTTGCTTAGCCTGGAGAAGAGGAGACTCAGGGGAGACCTTTTTGCTCTCTACAACTACCTGAAGGGAGGTTGTAGCCAGGCAGAGGTTGGTCTCTTCTCCCAGGCAGCCAGTACCAGAACAAGAGGACACAGTCTCAGGCTGCGCCAGGGGAGGTTTAGGCTTGAGGTTAGGAAGAAGTTCTACACAGAGAGAGTGATTGCCCATTGGAATGGGCTGCCTGTGGAGGTGGTGGAGTCACCTTCATTGGAGGTGTTCAGGAGGAGACTTGATGGGGTGCTTGGTGCCATGGTTTAGTTGTTTGGGTGGGTTGGATTGGTTGGTGGGTTGGACGCGATGATCTTGAAGGTCTCTTCCAACCTGGTTTATTGTATTGTATTGTATATGCATTGTATTGTATTCTATTGTACCTCCTTGGGCAACCTGTTCCCCTGTTTCACCACCCTCATGATAAAGAACTTGTTCCTCACATGCAATCTAATACCCTTCCCCAAACTCACAGGTGCCAGCATGATATCAGAAATGCAGATATTTAATCAGAAGTGCTCTGTTTCTGACATGGGACCTTCCAGAAAGCTTATCTTCCATTTGTTTTAAGGTTCTTGCAAAGTGGCAGGGGCTGCTGTAAGCTTGCTCTTTTGCAGCACCGTGTCCTGGAGATGATTAGAGCAGCTCAGAAGTCACATCTTCTTGGATCTCTTGGATGATTTAGCAACATAGTGTGTAAGTTGTGTCACTGCTGGCAGTGAAAAAAAAAAACCAAACAAAACAAGTCAAAAAAGGGCAACTAATCCTTTATGTATTTTACCATGTTTTTATCTTGCAGACTGAAGATAGTTTCTAATTTAGGAATTTTTTTAAAACTCCTTCTAAATTTGCCTTACTTGGTCCCTGGTCAAATATATTGTGTTTGTTTATTTTTATTTATCTCCCACCCCCATCTCCCCACCCCCGCTGTGGTTAAAAGGGAAGTAATTGTGTGAGAAGGAAAGAAGCTTGAGCTAAAAATACATTATTTGAAAAAGAAGAGTATTTTTAGTAATAAGGTCTGTGTGAGCTCCAGTTCGGCTCCTTTCCTAGGAAATCAGTGGCCAAACACGTCAAGTTATTTCAGTGAGACAGAATCAGGTTGTTTCTGCAGATGGGCAATAAATTATTATGGCACTTTGGATGAGATTTTGACACATGCAGCAGCACCTAATCTCAAGGAAAGTTCCATCAAACTGACAGGGAATACACCGGAATTGGTTGCTCCTCAGTTCAACTAAAGGAGGCTGAATTTAGCTCTCTCTGTTTTTAACCATAAAACGTGTAGGCTCTCTTAGGCAGCCTCATTCTTACTTCCCTTTAAGGTGTAATTTTCTGCCTTGCACTGTGCAGTGTTACCTTTATTTCTTCATTGTTCTATAAATAGCATCTCTCTCAGTGTGTTTTGCTCCTTCTGAATATTTCTGTATTATGGTTTATTTACTTCCTATGTCCCCTTCACTCCCATCTTTAAGATTTTAAATAGAAAGCTTTTGCCAGCTAAAGGGGAAAAATACCTCTGCCTTCTCTAAGGCATCATTTTCTCATTGCTTCCACTTTTCCTCTTTGTCTGAGAGGAGAAATAGTAAGTGACTGATGAATCAAAGCATCTTCCCTGCAATGATGTGCATGCAAGACAACATTTTAAGTTGCTATTGATCTGCAAATAGCTATTCCTGAGCAAACTAGATTTCATCAGTTTCTTTCTAAAAATAAAGCAGGCTTTAAATAGAGTGCAACAAATGAAGTGGTGTCAGACTCCGTTACCTAGCTGAGTTCTTTTTCCCCAGCAGTCTGAAACTTTGAAATACTATTTTTGCTTGCTGTGGCACTTGTTTGGATGGTTGGGTTTTGCTTCAAAATAAAATACCTACTTTCTGTTAATGTGTGCTTTTCAGCTTACATCGTGTGTTATACCCTCATTACGCCTTGAGTTGAAAACTGTTGTCTTATGAAGTCTAAAACAGGACTGGAAGGACTATACCTGAGCAGTGCAAAATCTAAACTGGATTTTGACTCACGTATGAGCAACTAAAACATGTAAGTACACACACAGTTGCAAATGCAATGTAAAGGCAACTAGAATACCAGATCTGAGCATTTCTGGATGTCTCTGAAGGAACTTTCCAGGTTATAGAAACGTGCATTTTGAAGCAATTACTACAATAAAAACTGCCTTCAAGATCAGTCTTTTTTCCCCCCCTCCAGACGGAGACTTTAAAACCTACCTTTGTTTAACTTAGTTTGATGCAAATATAAACAGTGGGTGGGGGTGTGTGTGGAAAATGCGGTTTCAGTTACATCATACTGAGGTCATGATATTAATAGAGTTCCCAGCCAGTCCAATTTGTTTTTATTTACAGCTGGAGACATGGAGATCTGATAGACCAAAGGAGGACTTCACCTCTCTGTGAAAGCTGAAAGAGCCAGCTTTTCAATAGGGGAGCAGGGTCAGTATAGCAGTTAGCTGCAGCCAGCAGGGAAAATGCAGTTCTACTCCCAGTTTAAGCCTGTGTGTAAGTGGAATAACGTGCTGTCAACATGTCAGGGAAAAAGATAAGAGAGTTATGTCGTTAGCCTTCCATATACAAAATGTCAGTGTTCGTTTTAGGAGAGGTAGCACTGAGGGAGTGTGTATATACAAAAAGGAAACCTGGCACAGATCATGCACCTTGGATTCATTACTTTGGAGTAGCTGTGCACCATTACGTGTGTCACAGATGGTCACTGGCTCTAGTTAAACAGTAGGTAGATTTGAAAAGGGAACGTGCTGGCCTTCAGAGGTTGTCCTGTGAGAGGTTCCCCACCTTTGCCTCAGAGGCGAGGCAAGTCTTGCCCAGCCTGCAGCTCAGCTTTTGAGGGACTTGTAGTGATGTTTAGGTAAACAGCTTTGTGGCTGCTTATTTTATTACTGTCTGATAATAGACCACTATTGTTTATTGCAGGTGGCTGCCCAGCAGGTGGGAAGTTAAGGAACTGGATGCATGTGTGTTAGGGCAACGGTTTCCCCTTGTTAGGGGAGGTATCCTGTGTGACAGTGTGTGTGTGTTTGTGTGTGTGTTGTATGGCAGTTAATACAGCAATTATTGCTTCCAGGAACCTCAACAGCAAAATGTTTCCTGCTCTTTGAGATTGATAGAAACCAATTTTATTCCTGTCTTGGTGTGTTCATGTTTGTTAGAAAACAAGCTCTCAGCCTGTATTATTTCCTTGAAATTTATTCTCCAGGTTTCAGCACAGGAAAAAAACAAGCAACACCAAAACCAAACCACACACAAAACATTTCAGCACTAAAAAGAAATGTTTATATTAAAAAAAAATATGATTAACATTAAATATTCAGTTAATAAATATTCAACAAATATTTATTTATATAAATACACCATAAGACAGTGGATTAGGACAAGATAAGCTTTTAGCTTCTGAGAAAAAGAAACTTTTCAAAATGCTTTTTCTCCCTCTTTTTGCTTGGTATTGCTTTATTTAGCCAGTAGAATCCTTTATCTTGAAAAGAATGGTTCTTGTTAATAAGAAGCCATATTTCACTGAAAACGAGTGAGAAAGCTGGCTCTCCTGCAAATAGCTGCCAATATATGCACTTTGTTTACGTGCTCTTCTGCAAAATAACCTAGCTCCCCTTTTTCTGTCACTCTGCACATATTCTTCTCCAAAGTGCTTCATAATGCTGCAACACTGAAGGGGTTTGAGGAGTCCTGACAATGCCAAAAAGAACATAAAAAAATGTCCTTAGCATAAAATTTAATTAAGGAATATCCCAAATAAATATACATGAAGCAGGGCTAAAATCTATCATGTTAGACAAGGAGAAGACATCAAAAAGTACATCAGTGGAGCTTATAAACTCCTGAAAGTAGATAGCCTCTCTCTTTTAATTTGGAAGGAACTTGATACGCTTTCCTCACTACCAAAGGCAAAGGGTAAACAATAGTGTGAGCAGAGAGAGAAGCAGGTAATATGTCAGCTCTTGCAGCATGTACATCACCTAGTGGACATGCTTTGCATACTAAAGGATGGGGATCTATCCTGCTACTGCACATTTTCTGCTGCCCTTCTCCAGCACTAGTCCCGGCGCATCTTTCCTCCACATGTGAAGCCGCACAGCACATCCAGCAGCCACCTGCCCTGGGCCCTCTGGCTGAGCCCCTGCACAGGAGGCAGCACTTCTGCAACAGGACTTTGTGTCCCTTTGCTGCTTTTCTGTGCAGGACTCAAGGCAGGATTTAGCCTGTACTCCAGCGACACTGGGAGGGATATTCTGCAGAAAGTATCCATGACGTTAGCACGGATCCTGCAACAGCCTCCACCCCACTGTCACCCTCTGGTCTGTAGGACCAACAAAAGGTTTGTGAACAGACTCCAATGGAAACGAAGTGTGGCCCATGCTAACATGTAAGAGGGACCTGTGAGTTGTTGGAAAAACATGGGTAAAGGAAGGTTTGTAAGTTAAAGCTATCAAAGATGAGTTTCCCACTCTATATCTGACCATGAATGTTTACTGTGTGCTCCATCCCCATGCATGCTCATCAATGAGCACTGCAGCAACCACGGGCAGCCCTGACCCACCTGCCAAGACCTGATCCAGCTCCAGCAGAAGCAAACAGTTAGATTCTCAAGTGCTTCACGGAGAGTGAAGCTGAGCCTTTTGGAAATGGAAGATGCTTTAATAGAGAGACATTGCGGGGGGGGAGAGCACCAAACCCAAGTATGGACTTAAAGCCTGCACAGTTTGAGTGGAAAAGTGTCTGCGGAGATTGAGGTCTGGGTGGGAATATGTGACAATGTGTAACACTGCGAGCTGCGAGGCAGTGACAATTAGGAGGGACATGCCTGTCTCTATTTTTAAACAGCGATGAGGTGAGCTGATATATACATTCTCTTCCAAGAATTTCAGTGCAGATGACTGCCCATAATATAATTATTCACAGCAAAGTGTAAGCCATGTTTCAGCTCTGAACATTTGATCGGTCTCTGTACAATCAAAATATAGTCAGATTTGGACAGCCTTGCAGGATATTTCTGACTTCCATGTGCAACTATACTTTTACCAGCCTTTCTCTCACACAATGTCACACAGTGATACACAGTGTAAATCCTTCATATGTCAAATCAGACATAGCATCTACAGTCTGCAGAAAAAAATCTGCAGGGTGTAAAGTTACCAAGTATTTGTGAGGTCTGCTGTGAGGCTGCAGTTTTTTTCTCTTTCCTGAAACATGAATTCATCTTTCAAAGATGATGTTTATTTTTCCTTTCTCACTAAAACATATCTGCTTTCTCTGGGGAATAAATAGAGAAAAGAAAAAGGTACCTATAAGAGAAGTTTGCAGTGAGCTAGGCTTCAATCATCAGCTTTGCAATATAATGATAATACTTGATGGTTACAATTTTTCATTATTTAGGAATCATGTCAATTTATTCTCCTCCTGTGACTAGAAAAGTATAGTTGCCATGAAGCAATCTGTATTTACCACTCTCTGCTATGCTTCACTACCTGGGTAGGCTTTGTCCTTACTGGGAGCCAGGGCTGGGGGTTCAGTAGGTGATTTCTGTATTTTTCTCTTTGTGGAACGAGAAGACAGAACTCTGCAAACTTTAATCAACCTGCAGGTGGATATTAAACTGCTAATAGCTCAGACTAGAGTTTCCAGAGCTCCTAATGAACGCTGGCAAAAATAAAAGTGATGTTCCTTCCCTGTTTTGGAAGATAATACCTAGGAAGTTGATTGATCTTTCAGAGTGGAGGCACATGTTGAAGAGGAAGCTCTGAGGGGTTTTTTTAAGCTGTAGACTGAGAATCAGAACTTGCTGTTCAGTCCCTGACACTTCAGCAAAACATACATTGGGACCATCAGCAAATCTCTTATTTTTCAGCTCACACATTTGACAATTGGGATGAAAGTATCACGCTACAAAGATTTTCAAGCTCAACTAAAGTTTCTGGATCTGCCCTAGGCAAAGGAAGCTTTGTAACATTTGCTAATTTTACATTATTGCCCAATATTTGACAATAGTTGAAAAAGATTCTCCCATCAATTTTGGCCTGGAAATAGACCTCTGTAAATCAGATACCTTTTAAATTAGAAATAAGCACCAGACTCAGGGCTTCTCACCACTTTTGTAAATTGCAATCACAGCAGATCAAATCACGTCCCAATTTAGGCTCTGTTGAGCTGAATATACTTGGAGGTAAATTTGACCCTGTACTACTTTATGCCAACCAGTTCATTAAAGCTATAAAATTATGTAGAAAAGGTAGAATTATCCAGACCATGAAACATATTTTCAAAATCAACCAAATTTTCAAAGCCAGAAACGGAGGAAGATAAATATTGCTGTAACTATCTAGATAAATATATACACATGAATGCTTCTCTCCCATTCTGGAAATGCATATGTGCTTATGATAAACACATGGGGTGCTACTTTCAATCAATAGGTCTGTTTCTGGGCTTAAAATGAGGCATTTGTAAATTTGCAAGATCAGGCCTATAGTGTGTGCGAGTGCATGTGCACACATATGTGGAGCAACAAAGACTGCAGCTTGATTAGAAGTTCTGTTCTGTGCTCACTCTTTTACTTAACATCTGACACGTGGAAAAAAATGAAGCTAAATGCCCAGCCAGCTCTGATAGTTCCAAGCCATTATCTGCAGCCTGAAAAATCCAAACCAAACCACACCACTTTTTCACTTAATATATGAAGTTGATATGTATTTTTTTTTTTGGGGGGGTGGGGGGTGGTGTTCTGATTTTTTTTTCTGGTGGAGATGCCTTCTTTATATAGTGTCAACATGACAGCAGGAGTTCTGGTTTGCTGTAGGTTGTATGACTGACAATAATATTCTCTGAAAAACATAGAGGGGAGTAACTGGTGACTCGGAAAATGTATGGATGCCTACTGACACGATTATGTAACGAAACACGAAGTCAAACGGTGGCATGCTTCTATTAATTGTAGATGATAGTAATTAATTTTCACTGCAGTTGCGATCATGTAGCTGCTTTCAGAAGAATCCAGAATCCCCTTCCAGGAAAGTGTGAAATTGCATCTGGGTTCTGCAAGCTATGAAAGACTATATATATATAAATTTTTTTAAATAAACAAAAAAGAAAAAGAGGGAAAAAAAAAAAGAGAAGGCTGCCTTCCTTGATATTGTACTTTAGAAGGGAGGGGGGGGAGCAAAGGGAAAAAAGAAAATTATAATTGTTTTCTCTAAGGCTATTATCTAATGCAAAAGCAAACAGTCTGACTGGAAATCAGCTAACAGAAGGGGATTAGAGAGTAGATCTGAGAGTGGCTTGATTTCTAGCACTGCTGTCTCTTCACACAGTGATGAGACACAGGCAGAGCAGCCAGGAGCTCTCCAGATGGCTAGAGAAAGTGTTTGTCTTGGGTTACTGCAGGGCAGTCTGGACTCTTAAAGCCGGGGAGGCATCATTAGGGAGCAAGTTAGATGTCCACCCAGTAAAAGCCAGCGAAAGAAAGAAAGAGTAGGCAGGCTGCCCGAGAGGGACCGCGCTCGCCTATTGTTAACATATACTTGACCCCCACTAACCCCCTCACGACACAGATGTCTCCTACCTCTATCACCTCCCACTGCTTTAAGCCCTCCCCCCCTGCACCTGGGTAGCGAGGCCGGGCCGGCTGCTGGCAGTATGCTGCCTGCCGCGCGCGCTGCCTGCTAGCGGGGGAGCCGGGCGCAGCGGCGCGGCCTCGTTCGGCTCGGCTCGGCTCGGCTCGGTACAGCACCGGCGCGGCACGGCTTCGCCGGGGGCAGAGCTATGCGCTGGATGCCCGGAGACACGCAGAGACCCCGCCACTGACAGCGGCCGCTCCCTGCGCTCCACAGCACGGTTGTCTTGCGGCGGCAGCAACACGGAGAAGGACCTGGGCATTAACTATCTCGACTTGGAGACTTTGCTTTATTTTTGGTTCTTGTGCTTTCCCCTGGAACCAGTAGTCTCTCCTGAGCTGATCCTCCTTTAAAAAAAAAAAAAAAAAAAAGAGCGAGAGAGAGAGGAGGAGGGGGAAGAGCAGCTGGAGTTTCTCCTCAGCTCGTTTTGACTTTTGTGGACGTGGATCATCTGGACTGGGAAGGGAAGCCGCGCTGCGCTGCTCTCCCCCTTCCCACCCCCTCGCCCCTCCAGCAGCCTGGGCTGCCGGCTCTCCCCCGAGCAGGACGGGAACTTTTATTTGCAGCTCGCAGCCCGTGGCGAATGGTGGGAATCTCCGGTCCGTTGCAGTGTGAGTACGGGGCGCGGGCAGGGCGCGCTGGGGCGGGAGGAGATCGAGCCCCTTTTCCATTCCCTTTCCTCCTCTCCCGTAGGGCTCGCCTGGCTCCGAGGGGCTCCCGTGGCTTTAACCAAGCCCGACGGAACGGGGCTGCCTGGCGAGGTTAGCTCTGCGTGCAGCTCTTGACCCGCTGTCCCCGCCTCGCAGATTCGCGCCCCGAGTATTTCTCGAGAGCCCAGAAGCCAAATAACCTGGTTTTGCAGAAAACAGCCCTCCCAAGCACGTATTTTTCATACCGTTGGGTTTCTGCCGGATTTAGGACTTGCCTGTTTTTTTCCTTCTTCCTCCCTCCTCCCCAGATCACAGCTAGCCAACGTGAGTCGGAGTGTCTGAAATATTTCTGGTGGGATTTTCGTTTTGTTTCATCGGATTATGATGTAGCATTGGCAACATCACTTCAGGCTGCTTTGCAAGAAATATTTCAGGCGGTGCACATCGTCTTGAGCTGCATCGCGATCTTGCTACTACCTTGTTTCCTGAAAGGACAGGGAACGTTAGGAATTATATTTCCAAAACTGCCATACAGTGTAATCATGTCAGCTCGCCAAGCTGAGCTGAGTGGTTTGATTCCATAAATTCATCATCGATAAGAGAGATTGGAAGGATGAAAACCACTCTCCCGGCCATTCGGACGAGCCGTTGACTTTTGGTTAGTTCAAGTCCTTTTGTTAGTGCCAAAGTTGAGAGATTGGGCTAAAATTTGGTTAAGGTTAGGGATGGACTTGCCACCCTAGCAGGAGCACTGGTGACTCCATGACACGTTAATTTATGGAGGAGTTAATTTATAGAGGTCTTACTGTCCCCTGCTCTCTCAAATATTGATGAGAAACTGAAAGTAACTAAGGACGCGGCTCTCAAACTGCTCTTGCTCCAACCAGGGCTAAAATGTGATTTCCTTCAGTTCACTGAGTTGAAGGGAAGGGAGGGCGAAGGTAAGAGGCGCTGGGGCAGCCTCCGCCGCCTGCCCCCGAATCGCAGCCAGAACTCGGCGCCACAGGACTGCCCTGCCCGGCCGCAGCCCGGAGCTCCCCACCACCGCCGCGGTGGGGAAGGGACGCCTGGAACCCCTTTGGGTTTCTTTGGTGGAGCAGCGGCGGGTCTCCAGATGTGCACGCAGCAGGCTCTGCCAGTCACCCCCTGGTACCTCTGCCCTGCCCCGAGTCACAGCAAGGGTAGGAGCTGTCGCGCAGGCTCCTGGCAGTGCCGTCTTTGGAGCCGGCAGCTGCTGCTCGCAGGTCGCTCGGCGCGGCCCAGAGCGGCTCAGCCCGCGGCAGCCAGCCTGCCTTCCCTCCGCAGCTGCTCGCCTTCCCCCTGCCAAGCGCAGCAAGGCTGGACGCGTCTGTCTTGACGCTGCCGGAACGTCTCCAAGGTGCACTTGCACGGTGCGTTGTGCACAGCTGCGGACTCGCCTTTGCAGGCAGAGCAGGACGCGGTGACGGGCATAGGCATGGCATAGCAGGGGCTGGGCAAAGAGAGGCATGGACCTCTCAAACGCAGGCAGCGGGAGCTGCCGTGCTGTCCGTGGGAACACTGCAAGTGCCAAACATTTGGCTATAGGCATAGCCCTGACGGACTAGAAGGATGTCTTCTGAGTCTTGGTATGTACAGCCAGGCGTTTCCTCCAGCAAATATTCGTGTGCTTAATGTAACGCTGACCCCTTTAACTTTTAACATCGCTTCCCCTAATTAATCTGTTCAGGCCCCAGACTTAAATGGCTGTCCACAGCTGCTGCAAATTGATTTATCCCCTGATGGTGGTCCGAGTTGCTGACCAAAGCAGGATTTTTTTTTTTCCTCCCCCCTCCTCTTCCCCATTTTGGGTCTACTAATCTGTTTTGACTTACTTCCTACTTACAGTAATGCTTTGCATGCTTTTTGAAGGACTTGGAAAATATTTTCTTTTGACATGTAGCTAGAAACATAATTATTGTATTTGTAAACACAATATGTTAGGGCGAAGGGCGAATATAATTTATTTAATTATGCTCTTGTAGCCTTACATTTCCTTCTCCATTTCTGCATCCTGACAGATGCGATGGAAAGTTTAAATAAGCAACTTTGTTAACGGTAGTTTGAGGCGTGAAAGACATTTTTAGACTTGGATTCTATTGTCCAGGTTTTCTGTTCTGCTTTTCTGTTAACGGTTTAGTGAATTCGGATAGCCGAGAGGATTGAAACTGGTTTCTAGTGGTTATTAAAGCTGATGCTTGACCTTTCCATGAGAAGTCTGAAAACCTCATCCAGTTTGTTCTGGGCTGATTTCCTTAGGAAATCCAGTATGATCAGGGAATTTCCTTCAGCTCTGCTGAATGTTAAAAAAGTTAGTCTATCTTGTTTATACACCCTGGTTTTAACATTAGGTGGTTCTGTGGCTCCTCATCGGTAGGAAAAAACAGTACAGATCTGACTATGGCTTATTCATAATGGTACGAAAATATGTGAAAATATGGAGCTGGCTTTAAAGGCTTTGTTAGGTGTGAGAGATACATTGTAGACTAGCTGCAGAGGATTTTAATTAGGAAGTTACACTTTATTTGATAATTGGCAACTTTTCTAATGTCAGTTTTATCCTATCTGGACCCTTAATATAGCTGCCTGCACTTTCAATTTATGAGCCATTTTTCCTTGCTGTCATGGGAAGCTCAACCATGCAGCAGCACAAGAAAACCCCAGACCCCACCAATAACCCAACCCACCCTTAAATCTGTTGATGTCTCTGGCAAACTGGAGCCAGGCGGAGGCGTACAGGAGATGATGGCAGGACTTCTTCCTTCGGCCCCACGTTTGCAGGAGGGTGAGCGGCTGGGTTGAACATGCTGTAGGAGACAAGAACCATTCTGTTTGTAATGGAATGCAGACAGCAGTGTTAGGTCACTGCTTCCTGGCAACTGCTGCACAAGTTGTTTTTCTTCAAAGGCTTTGAGCTTTTAAATAGTTTCCAAAATCTTTTTAAGTAAAACGTTGCCTTCTACCATTTTTGACCACCTTAATGTTAACTCGTTTCGTGCCCAAATAATGGACCAGTAAAACATCACACGGTGTCTCTCATCTGTATACGCTTAACACTCTGTATGCCTGTGTGCACATGGAGTTTTATACTGGAAGTATTGTTTATAGAATAATGGGGAGAAAAATAGCTCCACCTGGAGTGCTGGCCAGTGGCTAGTCGGTTCAGGACATTCTTCCCTGTCAAATCCTGTTTCTCACTTCTCTGAAATGAACTTCAGACGACAGGCGTTGAATGCGAAGCTCACTTCACTGAGGTACTGTGCAGACTGCAAACTCCTCGATGACAGACACTTTGGGTGAAACGGGCATCTGCTTTGGGGTTGATGGGAGAAAGGGCTTACTTAAAATTGTCATTTTCATCTTTCAAATCCACTTGCCACAGTCCATTACCATTAAATCTTTAGCTAATTGAATAAGGATATTAGTATGTTGCTATTGCCAGAGCTTCAGATATTTTGGATTGGGGGGCTAGGGAGAAGAGCTTGCTTCTTTGTTCTGTAGAAATTTAAGTTGCATGCAGAGATCAAGAAGCCTTATCAGCTGAAATAAAACGTGACTTTCGTGTTGTGAAGGGGTTATTTCTCATGGCTTGGCTACAGAAATGTAAAAAGAAAATGATTAATGAATACATTAAGAAAACTTTGATCCCTGTAGTCAGTACCAGACAGCTCTTTTTTCATGCAGCCCTTAATAGAAATCTATAATATTTATAAAAGTTCAAACTGACACTGAATTTAGCATAAGTAGTGAGAGTGTATTCTTAAAGCATTGGCTTCCAGATTACATTTTCTTCACCTTCTTTTCACGTGAAAGACCTATATGAGTTAGTTTCAAAACGGAACTTTTAATGTAAAGGGTCTTGGTTTTCAACATAGATGTTCCTTTGTAAAGAACTGCTTTAAAATCATGGTTGCTGTGTTCTTATTTACTATAAACTTGATTAATATATGGTAGGATAAAGACATCAGGAAATAATATACTGTGTGGTTTTGTGGATAAAGAAAAATGCTCAGCAGATGTAAAATCAAAGTCCCTTTAAAAGGCTTTTTTGTTTTCCACCAAAAAATTATTTTCATCTGAAAGACATTGACTTCCATCTTCCTTTCTTTTTCTTTTTCCTGCCATTGATATGAAAGTTTCTAAATAGCATTTAGAGAACAGTGGACATTTTATTAAAGTAAACATTAGTTCAGTATAATGGAGGTAATTGTAAGTGATAAGAGCAGAGCAGGTTATCTGTGTGTTGTTTAAACAGAAGGAGCTATTTTGCACCATTTCCAGTAGCCATCTGTAGAGGAGAAGGGTTTGCACCTGTCTGTCCACACTAATTATAGATTAGGTCCAAAGAAATGAAATTCGAGTAGGCTTTCTCTTAATGAAATCCATAGTGATTTTATTGTAAATGTTTTGTGTACAGACAGTGATGGTCGGGCTGTGAGTAAAATAAATTGCTGTATGGCTGTCATGTACTTGCAGTTGTAAAGCAGGATCCTGCTACATTAACAAAGGTGCTGAATAAAAATGCAGTGCTCCATTTAAGTCCTAGGCTCCAGTGGTGGCTTTAGCTAGGCTTAGTCAAAAGGGTTCACTGTAAGCACGGTCTCTTAGGGGTATGTTTCAGGGTAAACATCTTGGTTACCATCGCTACTTTCGTGTCAAGGTGGTCCCTTGGCTGAAATATTATTAGGTAGAAGTGGTTCCTTGTTAAATGTGTACACATGTACGTGCAGGATGTGTCACAAGTAGTTTCTCTGGTTTAACACTATGTTGGTAAGGGAAAAAAAAAAGAAAAGTGGAAAGAGTGCAAAATGCATTCTGCAGTAAAAGGTCACATGAATTTCTACCACATCTGTTTACAGTAATTATGAACATAATTAACATAAGAATTACAAGTGAAGTAATGACAAGCTGAGCGATGAGATATTATGCCATAATGGTCATATGTTGGAATTCTCACATTATAGCACACTAGAATTCACATATTCAATGCAAGAAAGAAAATGTTAGATTTTTATCTGTTTTAATGCTTCAAAACTTATCTGCCTGGGGCAGATGGACTTCACGCTTTATAGGAAGGTAACCCATTATTAAGAGAGAGTCAGTTGAAATTAAGATTTCTAGCCTGCAGCTTGGACTTTGAGACAGCTGTGCTTATGGAACGCCACTTCTGTTCCACATTTATACTCTGATTGTATTTATTTTATTAACACACATTGATTTATTTGAAAATCTGAGTGTTTTTGCAGCAAACCGTTTACATGAGAAAGAATCCTGGATTAGTTTTGCTTTAGAGAATTGTGATACGAGCAGTAAAACTGCTTGTGGGAATGGCCAACACAGACACAAGACACACATGGTGGTGGCTCTGCAAGATGAGAATCTGATGGATCATAAATTAGTTAACGAAATGCTAAGTATGTATTTCAAGGGGGGAAAAATGTAACAAAAAAATAGAGCAATGTCTCATTTGTACATAGTATTTTGAAGGAACAGATGCAGCAGAGAGAGCTCTGTGGTGCCTTGCAGGTTGAATGAATTAAAGACACTTTTCTTTTAGAAATGCACAGAACATACCATTAAGTTTAGGGTGGGGGGTGGTGGTGGGCTAAGGTTTCAAGTGAGTCGACTAACTTTTGTAATATGACCTGTCTGATTACCTCTAAATATGGTTGTCACACAACTGACAACTGTGAGGAAGTGGAGAGGGAGAAGTGGTTCTTCTTCAGGGTAAAAATACTGGCTGAGGAATGCATGGTAAATGTGACATGTGAAAATCAGTTTGCTTTCATAAAAAAACCAAAGCCTTGGTTTTGTGCTAAAAAACCGCCAAATTGCTGTCTTGTTCTAAGGCTAAACATATAGAGTGGTTTCTGAAAAATAATAATAATCATAAATTACCTTGTGCTATGTCTCAGTGATACCAAGAGGTTTTCACATTATTGGATTAGTGGAGGATTTGTGACAGACCCCTTTTTATCTGACATTCATTGCGGTGACACGATTTTCACACACACACCCTTCCCCCATCTAGGTTCTGGTTTTCACTTTGTGTTACGTGTCAAATTCCCTTTATTTCTTTTCTTGTGGAAAAAAACTGCTATCTTGGACAAGTGATTTTGGAGGGAATTCTGAGCCAAACAATGCCTGTCTCATTGCAGCATGCTGTCATTGTCCTCATACCAGCTTTCCCGGTGCTCCTCCTGCAGCTGTGCAATGGGAACACTTCCTTAACAAATAAATGTTGATTCTTAAGGAGAGACATTTTAAAAACTTCAACAGCTGAGCACAGAGAGTTCACTTGGCAACCCGATGCTGGTGTAGCCATTCTGCTGGCTGTGCTCATGGTAGGCAGGCTGGGCTGCTTTGCTGCCTCCCCTTCCTATACCTCAGGATAATCTAGTCTCTATGATGAATCCCATCAAAACAAACCCTCTGTTTTCTCAAAAGCTGAACTGTTAAGTGTAGGCACCTAGTCTGGCTCATATTTCAACCTGTAATGAATGATGCCACTGCGTGTAATAGCAGCGTATAGACTCGTCTGCCATTGGCAAGGCTGAGTGGGTCGGATTAGGTCAGGACTTGGCCTGACCTGGAGCTTGTACATCTCTTGACCATGCTGGACCAGAAAATTTCCGAGCCAGGAACTTTCTGGGCCAGGAGCCATCGCGTTCTGTGGGGGATGCAGGGATGGTCTGTGGAAGTGGAGGTGTGTTCAGGTGAGGGAACCCTGGAGAGCCGGCCCCGTGTTCCCTTGGGTCTCTGGAAGGGTCTTTGTCCCGGAGACGTTGCGGAGCAACTTTCAGGGCCGGAGCCGGCGGAGACATCTACCTGTTCAAGGCAGAAGCACAGGGCAGGGCACGCAGGGAGCCGCCGCCTTCTCACCCGGTGGGCGGCGCGGAGGTGGCGCCTCTCCTCATGCCGGGCGCGGCCTCCCCAGGGACCCCGGGCCCCGCCGCGCCGCCCCAGCCCCACTCCTTCACACCCACCGTGCATCCTCCGGCCTCCGCCTGGGCCGCGCTGATACCGTAATCGCCCCGATGCACACCGCTGGCCCGCTCCCCCGGCGCCGGCGGGGCCACGGAGGCGCGATGTGCCGTCCTTGCGCCGCAGATAAGCTGCGAGGCGTGTAAGGCGCACAAAGCCCGGGCCGCGCCGGCGCCTCCCTCCCTGCCTCCGCCGGAAGGTAATCTCCACCCGCGGTTCGGGGAGAGGCAGGCAGGCAGGAGGGGGGACGCCCCTCGCCGCCCGGCTCCCTAGACGCTGTACCAGTCGATAGGAGCAGGGAGAAGTGAAGATGTAACCTCTTATCTGCCCCACGTAGCGGGCGGAGGATTTACAGGCAGAGATTAGCTGGCAGGGAGAGGGGCTCTGCCTTTTGTTGTGCGTGGGGCGGCCGCGGCCTGGGCGCTGTCTGCCCCCGCCCCTGGGCCGCGCCGGGGGGAGTAGGGAGGGGCTCGCTCGCCGGGCTCGCTGTGGGGACGGAGGAGGTGGCCGGAGAACAATAGGTTCCCGAGGGGACCCTGCTTTAAACGCAGTGGCGGGCGGAGGAGAGCGACTTGTCTGGGTGTTCTGGGGGACGGGAGGAAGAGGAGCAGAGGGGGCGGGAGAGCCGGGCGGAGTGGCGGCTGGGGCCAAGGTGAAGCACGGAATTCTTCTGGCTGAGCCGGGCTTGGCGTGGCGGTTCGCCTTCCCACAAGCCCGGCTTTCCCGTCTCGGGTGCTGACAGGAGCGGGCTGTCAGGTCCCGGCGTGCGGGCACCCCCTTGTCAGTGTCGGCGTGGTTTCAGTGCAGGCTCCTGGCTTCCAGCATTCCCGTGGAGGATGGCAGCGGTTTTTGGAAAAGTGACCTCCCTTCCCCCCGCCACCCACCCTTTTTTTTTGTTTTTGTTTAATTTATTTTGGTTTGTTTTGGTTATATGTTTGTGTGTGTTTTTTTTTCTTCTGGTAGTTTTTTTGTGTGTTGGTTTTTTTTTTCCCTTTTGATGGTGATTTTTTTCCAGTCCTCACCAGCTGAAGACCCTTGATGACTAGCATGCTAAGTGTGTGCTCGCACGCCGCTTCAGCAGAGGGCTTTATCAGCGAGCATATCTCAAAGCAGCGTTGAGCAATCACCTTTAAAATATATTTAAAAGTTTGAAATATTTATATTGCAGTTTCAGGTTGTCAGGTGTTTGCGCAGATGGATATATAGATATGAGCTGGTAACTGAAAGCCTAATTAAAATTTGTTTAAAGCCAGGGGGGCATGTATTCTTGTTGACAGCACCAGATCGATAGGGTAAGACAATAGAGCCCCATTATTTTACTTCCATTGACTGAACATATTGACATTTCAGGTTTGCGATTGCCTCAGTGAGCATGATGAAACACTGAAATTCACGAACCAACTGTCTGGAGTGGCACATGTATTACTGTATGTCATCTCTGCCTTCAGGTTACCTTATCACTGAAGCAGAATGGTAATGGATGGCAGCGTAGTACTTCAGAAGGGTTAGGGCTCTATCAGTTAAGAAGCTGACACATAGCGGGCTTCAGGAGTGTCTTTAATTACACCCAGAATTATGTACAAGGGAAGATGGTCCTTGTTACCTGCTGCCGTGCTTCAGAGTTTACGGGCTCAGAAGCTGACAGGATAACAAGGTACTTATGTTTCATATTTTATATACATGATACTGTAAACTTTTGCGGGAGCCCAAGGACCTCTGATTGTGCTGTTTGCATGCTTGTGATGTTTGCCAGTGGCAGCATCTCAGCCTGGTCTTGATCCCAAGTTCCAAAGCACCTGCTAAACCTTCTCTCAGTCTGAAGACTGCAAAGAAAACAAATAACTTTAAATAAATGCATTTTTAATCTCTCCCCCTTCAGCATGCTCCATTGACAATGCTGAGAGAATTCAGTGCAGTGAGACTGTAGCAAAGTGGTATGTACACGCACACACACACACGTTCTTCCTTAGTATAAGCACTGTAGAGAGAAATATCCGTGCAATATGTGTGTCTGTGTATAATTGTATATATGAATTGATACAATTGCATATAAATGTACAAATAAAGTAAGCCCCCCTGGCTGCAGAATGTACAATGTGTCTTCTTATTTCAAAGGCTTTCAGATCTTCTTTAAAATCTAGCTGACTGTAGAATGAAACTCATCAGGGTTAGGCAGAGATGGAGATGGAAATTAATTTAAGGCAGACAAAGAGCTAATATGAAAGAGCCACTAGTGATTTAACGAATTTTTTAAAGTAAGTGTAATGAAAATATAAAATGCGTTCTGAGTGTGCCATCTACTCAGCAATTGTTGCCATCAAGTGGACTGCTGATGCCCTTTAAGATGGTAAAAAGAAAACTAGTCCTTTATACCATTTTCATGAAAATGGTTAGGTTTCTGTTTGATCAGCAGGTGCTGTTGAGATGAAAGCCATGTGTAAATTTTCAGAAGGCCAAAAGTGTCAATTCAGAAAAGGAAAGTGATAAGAGAAAATGCAATCAGTTTTCCTGTTTTCAATTTGTGCAGGATTTGAAGAGCTGTTTTGTTAAACTGCTACATCTGCTCCAATATGAATATTGAACTACTTCCACTAAAAATAACACCCTATAATTTGGAAGCCATTGCAATCTTTTGTTAATGCAAGTGGGTTATTTAAAAAAAAAAACAACACAAAAAACACCCCACAACAAAACCCCAAAAAACAACTATTCTGAAAAATCTCCTGCCTGATGTGCGTTTATCGGCACTTTTATCTTCAGCAGATAAAATGGCATTATGCAATTAGGAGCGTATCTGTTTGGACTGTAAAAGTGGCACAGGGTAGCTGCATGTCACTGTGTTGGTAAATGGATTAAACTTGTACTTTTATTTTATTAATAAAGCATGATTGTAGCTTAAAATGATGAGTGACTGCTTCCCCATTGCAACAGTACAGCTCTACCTACTAGTAAGGACCTTGTGCAAAGCAGAGGATGTGCAGTGTGACAGAACATTTGGCTCCTTTCATCCCTGCTATACCTGCAGATCTCCAGTTTAGGCTCATCAAGGAGATTTTAGTTGATGGGGCTTTTTGAGTAACTTTTTCTGTGGCAAATGGAAGGATTAAACCAGGCTTGAACATGTATATACAAAAATACTCTGTGCTGTGGGGCTGCTAAATCTGAGTGAGATTTTATGAACCTGGCAAGCACAGCATTGGTAGAGCATAAATATTCTATCAGAAACATCTCCAGAGAAAATAACAATATTGCTTTTTAATTAAAAAATATCTAATGAAAAGGGGGTATGTTTGTTCAAATTCTATAAATAAGGATGTAAATGAAGAAATGATAATTTGCTGTTGTATCTATAGAGCCTTATGTACATAAGATGAATAAACATGCAGGATAACAGGAGGTTTTACTTCTGTATTTCAGCAGAGAGAATTGCCTGATTTTAATACCAGAATGGATTTGAGCTCTTGGGTCCTGATCTAGTAGTCAGGAACCGAGTTAGTTTTGGCAGGTGTCTGCATGGGAAAGGACGTTGCTGACGCTTCTGTTTGGTTTTGCAATTGGCTTTTATAAAGCTTTTGACCCCCCTAAGGGGGATTTTCCTTCAAAAAGATCTACATATCAGAAATAATTAAAGTTCACTAAAGTGAAATTTAAATACAGGATGGATTCTGTGTGAGATGCATGCGTTTGGTAGGTTGAGTAGGAGTCTGTGGCACGTCAACTTCCGAGTTTCTGTTTCTAAACATACCTGTATGCGCACGTGTGCGAATTGATGTTGACTGGCAGAGGGATGATTATTTATACAGATTTTATCCGAAAGTCTGCACTCCTGAAACATAACAAAAAGCCTCCCTCCCCAGAAAATTGTTTACATCCTGTGACAGTCACTAGATTCAAATCTTCTAAACATGAACGTTGTTTCCTTTCCTCAAAACCTTCTTTTCCCCAACAAAGCTAACCCTGTTAAACCTCACCTTCTGTGGGACGTATACATAGTTCTAGACATATGTAGGAGAAGTAAATATTACCAAACCCACGGCCGACGGGGGCAAAATGTCTGTAGCCTTAAATAGCTTGTGAGAGCTGCCAACAGCAGGAGCTGTGCTGGGGAGTCCTACCTCGCCTGACCCGGGGATGTGAGAGCCTTGAGGAGCCTCCTGTTAGTGCTTGATGCTTGCATGGCGCTTTCTGATCACAGATACTGCTAAGGAAAAGCATTGTGGTAGCATGTTAGTGGAAATACTGTGATGCTGTCTACCTGGAGAGTTGTTAAACTGAGGGAGTTTCTGCCTTGGCCATCGAAATTTATTTATTTAATTTATTGGGGGTGGGGGTGGTATTTGCTGTTCCTATTGAATACCTGCCATATTTAATTCCAGTGGTTGTGAATGGAAATGTGAATATGGAAGGGGATTCTTTCCTGTTCCCTCTCATTTTCTGTAACACATTTTGGGATGCCTGGTAAGGAAGGGTGTCCAAGATACTGAAAATGTTTCTGAATGCACATGGAGAGTTTAAAAGAAGCTCAGCAACTTGGTTTTGTTTACATGTGGCTTTGGGGCCTGTGCAGTATGGCAACCTACTTTTTTTCCAGTCTGAGTTATTTACTGAAATTAGTTATAGTAAAAGTGCAGTCGATTTGTATAGCACTGCACAGCGATGCTATTCCTGAACGATCCCAGATTGCAACCTGCTGATACAGGATCTCCATGGGATAGTTCATGGTCTTTTCCAGTCATTTCAAGAAGGTGTTTGGTTCATTGCAATGTCTCTGTCCATCCAGACAGGTAGAGGATAGTGCTCGCAGTAAAGTAAATATCCAGATTTCATGGAGGATAATAATGGATTCTTTGGGAAATTAGGTTGCAGTCTGGAAAGACAGAAGACTCCACCTAGTGGAGTGGAATTAATCTGCACAGAGTGGCAGATCATAAAATAGATACTATTTATGAAAAGCTGTGTTGGTGCAGTGAGTAAAAACCAGGAATTTGGTGAGTGTCTGGGGAAACAGTTGCATGACCGTTACAAACTGTACAAGACCGTAGTTACTTCTGTAGCTCTGGGAGGCTTCTGTGTGGTTGCCTTGTTGGATGTTAATGCACAATTTGCATAAGTAGTAGTCATTATCAGTAGCCATTTTCTGTTGTGGTTCCTTTTATTTGGAGACCTGCTGGCTGCATTTTTTGATGACTGATGATGACTATGCAGGTGCCCCTTTTGCTTGTAGCCCAGGTGTCATTTTAAATAGCTTGGGTAAAAAAAAAAAACCCTCCACAATCCAATCCCCAAAACTTCTTCACCTTTCCCATAATTATTTGTTTTCCAGATTACATTATCTGTGTTTTGTTTCTTTCACTTCCGTAACATCTGTATCAAGATACTGGTTCTTCATGCTGTCAGGACAGGTTGGGTGGCATGTTGAGTGAATTTGTGTATGCCTTCTGGTAGTCCCAAGATTTACCAATGTCTGTTATGAAGCATCAGATTTTCTAGGGTTGTGTACTTGTGCTTTGTTTTCCTATTGGTTTGGGCATGTGTGTTACTGGGATGTAATACAATGAATTTTAAAGCCGGGATGTGAATGAACACCCAGCTTGAGCAGCAAAGATACTGTCCTGAAATCCTCTTGGAAAATTCACCCCAACTTTGCATCACACGTGTTAGACAAGTTCAGGAAGAGAGCTGCCCCAGAGCAGCTCAGGCTTTGACAGAGAGGATGAGACTATTGCCAGAAAACAAAATGATTAGGATGCAACAAAGGAGACAGAATGATGCTGCTGCAAAGGGTATTTGGGAAGAGTGCTCCAAAGGAGTGCTTTCAGTGGCATCCAGGTGGGGTTTGTTGCCAGAGCCATTAAAGCATAGTGGTGCCAGAGAAGCCTGCCAAGAAATTTAGGGATAATGGCACCTGTGGGTGTGCTTTCAATGGATGGCAGTGCCAGGCTGATTTTTTATTTTATTTTAATGGTGGCAGTGCTAGAAGTATTTAAGGCTAGTGTTATAGAAAGGGGTTTAATGATTGAAGTCACTGAGTTCTAGGAACCATTAAGCAAAAGCTGTTTCATGACTGTACTATTTATTATTTTTAAAGCTTGTTGGCAAACCACTTAATGCTGGAAAAGCATCCTGCAACCTGTATTCACGCTGCTGCAGATGAGCAAGGAGACCATGCTGCTGATCTGAGTAGCCTAGCTTAGTTTCTGAAGGTTCTGTGTTTTTCGTGCATCATGATAGATTAATGCAACTCCATGGGTCACCACTGAATGAAAGTACAGCACCTCGGGTCTTCTGTGGTATTCACATACCCATTTCTGATTGAAAATGGTGTTTCTCTTGTCTAAACACCAGCATGAGGATCTGGATCTTGAGGCTTTCCGTGCACCTATTGCACTTCTGTGATCCTAGCTGTACTTTGTTGGATCGATTCTGAGACTTGGATCCTGATGCAGCTCTAATGACATTACCTCATGTAAGGTTAAGTGAGCTAGTTCAGGTCTGAACATGGAGTAAGTAATTCTCTTTTAGTTGTAAATGACAGACTTACCTGGCAAGACTTCCATATAAAGGAGAGACAAAGTCTATTCCTTCTGTTAACAATACTCTCAGAGCTTTCTATTGAGTCCGTGGGGCTGGGATTCTCAACTTCTGTATCCCAAGAGCTGTGTTAAACTTGTGTTTAAGCCAACTGCCTGCTCCAAAATTTTCCAGGGAAATGTACAGCTCTAGTAAATAACAGCTACAGTAAAGAGTGAATCAACATAAAATTTCCCTTTGACATTTTGAGATTTGCTTGTCCCATCCACTTCACATGGACAGATTTTGATGTTAACTTTTTCTTCCCCCCTCTTCCCCCCTCTTCCCCCCTCTTCCCCCCTCTTCCCCCCCTTCCCCCCTCTTCCCCCTCTTCCCCCCTCTTCCCCCTCTTCCCCCCTCTTCCCCCCTCTTCCCCCCTCTTCCCCCTCTTCCCCCCTCTTCCCCCCTCTTCCCCCCTCTTCCCCCCTCTTCCCCCCTCTTCCCCCCTCTTCCCCCCCTTCCCCCCTCTTCCCCCCTCTTCCCCCCTCTTCCCCCCTCTTCCCCCTCTTCCCCCCTCTTCCCCCTCTTCCCCCTCTTCCCCCCTCTTCCCCCCCCTTCCATCTTTCTGTCTTGTTTTGAAGTCCATGCCTAAACGTCACCTTCTCTTACAGATCTATTATTGGTTGCAATTGTTTTTGTTATCCCATAGCTTCTCTGGGAAGAGAAGCATGGATGGGACCTCAGTGACACTGCCAGAGCAAGTCATCAGTGTCGGTGTCTGCTCCCCAGGAGGTCACAGGAAGCAGGTGGCCGTGCTAATTGTCCTCGCTCCCAACTCTTGTCCTTCCTGGAGGCAATTTAGAAGTGGTCAGGAAATGTCAGGCCTACTGTGTCCCCCCAGGTTCACTACTTCATGCGTTCATAATAGCGTGAGGCATGTGGCAGGCAAGGGAAACTGCGTAGGAATCTTCCCGTGCTTCTCGAGCTCTTTGACTACCTGGTTGGAAGGGCTGAATGCCACTGCTGCAAAGTGTGTTTAGGATTGTAGCTGGAATCCAGCAGAATAACAAAACAATTTTATGAAGCAAACAAAACCAATCAAACGAAAACTAAAAGGTATTTTCCTAACATAGTGTCTCTTTCAAGCTATTGCTAAAAGTGCTAGGTGAGAAAAACTACAAAACCTGACAATGTCTAGGAAATTATGATCCACTTCTAGCTGGTGAATGAAGGATGAGGAATGTAAATGCATTTCCTGCTTAGGCCAGTTGGGTTTTAATGGCCTTTGTTGCAACTGTACCACCCCTAGTCCCAGCCCTCCATGGCACTCACTGCAGTGCTTTAGAAGATCAGTTAGGGTCTTCCTACTTTGGATGAGCAGCTTCTTGACTGACTGCTTGGTTTTTTTAACAGAGAGGGTGCACAGCCTTACAGAATTACAGAATTAACCAGGTTGGAAGAGACCTCCAAGATCAAGTCCAGCTGATCACCCAACCCTATCTAATCAACTAAACCATGGTACTAAGTGCCGCATCCAGGCTTTTCTTAAACACCTCCAGGGGTGTTGACCTCACCACCTCCCTGGGCAGCACATTCCAATGGCAAATCTCTCTTTCCATGAAGAACTTCTTTCTAAGATCAAGCCTAAACTTCCCGCTGCACAGCTTGAGACTGTGTCCCCTTGTTCTGTTGCTGCTTGCCTGGGAGAAGAGACTAACCCCCACGTGGCTACAGCATCTCTCAGGTTATTGTAGACAGCAAGAAGGTCTCCCCTGAGCCTCCTCTTCTCCAGGCTAAACAACCCCAGCTCCCTCATTGCGCAGTTGCCTCGCTGCACGTGTCACAGCCAATGCTGTGAGCCAAGTTTTCAACTACCACTGATAGTTTTTTAAGTGTCTTTTGGAATGTATCGACTCAGGTTGGATATGGTGTGATCTGAGTAGGAAATATCATGCTAATTATTGGTCTGCCATATGCATTTTGGATGAAAATACTGAACTGCTCAGGTGTGTTCTTGGTTTTGCTGGGGCTACTTGCCTAAATAAGGTGGGCTGCAGGATTATGTGGCCGGTGAATCATGCTGCTTTCTGAATCACTCTTACAAAAATACCAGCCTGAAACGCTAAAAAATAATGAGTACCTTGTACTTGGGCTTGCATGTTATTTAAAGTGTAACATTTTAAAGTGGAATATTTCCTAAAATGTCTGCTTTAAAAAAAACACTCTGCAATTTCCCTTCAGAAGGGAAAAGGTGTCAGCGTTGTGGAAGAATATCTTGATTTTTATCCAGCTATTTGCTATTTAAGCTCTCCTCTTTTCAGTGCAAGGAGATCAGCTGACAACAGCAGCATCCAAATCATGTTTGCAGCTGGGCAATTACAGTAGACCCTAAGATCTGCGACTGTCAACCATAAACGCAGATGCCTTCAAAGTTGTGTTTTTCTTCCATGTGGAAGTCGTTGGCATGGAACAGATGCCTTCATTTTGGAGAAACCAACCTCTGGATATAATTGGTTCTCTTTTCCCTTGTCCTCTAGGGACAGACTCTCACAGATGAAATTAGATGAGAAGGGGGAAAAAAGGCAGAGGCGCACACACTCACACATGACATGAAGCAGGAGTTTTCAGGATCCCTCTCTGTTTTGTCACATGGAACTGTTTTACAGCTGGAAGATTTCACTCCTCTTTTTAGCACTCTACACACATGATGATGCTGCTATATGGAAAAATAAATGCAAATGTCTATATCTGGCCAGAGTTTATTATTAATCTAGGCATGCTTGTTTAGAAGTAAGACAAGCATATCCAGCCTGTTTTACTTTAGTGTTAAATGGTGACTTCTGCACTACTGATGCTGCAGTCTCAGAAATATAAAATTAAATGGCAGAAGAGACAAGATGGTTTAAAAAGCTTCTGTTGCAGCAGTGGAATCAAAGTATTTTCATCAAATAGTTTGCTAGTTGTTAACATGGGAAGGAAAAAGCAAGTAGTTGACTCCAAATTTCCCCTAGCACACAGGCATTCAGCACTTTTAGAGGAACTTCAGCAGAATGCATCTGATAAACACCTGTGCTGAGCTATTGCTGGACTCTTTGGGTAGGGTACCCAAGAGACTTTCTTCTTACTGCAGATACTAAAACTGGATGATTGGTAATGGAGCATAAAGGCTCTAAGGGAGAATCTGCCCACCCCTGTGCCCAGAGGCTTTGTCACCCTCTCCCCCCTCCAGTGTAACAGCTACCAAATCATTGTGCTTGATGGTATTTAGTACTATTAAAATAAATGAATACCAGCTTTGGGGTACCTTCACAGCGTCACTGTGGCAGGCAGTGCTGTGTAAAGAGCTGTGGTATCCTTGGGTAGGGTGGGTACTTCCAGGTGGAGGGTACAGCACGGATCAGAGACTGTTGGGAGGCAAACTACCTGTGCTGCTACCCAGGGACCTGGAGGTCTGTCATCTCTGAATGCTTTAGCTTTCTGAAGTTTTATTTCCCAGCTCTTTTTTATTTCCTTTCCTTTTCTTTTTTCCTTTCTTTTTCTTTCTTTTTTTTTTTTTAAACATATATTGCAATTTAATGTACCAGTCCTGTTCAGTCAGCAGGTATACAATTTATCTAGGCAAATGTAAATGTTCCATGAGTTGCCTGACAAGCTGTAAGAGTGTGGTTGCTTTGAGGATGCTTGTACCAGTGTAAGTAGGTTTCGTTGGCGGCACATTGATGACCTGCATTCTGAGCTTGATTTTTGGATTTTAATGGCAATTGCCATATTTTACATGAGGAGTTTGCTACTGCTGAGGTATTTCTCCTAAAAGTTGGACAGAAGTGTCACTAGCAACGGTGAGCTTGTTGTGGGTAGTTGGTAGAATGCCTTTTAGACACTTGATGTAACTGGATAGCTGCAGTAGGATGGCCTCCTTTGTTTCCCCTGACACCCCCAAGCTGCGTTGGGTAGAGGGTACTCACAGGGACTTCCAGCAGTTAGAAGGAAGCCCGAGGCAAACATAGCTTTGAACTTTTCTGAGGGTATCCTTTGGTGTAGGACTCCAGGTCTGATTTGCAGAAGGTAGCACAACAGCATGCTGCATCTCTAAAGAAACATCTATTAAGGACAAAATTTAACCAGAGAACTGCTTAGGTGATGAAGGGGTTTCTGGCAGTAACTGGGAACTGCTTGATTTCTTTTGTGGCTGATCCTGATATTTGTAGTCTTTACATCCTATTAATTCCTTGAAAGATAAGCTGATACAAGAATTACTTGCCAGGGCAAATGGCTCCTCTAAAAATCTTGGCTGGGGTTATATGCTCCTTCTCTCCACATATAAGATAAAAGCACTGTGAATATGAGGTTAACTGAATTCAAATAGAAGACTCTCTCGAGTTATTGCATTCCTTAGAAAATAAATACATTTCTCATATGGTTGAGATTGATCAAAAAAAGTATTCTGTGTGCCAGTGATTACATTCCCATCTGTGATTAAGGTTTTCTGTCTGCATCTGGTTTTCACATTATATTTCTGTAACAAGAATCCTTTATATGGCAGAGTTCACTCTCTGTATTTTCTATTAGCTGCAGCTTGAACTACTGCACGGATCGCAGATTTACACATGTGGTTTTCATTACTTCATACCATTGAGAAAAAGTAATATTTGTTTGGGAAAGTATGTTTTTCACAATTTCCATGGTAATACAACATGTTGATCCTTTTTTATAACACTCTTGTAAGGCTACAAATTGTTTGAGGCATTCTGCTTGCAGTGAAGTTCAGGCTTTAGACAACCCTGCGCGTGCATTCGAACAACAGCAGCAGCTGACAATTCAGGAGGCAAAAATACACTTAAAAAAAGGAGATTAGCGTGGAATGGGTATAGCAGAATGCATCCATCACATTGGAAAATGTGGCATGTAGAGAAAATGAACGTGGGGCCGAAACAAAGGAAAGAGTAGTAAGTTAAAATGATGTCTTCATTGTAGCCGACAGATGGGCACTGGTTTGGTTTTTTTCTGAGAACATTTTTTCCCCTTCTTCTTTACAGTAAGAAGTTTAAAAATCTCTTACCAGCCATGAAAACCGAGTGTGCTGTGCAGCAGGCACAAATACTGAATTGTTACGTTACACAGAACCATGGAATGGTTTGGGTTGGAAGGGACCCCCAAAGGTTGTCTCTACATCATTTAGCATATTTGATCGTAATTATTTCTAGTGGTCAAATTAGTCGAATTTAGCAAAACATGAATGCATCTTTACAGATGGCTGCTGTGTGCAATTCTGAATCCAAAATGTGATGTTCATTTAATGTTCCACTGTAAGTCCATATTTCAACCAGATTGTGCTATCGTCACTCGGTAGAAAACTTCATGTTTAAATGATCCCAGTGTAAGCGATGGAGCCACTTGGTCAGTGAGGGGTTGTTTGGCTTTTGGTAGGGGCATGAGTTTATGGTCATAAAGATCAGATCAAACAATGCCAACAGTTTAGGGACTGTTGTATATACATCAATGGAAATGTGTTATGCAAACATCTGCACAATTGGAAACCACATGATTCAGGAGAGGACACAACTGAGAGGTCAAGGTGTTGCTTATATAAGAACATGGTGACAGCTCAAGAATTTCATACAAAGTAAAAAATGATGTTAGAAAAATGGTTATTACACCCAAGTTGGAGAGTCCCAACCACATTTTGGAGGTTATTTTACAAACACCAAAGGTGGTTGTGTCATACTGAAAGCTTCACGGTTGGGCTGAGTCCTGCAGTCCCTCCATGCCTCTCATTTTCACTGAAATCAACAGAATTTTGGCTTATGTCAGGGCTGTGGGGTAATGTCCGACCACAAACAGGAAAGAAAGAACTTTGAGTGGTGAACTCCTTTGTTCTGTAATCTTAACTTTAACTGGGGAAGGTTTGTTTTGATTTGAAGAGGGTGCTTGTTAGTGGGAAAGATTGCAATTTCTAGCACAAACACAAATGTGATGTTTTGCAAATGCCCTTGGGCAATACATTTTTGCAGTAAGGTCTAGTCCAGGAGAGGGTTGGGGCTGAGTTCTCTGTTAGATGCATGCAGCTGCGACCAGATCCTTTTGCATGTTTAACTTTGTGTCCCCAAATACCTGAATAGTGGATTGGAGCATGTATGTGACTGTGTGTGCCTGGCTGTGGAAATCCTTCTGCCTTGACATAATTGCAACCCCCTGAAAAGCATATTAATGTCTTGGAAAAACTGACGATGCTGTAATACAGACTCCTACAAATGACAAAGTGCTTGTGTAACCCAAATAAACAGTTTTGGTAGGTGTTGGAGTGGGAGGGGAATTCCTTTTCAGAAGTGGGAGAACGATTTGTAAATACATCAATAGCTTTTTGATCTCCCTTTGTTTAAATGCGTTCTCTATTGTGACTTACCCAATCCAAATCAGCACAGTGATGTGTAATTGCAAGGTCTCTATTTTCAGTACCCATGTTCATTTAATAAATAGTGCTCTAGAGCTTCCTTTGAACCAGGTAAAGTATGTAATATTTTGTATTATATGAATGTATGTAATGCCAAACATTTTAACAGAATAAGCTAATAGTGTTTCATGGTAGAATACAGGCTGCCCCTACTTTGCTGCCCTTTGTGTGTCATAAACTGTTTTAAATGAGCAACTTCTGAAACAGCCTTTGTTGAAGAATTAATACAGTTTTAAAGTACTGCTTTCTATTAACAAAATATGGGTAATTGAGTCGGAATGATAGCATTTCTGTCTTACCTTTTTATTTAAGACTGCTATTATCATGCAAATGAAGGGGTGTGGTGCTTCAAACTACCTGTGATATGTGCTTCTTTTTTTTCTTTTTTCCTTTTTTTTTTCTTTTTTATTTTTCTTATATTTTTCTTTTTTTTTTTTTTCTTTTTTTTTCCTTTTCTTTTATTTTCTTTTCTTTTTCATTTGTTGTTGTCAATAGAAAAGATTGATCTCTGGGCTGGTGAACATAATATCTGTCCCAGTCAGAAAAGGGAAGAGGAAATTAGCAGAGCGGTTGGTGGAGAATGATATCTGTCAAAAGAAACACTTGGAGAGCACTGAGTTTAGTGATAGGTGACTGCCGGAAAAAGGGGAACTTTGAATTTTGTCAAGGTAAGGAACAGAAAAATATTTGATTTTGTAATGTGCATACCTTTTAGAAGTTATTTTCAGTATCTGTACCTTGCCTTGTAAACTGTAACTAAGAAATAAATCTTTCCCTTCAGCCGCTAAAGAGTCTGCCTAAATCAATGAAGGTGGTGTCATCCCTTCAGTGTCACTGAAGAGGAGTACAGCAAGGCCAATAAAATCCCTCAGTGATGACTTTTCTAGACCTTCCTTAGCTGAAAAGTACATATATGTGAAAATTGTCACTGTGGTTTTTGGTGCTATATGTGTTCTTTATGTTGCATGTCAGTGTTACATGGCTGGGCTATGAAAAGAGTTAGAATGTTCAGTTTCCTGAGCTGTGATGTGAATTGGAACAATATTTGCAACTGGGTGAAGGGAGAGTTGTAATCACTTTGGCAAACTGGTTGTGTTTGTAATTTAGTGGAAGCCTCTGGTAAACTCATTGCATTGGAAATCTGTGATAAATCTGACTGAGAATGGATATTTCTGCTGTTTTGTGCAAAGTCTTTTTTTCATACTGGAAAATTCAATATGCTATGGCAGAACAAAATTTCTAGATAACCTACAACCGTCATTCCAGTCTTTACTGCTGCTACCCTTTTTTCTCTTAAAATGGTTTGTCTAGATGGCAAGAAGCTACTGAACTGATTTGAAGTGCTTTCCACCACTTGGATGCTTTCTTTCTTGGTGCTGGAACATTTTGCCTGTGATGTGACTTTGCTAGAGAATGGTATCAAAACAAAAGGAAGAGTATCTGGGTAGTCTAGGCTGTGCTCTGGTTAGTTTTGCAGGCAACTAGGCCTTGATTGTATCACTTGTCACCCAACCCGTCATGCCAGAGCCCATGCTGCCCTGTTTGTGGGGAGTGGAAAGAAGATGGAGCCCAGCTGAGAGGAGACTCTGCACATCATGCTGTGGCAAGGGTCTGGTGCTGAGGTTTTGTGCACCAGTGTGAACGTGCTTTTAAAAAATTAAATCCTATTAAAAATGAATTTGCATTCTAATTCAACTTCCTAGCTCAGCTTAAAACAAGTAAATGCTTCTCTGGGACCTTCCTGTACACAGGCAGCATTGGAAAAGAGTGGATAATCTTTCTGGGCTGCTTCTTGCTTTTTTGATTTGCTAATGTAGCAGTGTATAGCTTCTGACTGACTCTTTTTTTCCCTACCTATAGCCTGTTTTTTTTAAGTGCTTGTGTAGCTTGTACAGGTGGCTGTTGGTGGGTTTCTTTTGCCATATGGGTCGTCATAAAGGATTTAAAAAATAAATAAATGTAAAACTAAAGATTTCATGCCTGAAGCATGCAGCGCTGGCATACTAATGGGAAGCTTATTGTGCTTTATTGCTGTCAGAGCACGTGCAAGATAATGGAAATTTCCTACAACTTAGGAGAAAGGCATGTTTCCTAATACTATTCATTTTTATAGAAAGAGGGAATTAATATGACTGAAATTCAATTCATCTTTATGAAGTCCAAATGATCTAGTTGTACTACTGAAATATTCATAAATGGGAGGAAACAGCACATGAAGCACTGGGCAAGTCAGGCTGCCCTGTATCACCTGGGTGCAGGATGTTTCTACTGTTGTGAAGTTGCTGTGTACCAAGTGATTCTCACTGTAGGCAGAGAGGGACCTGGGGGTACTGGTCGATGGTAGGCTGAACATGAGCCTGCAGTGTGCCCAGGCAGCCAAGAGGGCCAATGGCATCCTGGCCTGCATCAGGAAGAGTGTGGCCAGCAGGAGCAGGGAGGTCATTCTGCCCCTGTACACTGCACTGGTTAGGCCGTACCTTGAGTCTGTGTCCAGTTCTGGGCCCCTCAGTTTAGGAGGGATGTTGACTTGCTGGAGCGTGTCCAGAGAAGGGCAACGAGGTTGGTGAGGGGTTTGGAACATGAGCCCTGTGAGGAGAGGCTGAGGCTTGCTTAGCCTGGAGAAGAGGAGGCTCAGGGGTGACATTATTGCTCTCTACAACTACCTGAAGGGAGGTTGTAGACAGGTAGAGGTTGGTCTCTTCTCCCAGGCAGCCAGCACCAGAACAAGAGGTCTCAGGCTGCACCAGGGGAGGTTTAGGCTGGATGTTAGGAAGGAATTCTATACAGAGAGAGTGATTGCCCATTGGAATGGGCTGCCCGGGGAGGTGGTGGATTCACCTTCATTGGAGGTGTTCAGGAGGAGACTTGATGGGGTGCTTGGTGCCATGATCTAGTTGTTTAGGTGGGTTGGATTGGTTGGACGTGATCTTGAAGGTCTTTTCCAACCTGGTTTATTGTATTGTATTGTAACGCTGTGTAGTTTTCACCCTGATAATGAGGGTAATTCAGAATGGCTTTGTAGCTCTGTACAAGAGAAGAGTAATCAGTGGTAGTTCGCAATTGTTAGGTCTTTAGATTGGGCATTCTTTGACATTTACTTGAAATGGAGTGACTGGGTGAGGTACCTACATCTGGATGGATGTTTGTCACACATTCAAAAATTATAGCCTCACAGAGTCATACAGAATGGACCAGGTTGGAAGAGACGTCCAAAATTATCAAGTCCAACCGATCACACAGCCCCATCTAATCAACTAGACCATGGCACTCTAAGTGCCGCATCCAGGCTTTTCATAAACACATCTAGGGACATTGACCCCACCACCTCCCTGGGCAGCACATTCCAATGGCCAATCTCTGTGAAGAACTTCTTTCAAAGATCAAGCCTAAACTTCTCCCTGCACAGCTTGAGACTGTGTCCTCTTGTTCTGGTGCTGGTTGCCTGGGAGAAGAGACCAATCCCCACCTGGCTACAGCATCTCTCAGGTAATTGTAGAGAGCAATAAGGTCTCCCCTGAGCCTCCTCTTCTCCAGGCTAAACAAGTCTTAAAAGGCCAAGAAGTTAGCATTTCTCCACTCTGAAATTGGGATGAGTGATTAGAGATGAGGCCATCACTCCTGGAGCTTAATTTAATATGGGCTTCATGGTGCCCAAGGAGATTTGACTTGCTATTTGAAACCAAAATGGAATAAAGGCAAAATGAAAGGTGTTTGACTCTATCACCTCCTTGAAGCAGTGTCCTCTCATTGTATTAAACTCCCTTCCTATGCTTATGCTTTCGAGATCCCTTTTTTACATCCTCATCCATCTTTTGCTCTTGCAAACCCTTCCTGGTTTCCATCTTTCTCCTCAAAACAAGTGTTTGCTTAGCTGTGTATCTTAAAGACTACAGATTGAAAGAATAAGCCCCCTTCTAACACAGAGCAGATGCAGAAGGGGACGAGTGTATTATAGACAGTGAATTGTCGTTACACAGCTCACAATCAGATTTTCATCTGTTCATGTGGTGCACACCTGTGGCTTGCTGGTGTTGCTCTTGATTGGAGTGTGAGAGATCTTAATGAAAAACAAAGCTGGGCTGACAAGAAGAGACTCCAGGGCACACACAGGTTACTTCACATGTAGTAGGAAAGTGAAATCTGGAATACTCTGGTTTGGAGAGAATGCCTCCTGATGAGGGAGCGTGCCTGTGTGACTCTGCAAAGGAACCCTGGGCCCTGCTCCTTGCTGCCTTACAAGTAAAGCGTTTTTCTCTGTAGGTCAGGTTGATTTGGACCAGTGGAGAGCAGTGGCTGATTTCTCCAGCTTACTTTCTGAGTGAGCAAGAGTATCCTGGGCAGGAATCCAGCTTTTGAAGTACAAAGAAAATAACCCATAATCTATATAAAATGCTGGTGGATGGGGAAGGGAGGAAATTTGCAGGAGAATAACAGAGTTTGAGAACAATTGTGTTAAAAGCAGAATGTAAGGGGAGTGTGTGTGTGACATTAGTATTTATTTTAATTTGAAAATACGGTCCTTGAAACATTCGGGGTGAGCAGGGGACAAGCTCTCATGGTATGATACATTTATTAGTAAACTGAAAGCAAACACTCCAGCTAAAGCTGAAGTTCCTTTTTTCAAAGTGATTTGTTTTCTTTCTCCTGAGTTTGCAGAGTTTAGGTTATTTTTCTTTCTTTTTTTTTCCCTCCCCTTTCTTTCTTTTTTCCCTTTCTTCTTTTCCCCCCACTTTTGGTTATATGCTGTGGCTCTGATAACATTAATGGGCTTTGCCCCACATGGAGCAGCGAGTGTATTGTAGCACTGCTTACTGATCCCAGGTCAGTGTGATGCGTGAAATCAATTTATTTGAATCTCTTTGCCTGTATAGGAATTTGGCAGCGTGCCAGTTGTTTTCATTTAATGTTCTTTGTGTTGAACACAGGCAAGCAGGCATGCTTTTGTACTCCTCTTTCTTCTGGGCTCTTCTCTTTTCAGCCAATATTCCATTCTGTGGATTTTTTAGAAAGAACTAGGAATGTGTTACCTTTTTTTAAAAAAGAAAAAAAAAAGATTTTTGTTTAAACAGCCTTTAAAGAGCATAGAAAGTAGGTCAGTCACAGAGCAGCAGTCTGTGTAGGGGTTTCACTGCATATAGGTGGTAACACCTGCCTTTTCTTCTTTCTTAAATTTGGGGGAAAAGAGGGAGAAAACACTGGTCTGTTTGTTTTATGCTGCATCCTGTGATTTCTGCCATCTTGGAAGACAAAGGCTCCTCAATAACGATTAAATTGGGATAATTTTATTTCTTAATGAATGTGTTCATTGGGTGAATTGGACATCTTTTTCAAGACCTTTTTCATTTTGAGTGATGACCTTAGCCTAAGCATTCATTCGGGAATTCCTTGCCTCTTCTTTCTGCCTGTTCAATATTGTGGGTGTCTGGCGGAAGGACAGCTACCCCAAAATACCCAATGCTTGCCTTTTCCCCTTTTCATCGGCAAGCAGCAAGGCATGTGGAACAGAGCAAGTAATTTAACCATTTTTAAATGGAAAAAAAAAAGATAGATCAGGGCTAGACAGGAGTAGGTATTTCCAGGAGGATTTGCTGCAGAGCTCGGTGTGGGCCCCGTCGGTGCTCGGGGCGGTTCGTGCGGAAGTCGATCGGCAGAACCGCGGAGCCGCAGCGCAGGGGTCAAACTCGTACACATCAGCCCCGTTTCCTTGTTTAATTACCTGAAGAGCAAAACATCCAGGCTGGAAGTGTGTGAAAGCCCAGTATCTCGAGCAGCAGTTTGCGACATCCTGCAAGGCCAGCCCAGTCTGCCCGCACACGTCAGGGCGGGTTCCTGACAGCGGGCTATCTCTGCCGGGCCTGGGTTCCTTCCATTCAGGAGGCATTGTGTGGAACAGGGTTTGGTCAGGAATTTGAGGTTCCTGCCGGTTCTTCCAGCCCAGACAACCTTGTGACAGATAGGCCTGATTTTTAAAAATTGTTTTAATTATTATTTTAAATAATAATAATGAGACAAAAAAATCTGCTCTTTTTAGTCTTTTGGCATTGGTATAACACTGACTGAAACAAAACAGATTAACTCCTTTGCTTCTGATTTTGTGGCTTTTCCCTTTGGCTACATTCTTTCTCCCCTTGCTCAACCTCTTGTTTTCAGAGGTAGTGTCTTCCGAGAAGTTAAGTTCTTTCAGGTGGAGTTTGTGCTATGCAGCAAATAAACATTTGAAAATGTTAATTATTTGTGTAGTGATCATTAACATAATCATCATTCTTGGCATTTTAATTTAAGCATGGTTGGCAAGGTTATTTATCCCATGGATTCAAACCAAGGCAGTGTTTGTTCTGGCATGGCCAGTTAAACCAATGGTGGCAGCTGTCAGTGATTCCATTTGCCCTATCCATGTTATTTTTTAGATGCTCAGTTTGGTGTTACATTTTAAAATGTTGGGATGGTGTCAGCTTGTGGTTCTTGCTTGTTGTAGCTGCTGCTTATTGAGGACATCCAACTGGTTGAACTTGTGGGTGCATGAGGCAGGCTCGGTCTCATAGATGGAAAGTGTTCATCAGGATGAACAGCTCAGGCTTTTATCAGAAAGATATTCATTTACTTAATTTAGTTAAAAGTCTTGATTACTCTAGTTTTATTTGTGAGAACTTAAAAGTATGGCTTCTTGTTTGAATGATAAATGAAGGTTATGGGTCTTATTTGGAAAATTTTTGATATTTTAAAGCACAGTGCTGATCATAGTTGTAGTGGTAGAACATAAGGTCACAAGGCACAAGTAGTTGCGGGAGGGAACATAACTAAATGGCTTTGCAGCAAAAATGAGTGTAGCATGTGACTGTTGCCTTTTATTGTGGTGGGCAGAAGCTGGTCCAAGAAAGATATTTGTGGAGAAGGAGAGATGAAAGTTACTAAGATTTCATTTTCTTGTATGCTGAAGGCTTTCAGTCCGGTCTGGACAGTTGTATCTGCAGTTTTGGAGGACATTTTGGGTACTTAGTAGGCGAGACTTTTTAGCAGGAACTTAGATTCTCCCTGCTAATACTGCATTAAGATTTTGTTACACGGATTTAAGGGTGTACTTTTCATCTTGCATGCAAACATTACCAGGAAAAGGTTCTGGGGACCCTTCATTGATAGAGGATAGCCTTCAGTGGGCATATGCAGCTGGGAGTCAATGATAGTGCAGCAGGACCAGAAGAGTCATTATGATCTATTATGCCACTAATCCTCTAAGAAGGATTTGCAGGGGATGGTGCAACAAAAGAGCTGTTACAGTGTATCAGATCAATAATTGTGATCTAATAAACTCTTAAATATGTACATAATCCATCACCTTTAGAATCAGGCCCCCTTCTTCATTATGAACTCTTTAGACTACTCCGGTGTAAAGGTACCGTGAAGTAAAAGTGAATTACTTAGGTAGTTTTAAATATCACTTATCCCTCAATACTGTAAAGAAGCTGTGGTTTAAATGAGCATTGCTTGTAACTATAAGATTCCAAAAGGATGGTTTATGCCTTGTGGTCAGTGCCATGTTCCCATATGATTTGTACATGTAAAGGAAATTTTGTGTCGGTATGAAACTGCTGTTAGTTAAACATTTGCAAGTTCCTCCTTCCAGTGTTTGACATGCCCTTATGATTTTGCAGAGTTCATAATCTAATGCACTGTCCATGACCTCTACCTAACCAGTGTCCACCTCAACCAGCAGCATAGCAAAAGGAAGTTCTCTGTGGGCATGTGGTGACAACAATAACCACACTGTCTTTCCTTCTTCCCATAAAGTATCTAGCTTGTCCCTGAAAATGGCAGGAAATTACAGCCTTTAATCTGTGGTTGCCACCTCAAAAATGCCTCAGAAATAATGGCTTTAAATCAGCATTCTGTTTGAAAAAGCATGTATCTGGGGCATCTCTGCAAGTCTCTGCTGTGATAATCTTATGCAAGGAGAGTTCTCATGGGTAACAGTTCCCAAGCTGGTTTGGGCTTTATTAAAACGGGCACCTTGCATTATGCCCAAACATTTAGCGCTGCTCTTTGCAGATGTTCTCCTAGTATGAAGTGGTGTAATTTGCTCTTGATATGAAATTCCACTTCATAATCACCTCTGCATTCTCCTGCTTCTCTTCTAAATGGCTACAATGAAGCATCATGTGGAGTCAAACATAATTAGATAAAAATGACAAAGTATTTAAAGGCCCATGTTCCTCAAGGCTCCTCCCCTTTCCAAAAGAAACAAAAATTCTGTGTCTTAATTTTCCTTAGCTATGATGGGATTTGTTTGGGTCAGGCAAAAAGCACAAAGCTTGTGTCAACACATTATGCTTCCAGGGAGCATGGTTGCTCCTCCGATTGCACTTTACTCAGTTTTGTAGTGGAAACCTAACTGGCGTGGTGTGTGTTCCTCGGTCTTAGAGTGCTGGTGGCTGACCTTTCACTTAGGTGTTAATTGTGGGTAATATTTTATGGCAGTATGTACAGCTTCAGATTCTGGAACTTCTAGCTTTCAGGCTTAGCAGAGATAGGAGAGGATCCGTGTCCAAAGCAGCAGGAGCAGAGATAAGTCATGTAGTGGATTGGAGAAGGGAGGTGTGTAGCAGGGTGAGGAGATGGCTCCAGAATCAAGAATGGCAGAGAAAAGACAGAGAGTACTGAACAGAAAATTGAGAGAAAAATGTGATGTGTAACTAAGGAAACAATGAAAAGGAAAATTTTCTTTGACTAAAATCAGTACCTTCCTTTGTCACTCACAAATAATAATGCATTTCCATCATCGGGGTGGAATGAGCCTGTGCACTGATTCTGCTGTGTTTTGAGACACCAAACTGCATTAGAGCAGTTCACTTGGTAATATTACGTTGCCATTTTAGCAATTACAGGGTCTGCCAGTGGGTTGTCCTATTATAACTGTGAGAGGACTCATCCATAACTACTTTTCTGTTACGACTTCTGTTCTCATCATGTAAAAAGGTGCCCCCTGCCTTTATGGCATTAGACCTTTTCATTCATCAGGCAAAGTTAAGGAGTTGATGAGGAAGTGGCTTTCGCACCTGGCTCTGGAAAGCAAATACTTTCAGTGGGGGAAGTGATGCTTTGCTCTCCTAGATATGCTCAGATATTTATTTGCAGTCTTCATTCATGGCACTCTTGAAATTTCTCAGTAGTTGACAGATGCCATACTAAAATAAAAGCATTAATAGTAAACACTAACATGCTGTACAATGGCACAGCAACAATAGCTTCGTATCTCAGCCCCTTTGAACGAAGCTTTTGTACCACTCTAAATGTAGTAAATGAGTACAAATTGATCAATATATGACAAAATGGTGAAGAAGGCGGGTCAAGAGGTAAGAATATTTCCACAGAAAACATTTTTTCCCCTGTTGATAATGGCAGAATGAACACAAATGGGTTTTGTCTTGCTGTGTATGTGCTCCACCTGGTGGATTTTCCTGAGAGTGGTTTTAATCGTTGCTAATAAGGGGAAGCTGGCTTTAATTAGGTCTAAAAGACAGTAACAAGACTGAAGGCAATTTTGGGAGTAGCAATAGCACTGCAGGAGGCAGATTTGGGGAAAGAAAGCATTAAAATTTGACCATTTATCTTGGTCAGTACTTGGTCTATGAAAGCTTGGCACTCCAAATCAATTCATGGTAACAGTTTACTCCCAACTCATCTAGAGATTAATAATTAAGAAGGCCAAATCTATGGCTAGTGGGGTTAGTTAGATGTGATCAGTGAAAGCCAGGATTTGCTATGGTTTCCCCTCCAATTTGTGAGCCCTCATGGTAAGCAGCAGTGCTATTGAAGAGGAGAGATCCTGGGCTGAAGTGTCGCCGCTGAGCATTGGCGTTAGCTGGCTTTGCAAACATTGTTTTCTTTGGAATTCGTAGGGACTCAGTTATGCTTTGATCATCTCATTGTTCTCCTTAGGTTATTTTTTTTCCTTTAGAGTATAATGGCTCCCTAACAGAAGGTGAAGTTTAGAAAATAGTGTCTCCATATGCAAGGGATTTGGAGACCTTTTTATTGTCTTTAAAAATGTCATTCATAGTCCTCATTAGCATTTATTGTTGCAAGCGTACAAGCAGAAAATGTGAAATTGGTATGTCATGAATAGCTCCACAGAGCTCTAGAGCCCTGAAATTTTGCCTGCAGTGTGGTGTGGGGCAGGCATTGAGAGAAAGCTGGCCAGATGGCTGCCAGCACAGAGCAGAGCTGCAGGTTTTTGTCTCTGGTGCTGAGAGGAGGGAAAGTTCACTGGAGCATACGCTATCACCCCTTGCGCTTTAACAAAACTAACTCGCCATCAGTCAAAACGGGGAGGTGGTGACATTGAAACAAAAGTTTTCAATATAATGTAACAGTCCTTGTCAAATGAATAAAATATGTTTAGTTAGTGTCACAAATATTGATGTGTTACAAAGAAAAATGCAAGGCTGGAATTTATGGCTAGTGATAGATAGGCTTTCACACAAATATGCTCTCACATTATCTTTATTATGAAAATCCTATGCATTGAAAAGACATCGATTAGAGGTCAAAACTAGGGTTAATATACTACAGCAGGAGGAGTTTCCCTACCCATGTTAAACGAGCAAACACCCCGAGCTCAAAGTGAAAAAGCAACTTGGTGTCTTGAAATGTTTTGGTTGGGTTGGGTTGGTTTCTTTCCTTTTTTTTTTGGTCTTAAAATATGATCCCATTTCAGCAGGACAAGGTAGTCTCATCCAGACAGCACCAGGTCACCCTGAATGTATTCTTTCTCCTGTCAGTAAGACATCATCTTTGATATTTTCTTGTGTCCTTTCAGAAAGAAGATCAAATCAATATATTTTTTTAAAAAGTCCACCAATGGTGTCTATGCTTAGATGGTGATGTTTGGTGATACTGTGAATGAGGATAGAAATCAACAGGCAACTCTAAGTTATGTTACCTACATTAGAGAAAGGTCTGTAATAAAAAATGGAAGGCAAAACTTGGTTTAGCCCAGATCGAGTGAAAGAAATAAATAACAAAACATATATATATGTGTGTGTGTGTGTGTGTGTATGCACACACACATATATATGTATTTTGTTACTAAGATGTGTGCAGAGAGCAGAAGAGCCATGCATTCTTTTAGACCTGAAGCCTAAGTTGTCCTTCATTCTGAGTCAATTAATTTTTTGGAGGAAGTGTTCTTCTCCTCTGATAGCTCTTTATCTATATTTTCAGTGTTTTAAAACCTGAAATACACCTGAAATGCCACTGGGATTTTTGGCAACATTCATCAAGGGTGAATTTTTTGGTTTTGACTTTTCTCTTTTTTTTGACCCAAAAGCCATAGGCAATCTGTGTTCCCAAGTCTGATCCATTGCCAAGGTTGCTTTTCTTAACAGATTATCTGAAATCCACTTTAGAGGACTAATTTCTGATTATCCCATTGAAATAATGTGATTTTTGAGTTTTCTTAACTGGGAAAAAGGGATGAATGTTTTCTCACCTCAAATGATTTTAACCCAGCACTAGAGGCAAAATACTGAAGAGTTTCTCTTAGACATCCTAGAAAATCTTCTTCCAGCTTGGTGGCTCTAGCTGGGACTCAACTATTCAACTGTTGTGTGTGTAGGTAATCTCAATTAAGCTGTGTTTCACCCAGCTATCTATGTTTTAAGGGTCCCATTTGCAATTTTTCAGAAGTCCAGAAAGCTTTGCTTAGGGAAATGTTTAGTGTTACCTGGCAGACGTTTTGTGTTGCATGCATTAAGAGCTCCTGTTAACAGATAAGAACATATCTTAGTGCAATATTTTAATGCTGTTTCCCAGCAAAGAATTAGAAATTTCTTAGAAGTCCTTCTTTATTGGCTTGAGCTCTTCTGTGATAGTGCAGTAAAAAGAAGGGATGGGTAGGTAGAATGTCAGGGAAATAGCCATACTGAGGGTATCTATTCCAGTCCCAGGTGGAACACTGTTGGACTAGATGATAGGAGATACTGGGCACTCAGAAATTGGTCAGCTCCTCCTGGAGATGCTGCTTTTACTGTACTTGGCCTGGACAATCAACTGAATAAAGTTCAGAAAGCATCCAGAAGTGGTCGTCCCCGTCCCCCCCATCAGCTCTACAGCTCACACATTAGGTGGGTTTGCCCTGTCAGTGGGATGCCTTAAGAAAACACTAATAGCTTCCAGCTGGGTGGAAAATCAAAACGTTTGGGGGCTGACAAAACTAGGAGATTTGAATTTGAAAGCCCAGCTAATGCCTCCATTTTTATTTACCACTCGCCCATAAAAGATTATTTTCCAATATGTCAGCCTCATTTGGTGGCCAGTGGTCTGAAAGTGAAAGTGGAACAAGCAAGCGGGGAAATCTGGACATTAGTGAGTCCGCCCTTTCAAGCTGGTGTGCCACTTTGTGGAATGGCCTTCCCTGAGATTGGGGGGGTCCTAATGACCATTCATCAATGCTCGTTGACTGATCATTGAGTGCCTTCGCATTCAGTTTATCAAGTCTTGCACATAAAAAGTCAGAATAAGCATTATTCAGCTTTGTTAAAGCCAACTAGGAGTAAAATGCTCCATTTGAACCCATTTTGCCCTTGGTTTTTCACTTTGTTAATGCAGTCCTGCTTAAATGAGTGCTTTTATTGGGTCGGTTAGAATATCTGAAACTATTAATTCTCTTGTATTGAATAGCTGGTGGCAGGCCAGAGCAGATGGGGTAGAAAACTATTTGGTTGGGTGTATTGCTTTCAATTAGGATCAATGAGGTTTCAGCTCCTTTGAATTAACTCACTTAATACCCACTGTGTGAAGTCACAATGTATCACAACAGTCTGCTAGAACTAGAGCGGGAAGTTGAGAAGTCCTACAGAAAAGCTTTGAGTTAAATTCTTCCTTCACTGTTAATAGAGAGCTTTCATTAACTACAGATGCATTTCAGTGGACTTCCAGGCCCTGTTATTAAGCTAGGTTTGTGCAAAAGGCAACCTCTCTGCTTCTAAAGGGGGATCGTACAGAATTTCTCTTTTCCATCAGATCCATGTCTTCGTCCCCTTACATCATCGACTGCATTAAAATCTTTCCTTCCCCTTCAAATATGTAAACATGGAGACTGGTTCCTGCCCTCTTTACCCATTTTCAAAATCAGGAGTTGTGGAGGATTATTTAAAATTACTTTGTAAAGTGTTTTGCATGGCTGTCAAAGAAGGAGCTGATTCCCACCCAGGAAGGTGTCGCATAATAGATACCATAAAGTAACTGGCCAAAGATGGTCTTCTGGATTTTTCACTCCCTTGTATCCCTTTCATTTTGGTCTTGCACATAGTGGTGACTCTTGGGATACAGCAGAATTTTCCCCATGTTAAAACCACTGCCGTTCCTTTCTTAGCTGAGAATAAAACCGTTGTACAGGAGTGGGCTGCCCACCTTTGCTTGGCCTGCTAAAATGTCAGACCCGGTGCAAAAACTGTTAGGGCAAGCTTTAAGTGACAGCATTAAAAATGGGCGTGGGGAGGGGAAAGCGAATAAATACCCACAGATATTTATTCAGGGAGGACTGCCAAATGGGTTGTAGCCTGCCTCAGTGTATTAAATAATGAGAGGGGAAAACTATTCATGCAGCTGGCTGCTTGAGAAAATGCTGAAGTAGTCTCAGATGCACAGGCATTCTGTTAGCCCCTTCCACAAGCAGACTTCTAGGTGAGAATCTCCAGGGATCCAGGTTTTGTTGACGTGGATCAATTTAAGTGGCAATTACTGTAGTCAGATAACAGCTTAAAAAGGCTTTTTACACACAGAAAAAAAAAAAAAAAAGATGCATAATCACACAGCATATGGAAGTTCAATTTCGTGAGCTGTGGTCTGTGGATTTACAATGTACTGATATTAAGACCTTCTTTTAAGAGTGAATATTGTTCCGTTTTATTAAAATGCCTCATACCTTTGACATGTTACTTTATACTCTGAAGCCGATTCAGGCTGCATCTATGTTGATGAAAGGTTGCATTTCCGACTGTGAAAATGTTTTTCCCTTCATGTAGAGTGTGGCATTAAAGAAGAAAAAAACAACGCAGCAAATGCAGTACTAGCTGACTGGTTTTAAATAGTGCATCAAATAATAAAACAAAGAGAATGGTAAATTCTTTCAAGGCCTCAGTGGCGCAGGCTTTGCTCGTCCTCCTTTTTCCTTGCTTCTTCTCCCTTTCCCCCCTGTGCTTTTTCCCCCTCCATGAAAGCAGTCTGTCAGGAAAACGTTTTCATGTTTCGGTGTTTTTCTTGAGCTCTCTGACACTCAAAAATCCATTAGAGAGAACTTCATTACAGCAGCTATCTGCCACAGATGAAGAAAAGACCTGCCTCAAGTAGCAGAGACGTTAGATTGTGACTGCCTGCCGGGGTGTTTACTGGGGCGAGGGGAGCTGCTGCTGCTGCTGCTCTGATTGCATTGAATTTGCCAGTCCTGTGTTTGAAGGCTCTCTCCTATTTAAGTGAAGCTTAAAGGTGACACTCGGGTAATGTTGCAAAGTTATTGTGGAGATATCAGTAAATTAAGTGACTTATCTGCTTTAAGTGAGAAATATTCATGAGCCCAGTCCAGATATTGGAAGGGTTGTTATTTTGTGCTTAATTCTGCATGTGTGTCCTTTTCCTAAATAGATCTTTATCAGGCTCTGTGGCAGCCAGAGGAAGGAAGAGGAAGGCCTGCAAGCAGAGTTGTTTGTGCGTAATAGAGGCAGAAGATGGCACAGCACAAAACCAGGGGGATGCATAAATAAGTACAAAAGGATGAGTCTTACGCTGACAGGAATGCAGCTTCTGAGGGTCTGGCTGAGAATTGCTGCCTTTCTATATGGCTTTAAACGTATGCTGCAGAGGCAAAGTCAGAACCCGGACCTGGGTGCTAATTACTGGAGAAATGGTCGTTAGGAAAGGGAGAAGCTTTTGCAAGTGTTAAATGGGAGGAGAGTTTTTTAAAAAAGGAAGATATATTCCCTCGTGCCTGGAATTTTGTGGAAGGCTGTACGAGCCACAGAAGGCATGCGAGTCAGGCGTATGTTTCTCCTAAGAGGCAAAGATGTTTTACAAAGGACTAAAGAGGGACTGCTGAGAAGAAAATAGCCAGCTTTAGATAAAGCACTATAACAAAGACTTGTAGTTTTATGTATCATGGTGTCCATTAAAGCTTAATAGGGAAGAGTGCATTGAACCTAGCCAGGCATACGTTATTCATGTGAAGGATAAACATTTAAGGGGTGTGCAAAACCAGAAATGGGGAGGACATGATTGTTTAGCTTTTGAAAACGGTTTACAGGGAAGATTCTGTTTTCATCTCCCATGGATCACCACGCAAGGTAAAGGAGAGTAAGCTGTGCAAATGTTTGGAACATATCAATGCAGGAATCCCAGGGGGTTAAAAGCACTATAGTAAAATAAAAGTGGTCTGCTTTCTAAGTGTGTTCTATTTTACACATACTACGGAGAATCTGAGAAAGGGAATGATTTTGATACTCTTTACTATAGTAAAACAGAATAATAATGACAAAAGTGTAGGGAGGGGATGGGAGGGGTGGGGGGGACGGACACACACACACAGTCTCTCGTACATCCTTGTGTGTGTTTGGAATTTCCAGCTAAATAAACAGATGTAGTCCTATGGAGTGCAAAATTGTGGCTGTTAATATAAAGAATTAATTTGTTTGCACTTTGGGAGGAGAGCTGGTCTGAAGCAATGCTTTTTTTCTCTGTAATTGTTGTCAGCAGAAGAAAGGGTTAACTTTTAAAGAAAAAAAATGAATAATTCAGTGTTTGGCTTATCACTCTGCATTTTACTTTCTATTCTTTGGTCATCTGGAATTTGGTGTGAAAGGTAGAGTAAAAGGAGTCAGCTGAGGGGAGCCGGGGTTGTGATAATTTGCACACACATCCCTGTCATTGTTCTGCCTGAAGAGACAGGGCTGGGTTCAAGGCCACATGTGCTCCTGTCATCATTCACATTTCTGCTCCAAGTGCAATACAGAGTGTCAGCTCTCCATCTGTCTTTGCCTGGCAAACGCACGCGCCCAGCATCCTGCCTCCAGCTACGCTGCCACAGCCAGTTCTGATGGCCCTCCTCGCTTCTCTCTGTTCATTCCAGAACAGGAGGCACTGAGCCCTAAATAAGCTTGCTTTTAGGAGAGAGCCATTTACAGTGTGGTATATTTTATCCAAGGATGCCTGGTGAGTTGAAATTATTGCAGCTCTTTCGGTTTTAAACGAGGAAATGCTAATTGTTTGGGTTTTTGCTTTTTTGTTTTAATATAGTATTTTTTCCTTCCGCTTTTAATGCAGAGGGTGATTTGCAAGCTGATACAGGGATGGAGCGATCGTGGATGCTAATTCTGTTGTGTATATGTTTGGGGGAGGGGAATTTGTGCAAAGGAGCTGCCAGAGATGATACTTGCAGCAGGACTGGATGTTTCACTGAAAAGGGATAGAAATAGCAGAAAGTCAGCGGCTTTGTGGGTGCGGGTCCCTGCCTGCACAGGGGATAGCTTGTAGCAAAGGGAAATACGGCTTCGGGCTGGCTTTGGTGACTGTCAGCTGTGCCTTGAATCTGCAAACATTTGATCGGTGGAGATCATTCACAGCCTTCGCCCATCAGCTGAAATGATCTTCTCTGAAAAGCTGTTTATGTTAGAGAAGTGAAGGAGATTGGGAAAACAAATTCTTCCAGCATTGTCCTAAACCACAGGTCCTTAACTGTCAGCAGGCGCAGATCACTGAAAATAGGTTGGTTCAAAACAAAACAATTAAAAGAAATAAATAATCTGCTGAATTGGAGGAATTGCTGCAGAGCTGGAAATTTTAATAGGTTGGTTTCCTCAGGAAAATATTATCCTTGGATCTTAGGCTCGCTGGTCTAATTGATAATTCTTCTTGCCAATGAAAACGGTGCTTCTATGCAGGCTGATTTGTCCGAGGGGTTTTGTGAGGTGCTTGACCACTACTACCAAGTGGATTGAATTTGGTGTGTTTTGTGTGGTTGTTGGTTTGTTTGTTGTTGTTTGTTTGTTTGTTCCCCCCCCTCGCCCCCCATTGGTAAGGACTGAAGAAAGCCATGTGCCTGATTATAGCAGCCTGTCTCTGGATAAAAAAAGACAGGGTTAGAGATCCTACAGCTGGCTGGGTCTTGCGGATTATTTGGTTAGGACAGGCAGAAGAGGCTACGCTTGATCACAGAGAGTCTGTGCATCTCGCAGATGGTGTTTTGAAACAGTATCTGCCAGTTTGCTGCAGCCACAGTTGCATGTAGGTATTGCCAGTTGTTGGAAGAATGTTTTCCTTTTAGGATTTTGATACAGGGTCATACTCCACTGCTGGTATGTTCACTGATCCCCTGGTCGTCACAAGAAAGTGGGCTCTGTTTGCTCGCCGCACCAAGCTAAGAGGATTTATATGGTTGAAATATGGGCAAATTAATTTGCATAGGTAGCAACCGAGGACTGTGAAAGGTCAATTTAACCCTTCAAACGGCAAATTTGATTTGCATGCCTTACACATTCCTGGGAATGTGGTCTTCATTAGGAATATCCTGGTGATTCATGAATCTGGGAAACTCTGCATTCTGCATCATTTGAATCCACCGACGTTTTCCTTGTGTTTGTGTGAAACTTGTCTTGTTGAGCAGTTTGCTGTTTCTTTGTTTTATTGAGCCATTTAAGCGTGGCCAAATGACCCAATCCGACCGGTTCTGAGCCCTGTGTGCGTTATTTGGGGCTATTGGCAAAGAGTGTCAGAATGCCTGGAGTGGAGGTTTTTGCAAACCTCTTCAGCCCTTGGCGTTGAAATGACTTAATCTACCTGCTGGTTAAAATTTCATGCATCTTTAATCAAGATGGCATATGCTGCTCAGAAATATGTGTACCCTTATCAATAGTCGTTAAGCTTTACCATTAAATAAATCTTTAATTTCCAGCATTCTCTTGAAGCAGTAGCAAGCAAGAAGTGTGTTTTAATGTCAGCTCGGAGTGTTAGAAAACCTTGCACTTGGATACAGAGAATACACTAACAGCTGTGACTGGGAGCATGTGCCAGAATGGAGATACTTGAACAGATCTGACACTTGGCTATTTTTGACACCCATCTGCACTTTTTTACTCTCCTCTAGGATGAACTGCCTCTCAATCTGTTCACAGCATATTTTAGCCCTTTTAATATTGTGGTGCTGGGTTTTTTCAAATGGGCATTATTAGCCATCTGGGGCAGATTTCGTGTTTTAAAAGTAAGCACATTATGTACAGGAGATTAAAAGACTGTGTATTTTTATGTAATCTGATATTATGTCAGTGCCTTTTGTGTATGTGTGAAGTCCTGATTTCAGAAGCATCCCTTTAGTGATTCTGACATCTGAGGTCCTTCTTTTAGGGAGAGAACAGGAAGCAATAAAGACGGGTTCTGGTTTATGTGTAGCGATAACACTTTTATGCAAACCGAATTTGCCCTTCAAAGACAAACTGCTGGTGCCGTTATAATTGTGACTGGCTGCTCACCTCCTCGCTCCTCTGGCAGGGCAGAGCCACAGCAGCAGGGCTTGCTAATGAAATGCTGTAAAAGCCATTCAGGACTCTGCTAAGGCTCTGCTGCAACTCTGAGAAAAGTCTCTAGGAAGATAATCCCCTTAACGTGCAGCTTGCAGTAACCAAGTTAACCATTTTGGCATTTTATGTGGTGAACTCTAGGAAGTGCTTATCTCTAAATAATTGATGCTGGGGGAGCAGTGTTCAAATCTGCTCCAATATACACCAGTTGGCCTGATGACTGTGAATGTGGTTGGGGGTTGGGGGTGGGGCTTTTTTGGTTTTGGTTTGGTTTTTCTTTTTCAGAACTGTTTATTCCAGGCCTTATTTACGAAACATTACAAATCTATCAGTCGTTTTATGGTACTTTCAAAGAACAGATGTTGGCCTACAAAATGCTTTATTATTGCCCGTGGCAGTATTCAGCGTGGTTTCCTTAAAAGGACAATCAGTGATCACAGTCATTGTAGCCCAGAAATAATGCTGCTCTTTCAGAAGATGGCCTGGTATTAGGTCAGACCACCCTTTCTTTACTTCTGCTCTCCAGATGTGGCTGCAACTTCTTTTTTTTTTAAGTTCATGTTTCAAAAAAAAAAAGAAGAAAAAAAAGAAAAAAAGTTTGTTTTCAGAATCTGGTTTTACTTAAGATATCTCCATCCTGGAGTGCATTTCATAAATTGTCCACATATTTTTCTTAGCAGAGAACTTAACTGGCTGTAATTTTTAACACATGGCCGCATCATGTGATATTTTCAAAACATTTGCACATAGCTTTAGGAAGGTCCCAGCAGAAAAGATCCATCATCTCACAGCCAGCCTGGCCCTCAGCAGCATATCTGCATTTTCCATTTAGCAGAGCTATATATTATTAGCTTACATTTTGGGTAGTAAAACAGTGCATTGCTGATTGTAAAACATGGACTTTATTATCTGCTGAAAATTGATATGGCATTTATAGCCACCGTGTACTAGACTGGCTTTCTGGTTTTAACATTAGTGCTCGCAAGTGATGATTTGTTTAAAGAACAGAAACAAAATTGCCATGGACGTAACTGTTAGTGTCCTAGTAACTGTAGGTTTGGATTATCCACCTGTTTTTTAAATACATGGCTCTAAATGCTGTTACACAGCAAAAGTCTCCTAACAGTCCATTAAATTACTTGTTCTGGTTTAAGTTGCAGTTGCTATGCTGTTATATTGGGACAATTCTGTGTCTTACAAAGTAAGATTCCTGCCAAACAGGAAAAACGTGTCTGGAAATACTTAAGTCTGAGTGTTAACCTTGCATCATTAGTCCAATCATCCTATGTAATGACTTTATCTTCTTCAGGATTCAGATAGGAGTGAAAAGGTCTTTCCCTAAGAGGAGGATGGGTCACTGGGTTCTTCAGACACATATCATAGGGTTTGGGATGTGATGACTTGCTTTGTAAAGTATGACCATTTCAGCTTCTCTTAGGTAGTTATAAATTCTGAAGTCTGCGTAACGTTGCTGCTCTTGTTCACAACCTATGGGGCAGTGAACTGCATTGTGCTACGTGTACATGGAAAGAAGCTAAAACACCATGGGATGCAGACCATGCTGCAGAGAGAGCTTTTTTTATGTCTCTATCTCTATATAAGCAGGGTCCCTATATCTATCTGTCTATGTATCTATCTATCTGTCTATGTATCTATCTATCTGTCTATGTATCTATCTATCTGTCTATGTATCTATCTATCTAAGCAGGGTCCCTATCTCTATCTATCTAAGCAGGGTCTCTCTCTCTCTCTCTCCCTCTCTCCCTCTCTCTCTCTCTCTCTCTCTCTCTCTAAGCAGGGTATCTATCTGTCTCTCTAAGCAGGGTCCCAAGCACTCCTGTCCTGTGAATGAAGATTTAGTGTTTTTCAACTCAGACCCTTATCTGGAGAGAAACAAACAAATCAGTTTTCCAGAGCTTCTGCTTCACAGACTCACAGATTGCATTGGGTTGGAAGGGACCCTCAAAGGTCATCTTGTCCAACCCCCCTGCAGTCAGCCGGGACACCTCCAACTACGTCAGGCTGTCCAAGGCCACATCCATTCTGATCTTGAATGCCTACAGGGATGAGGCCTCAAACACATTCCTGGGCAACCTATTTCAGTATTTCCCCACTGTCATTGTGAAGAACTTCCTCCTGATATCCAACCTAAATCTGCCCTGCTCCTGTTTAAAGCTTCCTTGGTGTGCGTAGAGTGTTTAGCATGGATCACAGCTTGGTTTCAAGGTTTTTGGACTCCACACTCGTGTATTTAAGGCATGATCATCATACCTTGCAATACAATGCAACCTGTGTAGGTAAGATTTAAAAACCAAACAAAACAAGACAGACATAAATACCAATTCAGGGTAAAAATAAATGCAAAAATGATGTGATGTACCAGTTGGCAAAGTCCAAATAGAGAAGTAGAGTAGAAGACTTGATACCTGGTCCTTTTCAGTACCTGCTGGGGTACCTGTATCAGCTTTCTGCTTTGCTGCATTCTTTTTCCTTCCAAGTGCTTGAGTGTAGGATAACTCTACACAAGCCAGCCAAAGCCTGATCTCTCACTACCAGGTCACAGACTAAAGCTAAGTGCACAAGACAACTTCTCCCCTTGAAGCAGTAGCTGGATTCCAAATACAAAACTGCATCCTCAACTCTCCTCATTCCAGATGCATCACCTGTTACAGCTTTAGAGTTTTCAGACATGTCAGGCTGCACCTGTGCATGTCAAGATCTGTCTCAGTATGGACAGAGCCAAACAGGCCAGTGCTGAGTTCAAACCACTGTGTCTGTGGAAGTGAAGCATTTCTGTGTCTGAGGTGGGGTCTGGTGGATCATTTCTGAGGCAGCAAAATGTGAATTCAGAAGTGTCGGTCACCTCACAAGGGCAGGCTTACGTTTTCTTCCCAGAAGTGTGTGTGGTGTCCAGCATAGCACAGAGCCAATGAGGCTGCTGCAAGTAGAGACTAATTGGGAAATCCATAGGGGAGAGCAGGATTTGGCTGCTGCACAGACACAGCCCAGCCATATTGGCCCAATGGGCAAGGCTGATGCCATCCAGCATCTTGCTGTGCTAAGTCTGCATTCACACAGTTCCTCTGTGAAGCTGGTGAAGCCCTTGGCATTCTATACCATTCTGTTTGTATCCACTGGCTCAGCTCTCCAGGAGCTCAGCTGTCTCTGCACCACCTTGCATTCTGTGATATACATTTGTTCTTTCTGCCTCTTGTATGCAACAGTCACTAGACAAAGAGCAGGCCTGGTGCAGGAGCCACTTCATCTTTGTTGATGTTGATCTCAGGCCTTGGTGCCTCCTGAAATGTTTTTGGTTTTTTTTTTTTTTTTTCTCAGTTCTCAGGCAGGACAAGAGTGGAGGTTCCTCCATCTGGAATAAGCTGCTGCTGGGCAGTAGCTTTCCCCACTGCCAAGGGAATACGTTGCAGACCTGAGCTGGAGCTCAGCCTCGAGAACGAGGATTTGAATTCATGTGCTTCACTTCCAGAGTAAGACTTCTACTCTAAAGACTTGAATAAACTCAAAGTTGACCTCTTCTATCTCACCCAGATGCATCTTACACAAACCAGTTCTACTTGCCAGTCTTCTAACTGTAAAGATATGGACATCTTTTCTGGAGGAGGGAGTAGTGCTGTGCATTCTATGTTACTGAGCCTCTTGAAAGGCAGAAGTAAAGCATCCTATCTCCAGTATTTCCCTGCTGGTGAGCTGTAGGCAGTTGCTGATTAAATATAACTAACTTGGTATCATCTTTTCTGTCATGAGCTGCCTACAGGGTGTAGAGAAGATGGATGGAGCCAAACTCTTCTTGGAGGTGGATAGTGATAGGATGAGAGGCAAGAGACACAAGTAATGAACCGAGTAGATGGCAGGAAAAAAAATCTTCACCGTTAAGGGGTCAAACACCGAAACAGGTTGTACAGAGAGGTGGTAGTATTGCCTTTATACCATATAGGACACCCCCTGGCAACTTGATCTAACTGCACGTGCGTTGAGGCAGCAGAGCATGGACTATCCGATCTCCTGCTGTCACTTCAGTCTGCATGATGACTCTTTGTTTTACTGACTCTGTTAGCTGGGGTGGATACTCAGTCTGAAGTGCTTCAGCCCTGTGTGCTGTACGGGAGGTGAGGGCAGGACATGGCCCTGGATTTTTTTGTTGTGTTTCAGAAGGAAATTTCAGCAGTGCTGAGCTTCTGGGCACCTAAAGTCACTTATTCATTGATCTGAAACCATTACTTGATCTCTAACTTGCAGAGTGAACTTTGTCTTTATGTGCTGGTGGAAGAGCTGAGTTGTCAGGCTCAGTGTTGGCTGAATGGGCTGCAGCTCCTTCCCACAGTAACTCGTGGAGCCCTGCTTGCACATACCGAAGCTGAATTTATTTCCCTGTGCTGTTGGGGCTTTTTTATTATTCCCTCCCCCCTTACTAGTAATTTCTTCTTTACTGCCAGTTGTAGGCAGAGCATGGAGAAATAGCCTTGTTGTGAACACTAATTGCAGGAGAGCTTGAGACAAGAAGTTGCTGGAGATCTTGGGATTTGAGAAGGAGATGCTTCAGCTGAGTTTTCACAGACCTCTTGTTTTTGTCCCTGTACTGCAGCACACCATCTGGTGGCTGGTTTAAGGATGCAGTGTCAAAAGAGACTGAGCTGGTCCAGCTTCTAAGTGTCTTCTGCCTAAATGACTATGCAACGAAGCTACAGCCTTACTTGAGCTTTTCCATGGTGTTGCATAATGGGTTGTGCATTTTTTTCCTCTTACTCTGGGGATCTGACAATCTTGTGACATTTCCATGAGGACTAACTGCCTGGTAGGACCCACACATCTGAATTAATTTAGGTTAATCCAGCTAGCTATTTTGGTATTAATGGGAATGGATGTTCTGGAACTGTGCCTGCAACTCAGCCATGCTTTTAAGTGGGCAGAAAGTGTAAAGGGAAAGGTGGCAGGAAATCTTTCTGAAGTTTAAAAGGAAATGCCATCAGCAGTGGACGCAGTTATTAGGAGGACTGCTCATATGGTTCTCTTTCATTCTGGACAACCCTTTGGAAGCAGACTGTAGCACGCTCTGATGCATTTCTGCCTATTGGCAATGCTGAGCTGATGAAGACCAAAAGAAATGTGGAAACAGAAGAACAAAAGGAATCTTGATCACCTTTTGGAGGAAAGGCTGAGGAGTAAGGAAGAGAAATGTATCTTGGTAACCCTTCAAGCATACTGCAAGTTCATGCACATCTGGTATAGGGTCAGACCTGTATCATTCTTAGTTAAAAGAAGTGGTTTGCTGTTATGAATTGAGATTTGTGGAAGAAGGATTTGCATATTTAGCTGCTGCAGTGTTTGAAATGATGATTCAAGAAGCAGGAATATGTTTCGCTTTTCAAAATCACAGTCAGGGAATGGTGAGAGTTGGCAGGGACTTCTGGAGATCATCTAGTCCACCTCTCCTTCCAGAGCAGGCAATTCCACCGCCCTTTCCACCTTATTATTACATCTTTTTCCCTTCTAGGGGTTAATGCACTATTCTGTCTTCTTTAAGTCATTCAGAAATCCTCTCTAAAGTTTCACTTAGTACCCTTTCTCTCCTAATGCTTTATTGGGATTTTCTGTATGTGCTTATAGATTGACTTCTCCAAGTCTTGGCAGCCCTCCTCCGCATCTTCATGGCAGGTTCTTGTAGTTTACCCTTTCTCTCCGATTCTTCTAGTGATGCTGATTTCACTGTCTTATTGTGCTCCTGTTTCGAAACCACATCCTGCTCAAGGAGTAATCTCCTTGTTTAGTGTTAGAGGGCCTTTCCTCTTCCTTCTTTCAGATCTCTCCTTAATAAGTGTTTTGTGAGTCATGCAAACCCCCATGACTCAAATAGTCTTCCTGCCACAAGATTACAGTTTGGCAATGTGTGCACTCGCATTGTATGAAAATACAGCCACAGTTTGATTCTTGCTCCGAAACTCTGCATTCCAAATGTATTCTGGTGGCCCAGGGACACCAGCCTTGAATGTTCATTGTAGCTGTTCTGCAATCCAAGACTTTCCTATATGTGGCTTCCCATTATCGTTCCTTGAATTTTAAGAGAATGTGGGGTTTGGAAAGGATTTTGCACCCTGCAGGGCACCAGCCACATCATTCGTGGCTGGCAAATACAAATTAACATTTATTGTTTTAATTTTATTTTTCCAGTCCATTTCACTGCATAATTGTTGATTGCACAATTATATCTGCTAGCTTTGCACGCACTGATGTGTATTCCGCGTAGGAGAAAGTTTGCCAACCAAAGTTTAGAAGAGGTCATTTTCTGTGGACAGCATCGCTGCTTCTTCTAGTTCCTTTTCTTCTGACTTTTTAAGCTAGAAACACTACAATGTGCAAAAATGATCTTCAATAGAACCCCAGGATGGTCTAAACTTGCTCTCTTGAGAAGGAATCGGATTGTCTTGGCTTTGGAAGTACACACCAAAAATGACTGAGTGAACTCTAGGGGCTTGGAAAGTTACTAACATAGCAATGAAAGCTGAAAGATGCTCTTTAAAGTGACTTTCACAGAGTGTTAGGGGTTGGAAGGGACCTCAAAAGATCATCCAGTCTAACCCCCCTGACAGAGCAGGACCATCTAGAGCAGGTCACACAGGAACACGTCCAGGTGGGTTTTGAATGTCCTCAGTGAAGGAGACTCAGTATCTCTGGGCAGCCTGCTCCAGGGCTCTGTCACCCTCACAGTGAAAACATTTTTCTTTATGTTCATGTGGATCCTCCTCTGCTCCAGCTTGCACCCCTTGTACTATCACTGGACATCACCAAGCAGAGCCTGGCTCTATGCTCCTGACACTGCCCTGCACACTTTTATAAACATGAATGAGGTCACCCCTCTGGCTCCTCTGCTCTAGGCTGAAGAGATCCAGCTCCTTCAACCTTTCCTCATAAGGGAGATGTCCCACTTTGGTTGGATTTGTTAAAGGGTATAATTGGGTAGCCAGTATGGGCAGATGGCATGGTACTGTCAGGGAACAGCTTTGAAAGTCTTTGTTTTTCTTCTCAGAAACTGGTGCACAACAGTTTGCCATTCTTTGATCTTGGGTGGTTTTAGTTTTCATTTCTCCACTGGCAGAGGGAGGTCAGTAAGAAAACTCAGTTTCTGGAATTCAAATGGTCCACAATAGTTGAGTTCATCCTTCCATGGCACTGTAGGATCTCTTTGCTTACTCATCTTAGAGCTTGAAAGTAGTTTGCATTGTTTCATTGAGGTCAGTATTTGATTATTTTACAATGGAATGAGATTGCCACTAGACTGCCTTGCATCTCCAGGAAGGGAAGCAAAATCATTTGCAGTTTCTAAAGGGGACATGCAGTACTGAGTGGATGCTTTACTTCTCTGAATTCCCCATAGTTAGTATGAGCACCTGATTGTCCCCTTGCAAATGGAGAAGTGAGACAGTGGCCTCTCTGGGAGTGTCTCTCGTGTTAAAATTTAAAAGTATTTTGAAGAGTACTCATTTTGTTAATTTGCTTACATCTCTCTTGTTGTAAAATCAAATCTGTGTTTGAGTTTTCTATATTTAATCAGCAAGGCTGCTGTACAGGAGATGAATCTATGCATGAAACTTTCATTGAGAGCATGGTATGAAAGCAGAGGCTTAGGAGTGTAGAGCGTGTAGAGTTCTCTGCCGTTTGAGGGAGAGCTGGGGTTACAACCTCTCTTTGTCTTCTTCAGACTCCTTTGCATAGGCAAACCACATCTTGGGATAAATGTTGGATTTGCCTGGTTGCTCCTCAGCTGACCATCTGGGCTTGTTCTTTTGACATGCCAGATAGCAAAGTAGTAATTTCCAGCTCCTTTAATTTTCAGGAAGGAAAACAGTGATATTTAATCTCTGGAGACTAGCAAAACCGGAATTCTTTAGTTTATGCTGCCTGAAAGCTTTTGCTTCAAAGTGATCTCTGTAAAAGCTCTAAAGATGCTACCTACATTTCAGGTATCAACCTGCATCCCTCCACAGAGTCACGCAGAGCCCACTTTCCTTAGTTAACTTCTAAACTCTCTCAGAGAGAGCTTTATGGATGCTGCTGAAGGAACACAGAAAATCACTGTGCCTTGATTTTGTCCTAAGTCCTCTTCATGACGTTTTGATGGAATTACTCTAAAAGCAGTGTCATGAAGCAAATCTGATTGCATGGCTTTGTCTGGGGCATTGGTTCAAGACAATCTTGAAAGAATGAGTGCCTTGTTACTGAACCACCAGGAATGCTCCTCAGTTTTGTCACAAATGTTTTTCTTTTTGGAGCCTGTAAGTGTTCTTGCTGTCTTGCCACACTAGATATAAACTAGATGCCTTGATGAATTACCCAGTGGGGATTCTGCTGCAGAAATGGATGCTTGCTGAATCAAAATCAAAGCCCTTTTTTTTTTAATCTCTCATGGTCATTACAGTAAAGCTGCGGGGTCTACGTATTTCTGCTTACAAGGCTGGGATATGTTGCATATTGTTTCACACAATGGCTGAGTTTGGGAGGGCTTTTTGCCACAAAACAATATGATGCTGCAGATGTTCTGATACTGTTCTTTAAAATAGTTGACTGTGGATCTGATGGTGAAAGATGATCAGCAGCTAGCATATATCATCATCATCTGATCCAAACAGGTTCCCTTGGGAGTCTCCTGTACTGTTTCAGTGTGTTGTAATTAAACTGAGAGCTGTTAAGGTGTCAGAAATTATTTTATAATGCAGGATAATGGACTTAAATAGACTTATTTGCACAATGCAAATCATAATTTAACAAATTACCCTGAAAGGCTATATATTTAGAAACCAAACAGGCCCCCCAATATTCAGTGGGAAAGAAAAGGGGGGAAAAAAAAAGGAAGTGATTTCTCACTCAGTCCCTGAGATATCCTTGCATTGTCATAGAATCAACAAGGTTGGAAAAGACCTCAGAGATCATCAAGTCCAACCTATCACCCAACACCTCATGACTAACTAAACCATGGCTCCAAGTGCCACGTCCAATCCTTTTTTGAACGCCTCCAGGGACGGTGACTCCACCACCTCCCTGGGCAGCACATTCCAATGGCTAACAACTCTCTCTGTGAAGAACTTTCTCCACTTCCATCCTAAACCTCCCGTGGTGCAGCTTGAGACTGTGTCCTCTTGTTCTGGTGCTGGCTGCCTGGGAGAAGAGACCAACCCCCACCTGGCTACAACCTCCCTTCAGGGAGTTGTAGAGAGCAATGAGGTCTCCCCTGAGCCTCCTCTTCTCCAGGCTAAGCAACCCCAGCTCCCTCAGCCTCTCCTCACAGGGCTGTGCTCCAGACCCCTCCCCAGCTTTGTTGCCCTTCTCTGGACACATTCAAGTGACTCAATGTCCTTCTTAAATTGAGGAGCCCAGAACTGGACACAGGACTCAAGGTGTGGCCTAACCAGTGCTGAGCACAGGTCACAATGACTTCCCTGCTCCTGCCGGCCACACTGTTCCTGATGCAGGCCAGGATTAGAGTCTATCGGGATGCCAGAATAATGCCGGAGTAACAGTTATAGAGTGCTTTGTTTGAAAGAAATTTTAGTTGGGATTAGATGAGTAGGGGAAAATCCCTGTCAACCAGACCTTTAATACCTGGAAAAATCCTTATACATGCAACAGCTCACTGATGGCCCTAGCTGTTGTGAGGCTTGGAGCAGTGTGAATTCCCAGTAAAGTTGCTGTGAGTTGTGAATCCTCAGCATCTTGCAGAATTAGGCAGTGTTTATGAGAAGGCTAATGTTGTTAGGAAAATAATAGATTTACATGCACAGTGAGAGCTGTTTGTAAATCAGCATGTGGTTTCTAAAATATCACAAATTAGAAAAAATGTTTATGATGTGATTTCTTTCTGCAAAACAAACGTGTTTAAAAATACATTGAAAACTTCAAATATGAAAGGCTGATTTGCTTCAGTCATCTCAGGTGTTTCTTACTTGAGCTTTGAACACACAGAGTGTTAATTTTCAGTCTTCAGGACCATATTTTATGTTTTGAGGGCACAGCAGAGAGGGGGAAATAATTTTCTTGCAAACTCTGTATTTCAATAGGAGGCATATTTCTATCAACAGACAAGAAAAAGTTGTGTTTTAGTTTTGTCTGTGTATATCCATACTTCCATACAGAATCATAGAATTGTTAGGGTTGGAAGGGACCTCGAGGATCAGCCAGTTCCAACTCCCCTGCCATGGGCAGGGACACCTCACACTACAGCAGGTTGCTCACAGCCACAGCCAGCCTGCCTGCAAAAACCTCCAGGCTTCCACCACCACCCTGGGCAACCTGTGCCAGTCTCTCACCACCCTCGTATGAGGTGAAGAATTCCTTCCTAACATCCAAGCTGAATCTCCCCATTTCTATTTTTGTTCCATTTCCCCCAGTCCTGTCACTCCCTGACACCCTCAAAAGTCCCTCCCCAGCTTTCTTGTAGCCCCCTTCAGATACTGGAAGGCTGTAATAAGGTCTCCTCGGAGCCTTCTCTTCTCCAGACTGAACAACCCCAACTGTCTCAGCTTGTCCTCCGTAGCAGAGGAGCTCCAGGCTTCTGATCATCTTTGTGGCCCTTCTCTGGACACCTTCTAGCACCTCCAGAACTTTCTTGTAATAGAGGCTCCAGAACTGGACACAGAGCTCCAGCTATGTCTCAGCAGAGTGGAGCAGAGGGCGAGAATCCCCTCCCTGGCCCTGCTGGCTATGCTTCCCTTGCTGCAGCCCAGGCACTGGTTGGCTTTCTGGACTGCAAGTGCTCACTGCTGGCTCCTGTTGAGCTTCTCATCCACCAGCACCCCCAAGGCCTTTTCTTCAGGGCTGTTCTCCAGAAAGTCCCTGCCCAGCCTATATGGATGCTTGGGATTGCTCCGAACCCGTTACTAGATTACATTTCTCTTCAGTCATATAAAACCTGCTTGGGATTGAAGTCATTAGTGATGCAAAGCAGTATTAAAATGCTACACTTCTTTAGACTGATACATCCAGGTCCTAGCAATTCTTTACTCATAAAAGACAAAGAATGTCGTGTCTCCAGTAAGGGGTGGTGGGGGTGGGGAAATTCGTAAATCCAAAGTCCTGTAAACTAATTTACCTGTGTGCCATTTCCATAGCCTGATTTAAAGTTGAATGTCGTACATCTTCTCTGAAAAGGTTTCCAGTGTGCTGAAAAAAAAGGCAATTCAGTTCAAACATCTTTAATGCAGTTTCCTCCGTGCTGTTTGGTTACAAAAAACAATCTTACCCTTGGTTGCTGTCCCCCCCCACCCCCCCCCAGTCCTTCCCTGACCAGTGGTACTGAGGGGGAAATTTGTGCCGTGCTATTTATACATAATTTAAAACAATTGTGCTAGCTTTAAACCCAAAGTCTTTCTTCATCCATCAGTTATCTCATGATGTTATCTTTTGTACTCGGTACCCTTCAGTAAGCACAGCCTGACGTGTCTTGTGGCCTTCACCTTCTGTGATAAAAAAGACTGAAAAGATCCTTGGCACCACCTGGTGAAGATGAGGCAACCCTGGAGGACTCTGCTCCAGGAGCAGGTGACTGATGCTGAGAAATGTGCCAGTCTAGGGACACAGCTGAAGGGTTGTAGTAGGGGGTAGGGGAGGGGAAGGGAAGGGAAAAAAAAAAGAGCAGGAACATTAATACATCTTCCTGAGGTTTGATGGGACATATACTGCCTACTGTTCCATCTGGTGCTTATGATAGCATGGCATATTAGCATGCTGCAAGTTCATAATGTATTCAGGGCGAGAAAACACCACTTGCATACCAATTGAGGCGTCCTCTTTCTGGGAGCTGACTCTGAATTTCAATGATGTTTATGCCTCCTAAGCTGTGACTGAACGGGGCATTTCCGCTCCTGGAGGAATAACAGCAGAGAGGGACTTAGGCTCCTGTGGCTTTCTTTCCCCCCTCTCTTTTTATTTTTCTCCTTTTTTATTTCTTTTCTATTTTAATTGGGTTTTTTTTTTCAGTTCCTCCTTCTCTCTCCTTCCAATTTATTATATTCGGGGAAGCCTAAAGGATGGGTTGAGGGTTTGGACTAGCTAATTACATAACTTCTGTTAATATTACATCAACTTCTTTTTAAGGTTGTAGGCTATTGTCTTTCTGCTTATCTCTAAGTGCTTAAATGTCCTCTTTATGACATGTTGATGGAATTACTCTAAAAGCAGTGCGGTGAAGCAGTTTAAAATCCGGCGTGCTGCAGCTCTGCTTTGCATTCAGGTTTCCTCTATTGCTAAATAAAAGAGCAAACAATACTCTGAATTCCACATTTCACGGTAAATTATTTGGGCCCTGTGTCTTCAAAGAGTTGATTTTAACTTCAAGTGTGCTGCCATACTTGGGTAAGTATCTGAAGTTGAGCAGGTGTGTGTGCCTTTGCAGGAGTGAGCTCCTTTTATTGATCCTTTGCAGGAAATGTACTGATCCGTTCAGATTATTCCTCCCTGTCCTGTCCCCTTTGAAACTCTGCTGAGATTAACACTTTGCTGGAGGTAATCCCAAACCTGCACTGTAGAAACTCAGCTGCACGTTTTGTTTCTGAACCTGTCAACGATTGTGATCCTTTTATGGCTCGGTGTTGTGAATCACTCTGCAGCCCTCCTTCCAGTGGGTTTTGAAAGTGTGAAATTTACACCCAGGGGAGGGTATTTGATGTGGGATTTTCAAGTGTCTGGAGGAATACATGAGTGCTAGTCACACTTGCCTTTGTTGGTGACTGTGCTTCTGAACTGCTTTGTGTGTTTTGAACATCCTATCCCCCCAAAAAAAAGGAGAGTAAACTTGCTGCTTGAAGAGGGAAGGAAATGAAAAGAGTATTTCTAGTACAGAGCTGCTTAATGAATGCATTTGGTGTCTAGTCCTCTACCTGCACAGCTGGACTCTTGCTTCTACTCGGAGCTGACTGTGATTTGAGGCTTTAGCTTAATCTTTAATGCATATGACTGTCATGCTAATAGAACTTTAATAAGAATGTCCTAGGTAACACTTTGAACTCCTTCACTCTAATTTAGTATTAATCCAGCAGCAGTGCTGATCCATTCTTTCAACTACATCCAGGGTGACTTTGGTAAATAAATATTTTCAGGCAGTCATTTAGCTGCTCTTGCCTTGATAAGAAATGAAAAATGCATTAGTCATCTTCACCAAGAATAAATTGACTTCTTTTGGTTCACTATCTTGAGTATCTGTTGTCCAATTCCTTGTTTATTGATAGTGCATTTAGGCCTAGGTATTAATGTCTTGGCTTAGATGCTTATTATTTTTTTTTTCCTTAATATATTCAGGAAGGCTAATGGAACTGAATAGGAATGTGGAGGAGGTAGTGTGGGTAATTCAAGCAAGTTTAGTCAGCACTTACAAGATTCTTGAAATGTTTCTGATGTCCTACAGAACTGTTAACATCTGCACAGCTTGTGAGAAGAGCCACATTTATTACATCTGTACACTAGCTAGAATGCAGAAGGAAAGGGGGAAGGTGGGGGGAAGCCAGAGTTAAGAATGAAGCAGCTGGCTTTCGGCTCGGAGATTTGTAATTTTGCTTTCATTACAGACCGACAGTAAACTCTGCTTGGGACTCTCTTGCATCAGCTTCTTTGAGATGACAGGGTGAAGGCTGGGGAGTTCAGCTAACAGTAGGTACAGCCCAGCAAAATACACACAGCTTTTAGCTAAATAATCACATGTGAAGTGTAGTGTTTTGGGGAGCTGTTCCGGTGTGACGTCAGATGATGCAGAGCATGTGTTTAAAATCTGCGCTTGTGATGGTAAAGAAAAAAAGCTAGCTTGTTTTAAATAATAAGAATATGAAACAGAAGAAGTGGGGGGATAATAAATGAGAAGGCTGCTGGCTCTCTGCGGAACCAACAAGCTCATGCAGTTCCTCATAGACTCATTGAATGGCTTAAGTTGAAATGGACATCAGAGATCATCTGCTCATCTGGGCAGGGATGCCTCTCAACTAGACTCAGCTGCCCAAGGCTTCATCCAAACTGGCCTTGAACACCTCCATGCACGAGGCATCCACAACCTCCCTTGGCAACCTGTTTCAGAACTTTGCCACTCTCTACTGAAGAACTTTTCCTAAGATCCAGTCTAACCCAACTTTCCTTCAGCTTAAAACTATCCCCCTTGTCCTATTGCTGGATGCCCTTTTGAAGAGTCCCTCTGCAGCCTTCCTGTAGGATCCCTACAGGTATTGGAAGGCAGCTCTAAGGTCCTCCTGGAGCCTTCTCTTCTCTAGGCTGAACAGCCCCAGCTTCCCCAGCCCATCCTCATAGCAGAGGTGTTCCAGCCTTTGGATCACCTTTGTAGCCCTCATCCCCACTGTTGTTAGGATCTGGGGTTGCTGGAGGAAAGGAAGCTGTGTTGAGAGATTCCCAAGATTCCTGTCCCAACTGAAGGGTATAAAACTACTTCCTTGTGGTTTAATTTTTCTCTCTGTGCTAGAAGAGAAAGTGAGGGAGGAGCAATCAGTGTCAGAATTCCATGTTCTGTTTCCCTCATACACATTTCCAGAATCAGAGATTTTTTCCCCCAAGTTTGGTTCCCCACCACCCTTTTCTTTCTTCACCATTGAGACAAATTTAACCTGGAGTTGTGCCAATATTGTAGCTATTTGTTAGCTGTCACAATCTGTGTTCGATTTCAGTTAAGATCAAAGATTTTTATAGTTTGGGTTCCTGGTGTAGCTGTTTGATAAGGATGAAAGCTGGCATGTCTTTTGTTTTCTTGGGTTGCTGTAAGTTGGTGTGCTTGCTCTTGCCTTTTTGCCCTGCACATTTTAAGAGGACCTATTCTGGTTTTGCTCAGTGAACTTTACAAGGTGCCCAAGCCATTCCACAGTGAGAGTGCCAGGATCTGTTTCTAGATGTCCTACTGTTTCATAACCATCTCAGCAGCTCAGGAAGCTGTGCATCGATGCTCCTGTTCTTCACTGCTCTCCTTACATGGTGCTTCTGCATAATTTTATTATATTTTCTACTGCAAAACCTGCTGCATATTCACTTACAGCAAGAGCATGAACAGCTACTCGTTAAGAAACAGGGCCAATAAGCTGTCATGATGAAAAGCATCCTCTTGTTGCAAGTACTCTTCAAGAGTTGGTGGAGGTATCTTTATCTACCCACGTTTCTGCTGTTCATACTTTGATCTGTAGCAGATGTCCACTCTGATAACCTACTGTGCTTGTTATTAGGTCTCCTCAGAGCCTTCTCTTCTCCAGACTGAACAGCCCCAACTCCCTCAGTCTGTCCTCATAGGGGAGGTACTCCAGCCCTCTAATCATCCTTGTGGCCCTTCTCTGGACACCTTCTAGCACCTCCAGATCCTTCCTTTAACAGGGGCTCCAAAACTGGACACAGTGCTCCAGGTGGGGTCTCACCAGAGCAGAGTAGAGGGGAGAATCTCCTTCCTCAACCTACTGGCTGTGCTTCTCCTGATGCAGCCCAGGCTCTGGTTGGCTTTCCGGGCTGCAAGTGCTCATTGCTGGCTCATGCTGAGATTCTCATCCATCAGCACAACCAAGTCCCTCTCCTCAGGGCTGCTCTCAAGACAGGCCCTGCCCTGCCTATATTGGTGCCTGGGATTGCCCCAACACAGATGCAGGACCTTGCACTTGGTCTTGCTGTCATGAGGTTGTCATGGGCTCACCTCTTCAGCTTGTCAAGGTCCCTTCCCTCCAGCTGTCAGCTGCCCTACACAGTTTGGTGTCATCAGCAAACTTGCTGAGGGTGCACTCAATGCCATTGTCTATGACACCAACAAAGGTGTTAAACAAGACTGGTTCCAGTACTGGTGTTAACACTCACCATCATTTAACTATGGCATGTGGCATTCTAGGAACTCTGACATACAATTACTGCTTCCTCTTCCTTCCATTCTCCCGACACCACAGCCCAGGCAGAAGCAAAGTTTTTAATGTTTCAGTTATGAAAATGACTGCATTTGATCCATCAGTGTTTGCCACCTCCCATCTTCTGAAGCCCTTGTTTCAGTTTCTGAAGTTTTACTTCCATTTAGTCTTGCAGAAAACACATTTTGTCCTAATTTTGTGCAGATTGTTGCCACTGAAAAGTATGGTGTGGGAAACCACATAGCTCTGTAAGTCAGGGCCCAAAATCACCTTTGAAAATGACCTGTTAAGGTTTTAATAGATCATTTGTATGCACAGTTACTGAAGATACTGGCTTTGTTCCCATAATCATGAAAAAGATAATGGATGGGAACTCATTTAGGGACAACTCCTCTTGTTGACTGTTTAGTATTTCTTCCAGGTATTTCTAGTTTTCTTTTTTCCTTGGATCATTTTGGAACTTGCCTCAAACAGGCCTTGCATGCAGTTCATCAGTTCATCATAACCACACAGTTTAAACCCTGCCAGACAGCCACTGATCTCTTATACCTCTTCTATTACAAGTGGAGACCCTAAAGAAACATCTTCACAGGAGAGCTCAGTGCAGTCCCTCTGTGCTTCTCAACTGACTCTGCCATTGGGGTTTAGCTTCCTTAATACATATGTGTGCCAGATGGATGTTTATGAAGATCAATATGAGCCACCCTAGTAATTTTTCCTTTATTTCTGCCCTGCTTGCCATTTGGACTCTCTGAGTGATCATAGATGTGGAAAAAAGATTTTTTTCTTTTTTCTTTCTTTTTTTCCTCTTTTTTCCCTCCTTTTGCTTATTTGGTTCTCTATGTTTTGGTGGGGAAAAAAAAGAAGGAAAAGCAATAGTGTTAAATAAATGTGGTGGGGTGTTTTCAACTGCATGCATTGTCATGTAGCTGTAGTTACATGAGCATGATCTGGGTTCCTATGGCTGGCTATCATAAGAGTGTGTGATTGCTTCTGTCTGATGTACTGCCTGCTGCCATTTCACTTCTTGAATGTTTCGTATAGAAATCCATCTCCAAACCAGGATGAAGTAGTGGGGTGGAGGGAAAGGGTGGGGAGAGTGTGACTTAGTGGCAGGGAAAACATCAGACTTGTTTGGCTGGGGTAGATAGGTGACAGTAGGAGGCACTGGAAATAGTCTTCTATTGCAGCCAGTACTGCCTAGTTATTCTTCTGAGGGAGGAATGGTTATAGCTAAAATTCAGAGGGAAATACCTATGTTTGATACTGTGAAAACAGCCCAGTATGCACTGATGCACACATAAAGCATCTTAAGCCTTTCTTCCTGTATCCTACGGCTGAGGTTGAGGTTGACTTCTGATGTGGGGAAGAACTTGTCTTAAAGCAGCTGCCTTGGACTTTACCATTGATTTGGAGTTGGCAGCATGTAATGGGAGCTTTTTCCTGCTCCAGAGGATCTGCTCCCTCTACTGGTCCTCAGCTGCCTGAAACAATTGCCAGCAGTGGTGCTCCTGACCTCGTGTCCCGCACGCCGGTGCCACCAGCAAACATTAAAGGTGCATCCTAGGGCCATCACCACTCCAGGGGAAGAACCTGCCTTGCTCTCCCCTGAACCACCCTTTGCCCCTCTACAGAGTTTCTGTCCTCCTGCTCGATGTTCTTTTCTCAGCTACTCTTAGAATCACAGAATCATTCAGGTTGGAGAAGACCCCTGGGATCATCAAGTCCAACCATTAACCCTACTCTGCAATGCTCACCCCTTAAATCATATCCCCAGACACTGCATCTAAACGACTTTTAAACACTTCCAAGGATGGTGACTCAACCACCTCCCTGGGCAGCCTATTCCAATATCTGACTACTCTTTCTGTGAGAAGATTTTCCACTCTAAACCTACTCTGTTGCAGTTTGAGGCCATTCACTCCTTTCTATGCTCATTACCTGCGAGAAGAGACCAGCACCATTACAATACAATACAATACAATACACCAGGTTTATCTTCTGTTAATCCACTTCTCAGTGAAGCTAAATATATATAATATATATCTAAAGTCAGACATAAAACCAAATGTAGGCTGTTTCCACAGTACAGAAAGAGTTAAATCTTTCCATTAGATTCTTTTAATGTACATGAGATTCTTTTGGTGCACAAGAAAACTTACCATATTGCCAAGGGTTAAGTGCATCCACGTTGAACATTCTGAGTTCAAACACATCAGACTTCTTTACTTTGTCAATATTTCTGTTGCACTTGTAGCATTGAGTGGTTTCTCTCTGGTGTCTGACTTCTCGCCCTGTAGTTTCCCCTCCATTTAACACTCCTTGCAGTGTAAATGAAGACTCTCTCCTACAGTTTTCTAAAGCAGAATGTAAAGAAAAAAAACAACCACCAACCCCCAGTAAGCATTTTTATGTCCAAAATCAACTAAGTAAAACTTGATTAAATGCATGTATGAGTGCATGTGCGTGCAGATAGCACACATATATGCACAGCTATAGAAGTCAGCTGTGCACTGATCCACAAAGGTCAATGTTAAATTACTGTGTTGGAGCAGTGGCTTTAGCTGGCTTGATGAAAATGAGGTTCTATAAATAACTTTTTTTTTTTTTTTTTTTTTAACTTTTAAAATGTATTTGTTGGGAAACAAAACCCAATGCTATTAATGTGAATCTCCTGGGTGTGAAATGAAGCCTGTTTCGGAGAAGTGGCAAGCACGGCCCTGCTATGGCCCTTTCACATTGTTGTAACATTTTGCTCGTGTTTTTTGTGCAGATTCTGTAATTGCCGATTCCACCCCCCCCTTCAATCCAGGCTTCAGCTCTAGGATTGTGTTTGTTTGTTGAGCTCTGATATTTCAGATTCAGAACAAAGGGAGCATACTCTGAAAAAAAGGGAAGTTGTAAGTTTAATTGTGCAAGACTAAGACTGCTGTGATGCTTTAAGGTTTAGAAATGTTGGGTGTAATTGTGTGCCCTGTGAGTGGTCTCATTACTTTACCTACAGCTGTTCTCTGCAACTATAGCTAGGCAGATATTCCTGAGTGTTTCTGGGGTCTGCAAGGCTAACCCAGTTCCTCTTTTCCTGATGAGATAGATCCCCTGCTTTCTGTGCCAGTGTGACTTCATGTGAGTGCACTGGCTTCAGAAGGAGAGTTTAATCTGGTTTTGCATTTGTTAGTCGGGTTTTACAAGTTCCTTCCTTTCCCTCTTCCTTATATTATTTCATATTAACACTGAAGTATATGCATGTGATGTACCCAGCCAGGCAATTGATAGGAAATGTGCTTTTGGTTTTGCTAATGGTAGCATTTGTTTCTCTTGTGAGTTTGTTCATCAACAAGTTAAGTTGCCTCATCTAAGAAAGTGTTTGAGGTAGAATCATAGAATGGTCTAGGTTGGAAGGGTCATCTAGTCCAAACCCCTCCTGCAATAAGCAAGGATATCCTCATCTACATCTACAGAGCCCTGTCAACCCTCACCTTGAATATCTCCAGGGATGGGGCCTCAACTACATCCCTGGGCAACCTTTTCTGGTATTCCTCCACCCTCATGGTGCAGAACGTGTTCCTAACATCCAATCTAAATCTGCTCTACTTTGAAGCCACTGCCCCTCATCCTGTCACTACAGGCTTTGTAACCAATCTAAATTTCATCTGAAGTTTCTGAGACTCTCTTCCTCCCTCCCACCTCCCCACTGCTGCTGTCAGGTGTGATCCAGTGCCCAAAATAAAAGACAGTTGGTGTGACATGAAGCTTTGAGAAGGAGCTGGCTTGTATAGCTCATAATGAGTATTTTCTCACACTCTGTCTAGACAGTCAGTCATGTAAACATAAGACATCTTTAACAGCATCATCTGATGATGTGAAATGATAGTCTTCCAAAGTATGTGTTTCCACAAATGCTGAGGTACTGATTAGGGTAACAAATTGCAGTACCTGAAGATTCTCAGTCTATTCTACTGAGATCGGGAAAAGGCTCTATTTTCAGTGGCAGTACATCTCAGTGGCAGCACCTGGGCGAGGGTTTGGCGGGGGGGAAGATGCTTCCTGCTGTATTTTTCATTGGTGGATGAACACCTGTCCTGGCTGGCTGAATAGAAACCAAGGAGTTAGTGTGCATGATGGCTGAGGATCATCAGCTCTCGTGTACACCAGCCAGGCTGCTGGAACACTTGCAATGGCTCTGCTTCCCATGAGGCAAAGGAACTAGAGCTATACAGGAATATTTATATCATCCATAGGAGTTAATAAATTTGAGGCTACAGCTCTTTTTTTGGCTGATTACCTGGAGAGTCTAGTGTGCTAATTTAGCAGAAATTAACAGCCTGCCTCAAACCAGACTGGGTCCTTGCTGGAGGGGGCGTTTGGCTACCAGTGCTTTCTGGCTTATGGGTGAGTCCTGTTCCCCAGGCCCTTGCATCAGACTTGTCATAGTTTGAAATATCACTGGGAAGGATTGGGTTCTTGGGTGGGTAAAATGGCACAATCTGACAGAGCAGGGAGTTGGGGAGCTCAGTCCACAGGGTGAGGAGCAGTCTTGTCCCAGACTGGCCAATCGCACTCCACACCTTAGAGGATCCTGACTCGCCCATGACAAATTCCACAGTTTTAAAACAAGCAAAGCAAGATAATGTATCCATTAACTTCTTGTTAGTCTCCATGTCATCTTTTCAGATGTATAACCATGGAAAATATCACCTCCTACACCCATGTTTGATTCTTTTTGGGCCTAAAAGACTTCTGGTGTGCTTTATAAATACAAGCGATGCCTTTTAAACATACGGCCGTAATAACTTCTTTGCTGGCAGAGTAATTTATATCTAAAGTTGCCCTGAATCTAAATAAGTTAGTTTAGATTATTTCATTTGTCTGTATTGGAGACTTTAGATCTAGTTACACCTAATGGAACAGTGGCATCAGCACTTTATTAGGACTTCTCTAAACTGGGTACAGCTATGCTTTATGCTTTGTGTAAGCGCATTAATAATAAAGGAGTTCTGACTTATTTTGCTTCAGACTTCGAGGTGTAACAAACTGTTTACTGTTAATTTAGGACCACAGAGACTGGAATAAAATAATAAATATCCCTCTGGAAAGCAAGTTTGAAAATTTTAATTGGTGTTGGGAGTGGAACATCTCCCTTATGAGGAAAGGCTGAGGGAGCTGGGGCTCTTCAGCTCGGAGAAGAGACTGAGAGGTGACCTCATATAAATACATGAAGGGCAAGTGTTGGGAGGTGGGAGCCAGGCTCTTGGCAGTGATGTCCAGTGACAGGACAAGGGGCAGTGGGTGCAAGCTGGAACAGAGGAGGTTCCATGGGAACATAAGGATAAACTTTGTGAGGGTGACAGAGCCCTGGAGCAGGCTGCCCAGAGAGGTTGTGGAGTCTCCTTCTCTGGAGACATTCAAAACCTGCCTGGATAGGTTTCTGTGTGACCTGCTCTAGGTGGTCCTACTCTAGCAGGGGGCTTGGACTGAATGATCTTTTGAGGTCACTTCCAACCCCTAACATTGTGTGATTGTGTGAAAAGGTTATTACTGCTGGTGTGTGCTGTGTGTGGTTGAGGGTACAAGTAGTACCCATTCAATGCTGATGGCATTTGAGTTTCTTTACATATTAGTCAAACTTTATGTGTACTTTGCCAAATAACATACAGTCCTGACAAGGGTAGGTCTTACAGAGATGATTAAAAAAGGGAAACCAGTTGCTGGTCAGGGAGCCTTTGGGAAGCTGCATCTGAAAACAGATCTTACTCCTTTGTGAAGACAGGAGAAGTGGAGGGAGTGACCGCTGATGTGGACAGGTTGTCACAGCTGTAGTTTGGAGGGGAGACTAGGGAGTGGATATGGCCAGCAGTTGCTCAGGTTGTTCTTCAGTTGTTCATGCTGATGGTGTTTGGGCACCTCTTCATCACTTACAGAATTACAGAATTAACCAGGTTGGAATAGACCTTCAAGATCATCAAGTCCAACCTATCACCCAAACCTATCTATTCAACTAAACCATGGCATCCAGTCTCTTTTCGAACACTTCCAATGATGGTGACTCCACCACCTCCCTGGGCAGCACATTCCAATGGTCAATCTCTCTTTCTGTGAAGAATTTCTTCCTAACATCCAACCTAAAACTCCCCTGGCACAGCTGGAGACTGTGTTTTCTTGTTCCGCCTGGGAGAAGAGACCAACCCCCACCTGCCTACAACCTCCCTTCAGGTGGTTGTAGAGAGCAAGAAGGTCTCCCCTGAGCCTCCTCTTCTCCAGGCTAAACACCCCCAGCTCCCTCAGCCTCTCCTCACAGGGCTGTGCTCCAGACCCCTCCCCAGTCTCATTGCCCTTCTCTGGACACCTTCCAGCAACTCAACATCTTCCCTAAACTGAGGGGCCCAGAACTGGACACAGGACTCAAGGACACAGTACTTGAGCCTCAACATTCAGTGAGTCGGCTTTGGAGTAGCCCTAACAGTTCCTGTGATGTGAAAGACAACCACTCAAAACACATGTTTCTTAGTTTGGTAGCTTGTAAACAAAACAAAGTAGAAAAGATCCAGGGAACAATGTGAACAGGAAAAGAATACTTTGATAGTGATTATGGGACTGTTTGCTTATGAGCTGCATTAGTCATGTACACGTGGAGGCATTTTTGTGATTCTTGCTGGGATATTTAGAATAAATCCACGTTGTCTTCACCTTGGTGAGGGCCAACTGGTGTTCAGCCACGACAGGGGAACTTGCAGACTTGCATTTTCCAAGGGCTTATGGAAACTTAGCGCAGCTGCCACAATTTGGATCTTACTTTGCTTTTCTCTTCTTGCTAAAGCATTTCATGAGCCATTATGGTGGAAGTAGACCTAGATTTAGAATGTATTCTTCTTCCCAGGTTTTTTATTCAAGTACTTTTTATCTGGTAAAATTTGCAAAACCAGGAAGGGGAAAGAAGAAAAGAGGTATTTAAAAAAAAGAAAAAAAGAAAAGGTGCAATTCTGACAGGAGTCAGTTTTTAATTATTAAATACTGAAAGGGAATTTATGGCAAGTTCTGAAGCTGTCAAAACATGTCAGATTGTTCAATGAGAGGAAAGAGGTTATTCTTTTGATATTTTTCCCCCTCTTTTAAAATGAAATTATATGGTAAGCCAAGCCATAACAATTTTTTGTCTCAATTCTGAAACTAAATTCATCTATTGCTTATTTTATAATGTGTGGAACTATCTGGCCTTCAGCTGCTGAAGCCATGAGGTCGGGGCACATTTTTTCACCAGGCAGAACCTCTCACTCTAGGGAACTGAGCGCTTCTGTGGTTTGGGTTCGTTGTCGAGACCGGAGGACCAGTCAAAGTACCACTATGGATGAAGAGCATGATGGAAATCATTGTCTGTCATTCACCTACTTGACATCATCCACAAGCTCTTCCTACCAACCCCAGGAGGCACAAAAATCCCTTCCAGCTTTTGGGAGACAGAATGGGCATTGCATTATTCTCACATTATTAACACATCTCAAGGGGACTGTAATGACTTAGCCTGAGGTCACTTTAGTGAACTCCCAGAATACAGAATGTCTGAGTGTTGAGTGAGAAGAAATGGGTAAACTGAGAGTGCTTTTATTTGTTCTGAAGAACAGCTGGTGATAGGAGATGTTCAGCTCACTGCAAGGAGAGCAAAGACAAGACTGCAAAGCTGTGATGTTGCCCTTGGAAAAGGGTCATCTTCAGTTTGTGAGCTTCATACCTGTGGCCGGTTTAGGCTATGCCTTTAAGAAAGAGACAGTAGCTGTGGTTTCTTTCTTTGTGTGTGGGGAGGGAACTTTCTCACCCCACCACAATACCAGACATGCAAAGGGGCAACAAAATGTTCCCTCGAAAACTTTAATGTCCATCACCCACCCCACATGCCGTTGGACAAAGCCTGTGGGGGTAGCCTTTTGTGACAGAAGATGAAGCCTGAGTGTCTGAGCTGCTTTCTAATACTGCACTTCTGCAGATCACCTAGGGAGTCTAGGGGGTAAAAGTTCTCCATTGGAGAACTGGACACTATGTGATGTTTTCTTTCTAGACCAATGACATGGCTGCATCTGGTGCTGACAGAAAGTTATGGCTTTATTATGCCTCTTTGGGATCAGTTGTTTATAGCACAGATCTATTGTGTTTAGGTCCTTGTTTATTCATCAAGAAATGGTCAAAAGGGCCAAGAGCCAAATGCAATGAAGACTGGACTGGCTTCAGACAAGTCCCAGGCATGCTTGGCTGGTAGAGGGTCTGTAGTGGAGTCACCCAAATGTCATGTTATAAAGCTGCAACACAGGACTTCTAGGTTTCCCCAGCTGTGCATATGGTGGGTAGGATTTACCAGCTACACCAGGCTTATACTGTGCTTCTCAAATGACTCCTTTTCAACCAGAGAGAATACTGGGAAATATTTACCATGAGGCTGGTGGAACACTGGGAGAGGTTGCCCAGGAAGGTAGTTGAGGCCGCATCCCTGGAGGTACTCAAGGTGAGGCACTACAGGGCTCTGGGCAATATGACTGGCTGAGGATGCCCCTGCTGACAGGGGTTGGACTGGATCACCTTTGGAGGTCCCTTCCAACCCAGACCATTCAATGATTGTCTTGATCTGCATAGTGGCAGTCAGGAGCTGTGGTTCTCCAAAAACACTGCCTTTGTGGATTGGCCAGATCTGAAGAAGGGCAAGTTCTTCCCAGGCTGTGCCATGCTAGCAGTATGGATGAAGAACTCTCAATTTATCCTCTTTGGTGCACCTTTGACTTTCTAGCTCGCAGTTCATCGTCACTGAGACTTGCCTAATTAACCAAAATTAGTCAGATGCCCTGTAGGTAACCATCATTAATGTTAATTCCCACGGATTTAGGTCTCTCTATATATAGTTTGGGTGGTGAGGGCAGGTCCTAATCCAGTCTGTCACATGCAAGGCTTCTTCTTCCTGGGAATTTGAAGGAAACAAGACAATGGGCTCTTTATAATTTGGCAGCCTTTATTTTTATTTTTAACAAGCTGGCACAGAAGTAGTGAGTGCTGCACAATCAATGCAGAGTGTCTTTTAAGAATCTTTCCTGCCTGGCTATACATCTGGAACTGTTTGTCCTAACTAAAATAAATGCCACAGCGTATTATACCGTACTTTTTTTCCCCTTCTTTCTTTTTTTTTTTTTTCATTTAAAAAAGGAAATTGAAAACACACCACCCCTAGAAATGCTTGACATTGAATTGGCTATTGAAATGGTATCAGTAAAGTATTTATATATTCCATATTTTGTTCCATACATCAGCTCTCCTTGATGCGTCGGGCTTGGCAGGGTGCCCCGAGAGCTGAAGAGCTGCCATGTATGCAAGCCTGCCTTGCTTTAAAGATGGACTAAGATCTTTTAGGGTACAGGAAGTAAAGGAAATCAGCTTGAATCGATGCACATCTCTCTTTTGCCCCTGCTCCTGCAAACTTTGCTTGGTCTCTTCCTTGTTTATTCTTCAGAAGCTGGCTGTGCTTATGGTAAATGCCAGTGTTGACCTAAGAGCTAAATGTAGTGATAAAAATACCTTCCTACCATAAAAACTGAATGCAGGACAAGAACAGGAGAGTTTCATGAACCAAGAAATCCACAGAAGAAATAATTCAAAATTCCAAGTGGATTTTACAACATACTCTGATTCAAAATGGAGCAAAATTGTAGCTCCTCACTCTGTGCTGGAAAAGACATTCAAGAATCTATATTCCAAAATGCCTCTTTAAAAGTTACTATTATGTTAAATTTTTATTTATTTACTTTTAAAATAGAAAATCTAATCCAAAGCAAATGCAATAGATCTCTGCATACTTGAAACATATTTTCTGAATTTATTCTCTTGCTGCACTGGATGGTTGTGTGTATGGATTAGGACTAGACCATTATTTCACCATCTATCTCCATCCTGAATTGATTGCAGCAAACGCTGCAGAATGAGTTGCAGATGTTGCCTTTTCCCTCTGGTTTGGAGGACCTCTGGTTTCAGCCCCATTTGATCCAAACTGGGTTAAGTCTGTCACTGTTTAGAGGGATTTGGTGGAAGAAGTCTTTGCGCCTGAAATGAGTTACTCTCTCTGTATACATAGGCTGTGCTATGAAATGTGTGATGCTGTGGGATACTGCTTGTATGAATCTTTCTGGTGTGTCCCTTCTAATTCCAGATTGTTGCTTGAGATGTAAGAGTCCCACAGGAAAATAAATAAAACCAGAACTAGCTTTGCAGATGCAGAGTTTGGTTTGACACAAAACATAAAAACAGTTTTTTAATTCAAGAAATTAAGCAATTTTATCCTTACTGTTCTCTCATATTTCAAGCAAAGTTTACTTTCCAGGTTCCTGTATTATAAAACTGGAGCAAATATTCATGAAATGTTGCACAGGCTTGTTAAAAATAGATTTTCTTCCTTTTTAGGGATTCTTTCTCCCACTCCCAAACCCTCATCACCTGTGACTGCCTGGATAGCAGAATATCCACAGAGTTTGCACAAAGAATGTCTCTACATAAAAGCCCTCATGAAATAGAATAGGATAAGTTTAAAATAGAATTAACCAGGTTGGAAAAGACCTTGGAGATCATCAAGTCCAACCTATCACCCAACACCATCTCATCAACTAAACCATGGCACCAAGTGCCTCATCCAGTCTCTTCCTAAACACCTCCAGGGATGGTGACTCCACCACCTCCCTGGGCAGCACATTCCAATGGCCAATCTCTCTTTCAGGGAAGACTTCTTCCTAACATCAGCCTAAACCTTCCCTGGCACAGCTGGAGACTGTGTCCTCTTGTTCTGGTGCTGGTTGCCTGGGAGAAGAGACCAACCCCCACCTGGTTACAACCTCCCTTTAGGGAGTTGCAGAGAGAAAGAAGGTCTCCCCTGAGCCTCCTCTTCTCCAGGCTAAGCAACCCCAGCTCCCTCAGCCTCTCCTCACAGGGCTCTGCTCCAGAGCCCTCCCCAGCTTTGTTGCCCTTTTCTGGACACATTCAAGTGTCTCAATGTCCTTCTTAAATTGAGGAGCCCAGTACTGGACACAGGACTCAAGGTGTGGCCTTAGGAGAAACTTGCCTCATGAATTCAATTTAAATACCAGCTTGCTTTTAGTGTTTGTATCTTTGGGCTGGTTTTCAGCAGTCAAAGTAAAAAGTGTGGGTTATTTGGTTTGGGTATTTTTTGTTTGTTTGTTTGTTTTTAATTAAAAAAATAAATTTAAATTGTAGAAGCTGGAATTTTAGGCTAAGTGCCAGACAATACAGACTTTAGGAGTTCAGATCACAAGGACTGGTAGTGCTTGTGGCTTTGCTTTGTGCTCCATCTGATGACATCTCCTTCAAAACTGAGGTGCTGGGATTCTTTGGGCTTGTGGGTGGTGGGACAGCAGTGGGTACAGAGCCACTGAAACATGCAGCCCCCGCCCCAGCTCCCTCAGGGGACAGGAAACCAGCTGTAGAGTCAAGGAACACATCAACAGTAGCACTAACATCAGAATGGCTTCTGCAGGAGTTTTTCTACTAAAGAGTCGAAAAATGGGATGGAAAGGCTCTTCTGGTCAGTTTGGTGGAGGTAGTGTTTTCATTATACTTCAAAAGCCCTTCTTCAAGAGTCTCTACTCTGACAAAATAATCTTGTACCCTTGTTGCTTGAAAGGGTCTTTGTGTCTCCTCACAGAAGGCAGGGAACTTAGGGATAGCCAGAGATATAAATTTGTCAGCCTGTGATCATAAAGTAGCAGAGAGGAGTTTACAGCTGTGTGCAGAGGAGAAAGGGGTTAAGCATAGTAAGCAGCCTGTAGAAGGGTTTTTTCTATCCCTAAGATATCCAAAGAAAAGTAACTAGGAAAATCAAGCTGAATACCATAGATTTATATGAGGAGCACAGGAGTCTGTGGGTGATTTCAGCAGGCTGCAAACCAGGTGGCAGACATCGTTCAAGGGAGTGGAAACCAGTTGGATTGCAGTAGAATGGCAATCTGAAATTGGAGGGCAAAACCAACACACTTTTCCCACTTCCATGTTCAATTGAAGCAACAAAACATTGCCAGCTTTTGGGGAAAGCCTTCTCCCTCCAATCTGAGCATGTTTCTGATCAAACCTGAACTTTGAAATGCAGGAAGGGAGAGGAGCAGGCGCCATGCGGTTGGTTACAGGCTCAGGATGGCTTTTAGTTATCAGCAGCTGAATTGGATGATGCAGGCTGTGCCTGCTCACTGTGAGCAGCAGACTGCTAGAGGAGTTCGATTTCTCTCACTCCTTCTTCCACCCACCTCCATCTCCTCTGTGCCTGTGTCTGCGCTCCCACATGCTTCAAATCTGTGTACCTGGACTGCCTTCCTTAACAGTTCAATGTGAGTGTTAGCAGAATGAAAACCAGATGGACCAGCAGTTCCCACTGTTATCTCCCCACCAGCTCTGGCAAGCCTCCCTTTCTCTCTCCTTTCTTGGCATGGCAGAAATATTTGCCTTTATTTAGGAGGGCTTGGGCTCACTGCTGTGCCTCTTTCCCTCTGTTGCAACATGAGCTGAAAGCTATTTATTCCCTTGTTGCTGAGGTTGGTTGAGGTGAGTGCAAGATGAATTCAGCTATTAAGGAAGCAATTAACATTTCAAGACGAATTTTCATAGTATTTTATATTGAATGAATGGCTTGTTGAAGGTATAGATGGAGCTGGTTTAGTATAGTGATGTGGAAAGGATATTTGTATATAATATGTTCAAAAATTGCTTTTGTTTTCTAGCATGTAGTACTTTACTGCTGCTTGATTTGCAAATCAAGCCTCACCTGTGTCTGGCAGCCCTAATATTTAAGCTAATAATTATGGATGCTGTTCCCCACACAACTGAGGTTTGCTAACCTTAGGTCAAGGCTGCAGAGCCTATAATTCTGCGTCTGTATTCTCCTCATTGTGTTGTGGAGGTGTTTCGCTGCTCATCTTCCCAAAACTTGGCTCTAAATGCTGTATGAAATGACTCCCTTTCCCTGAGAATGGAGGCATCATCTGCAGGCAGTTCTACAAAGGGTGAAGATGGCTTCTATAATTGCAGTACTTGGCACTCTGTGTCTCTGCCTCTTCCTCAGTTCAGGCAACTAAAGCTTGGTATCTATTGTGTGTTGTTTATTTTTGCTGGGTTGCTTGGTTTTGTTTTCGTTTGAGCTCTCTGACAAAATCGAGCCGTTTGAGCCTCTTTAAAGCATCCTTTGTTAAATATGTGCATTGGGTTTAATTTCTCTCAGTGTCTCTCAGTGCAAATTGTACTTTTTTTTTTCCTTTGGGTTTTTTTGGTTGAAGAAAAGCATGTCACAAAGTGGGGTGACAGAATTTGTTAAGAATGTGATGGACTTCGCTTGTGTCTTGAATTCCAACCACAGGCTGTCACCCATTAGCAGCAACACTTGCTTTGCAAGATGGTTTAGTGGAGCTCAGGAAGGCTTGTGTAGAACAGTTTATAAAACAAATACCCCCAGCCCCCCAAAGAAGGGATGGAAAAGTTTAACTTATGCCTATTAAAAGCTAAAGTTGATCTTACTCATCTTTACTCAAGATGGCTTTCTAAACTCCTGGCACGAGTAAGGAAGCCTACATTTTGCTTTCAATTAGCAAATGCTGTTATGTTTTGCCCATTTTTCATAAATGCAACATAAGGGTTTGGATGGGTTTTCTAAAATTTTAACAGAGAGCTCTCCAAAAAGATACTGTAAAAAGAAGATTACTCCTATAGCTTCCATATCAAATATAGAACATATAGAACATATTTTCATATAGAACATATTTTGCATCTCTAGCTCTCTAGCTGCAATAGAACTGTTAGGTTTTCTGCCTGCTATTGCCTTTTGTTTGGTTGGTTCTCTTGGGGAGTGATGTTTCTACTTCATCTTGCAGGTTTTGAACACTGAAGTTGATCTCAATGTGTGAATGTACAAACTTGGATGCTTTTGAAAAAACAATGATCTGTGTGTGTGTGACAGTTGATGCCCCAGGTTGTGTTTATTTTTCTGGTGAATGTAAGAATATCCAGGGGCAGGGTGGCAAAGTGATCCAGGAGGCCTGTGGTATGTAACATAAGTGTCTCTCCATGATTACAAAGAGAAGCAATGGAGAGGGCAGCAGATGTTACAAAGAGCAGCCGTGAAGAAAGATGGCTTCAACCAGTATCTCACCCAGAAGCTTCAGATCGTAGTTTCTGTGTCTGTCTGTTTTTCACTCCTGGCTAATACGAGAGCCTTGAAGGGAAGTGGCATTATTGCAGCTCCAGTAGTGCTTGGGAGGTAGCATCTGCACACACTAGAAATAAAAACAAAAGATAATGCAGCACCGCTACAAATGGAGATCTTACCATCTGTGTTACACCTCCTTAAGTAAGGTTCAGGTGATGTAATCTGGGAAGAGCACACTGGAGTAGATAATCAGATGTAATCTTTGGCAGCAGGTGCTGAAATGGCTCACCTTTTGCATGAGCGTGTAAGTTTCTGTCAGAGGGGGTGTGCTTGGGGAAATAAACCGGTGTGTTCCTGTGGTGTGTGTTGCAGATCGCACTGAGAAGCATTCCACAATGCCAGACTCACCTGTGGATGTGAAGACACAATCCAGGCTGACGCCTCCAACCATGCCACCTCCTCCCACTACCCAAGGAGCTCCAAGAACCAGTTCATTCACGCCCACAACGTGTAATTAGACTTTATTTTCTTCCTTTTCTTCCATATTATTTTTATTCTGTATGCAAGAAACTCAAATATGTGAAGGGAAACCTGCATGACTTGGTGGGACCAGGATTTGGTTGTACTGCAATAATTAAGCAAAGCTAAGATCACCATCCTCAAGGTATTGAGACATTCAGCTCAGAGTTGGGCTGTTACTTCAGTGACAACTTGGATGCAGTGTCAAAGAACAGCGAGTGCTGGTTTGTCAGGTACTTAATGCTCAGCTCAGCCCTTCTGTGAGAAGCAAGGAAAGGCTGCTCTTTTATGCCATTCTCTTGTTTAGTGGGTCAAGTTCCTTTTTGTATAGAAGCTTCAGGATTTTTGCTTGGTTTTGAAGGGGTAATTATTGAAGAAAATGTTTGTCTTCATCCCACGTATGACCAAACAATTCTGACTTAAGTCCTAGGTTAATACTGACACCAAACAAAAAAAAGCCACCAAAGGCCCTTTATTGTTTTATCTCGGGATTTCTACTCTGTGACCTCTTCTGTAAATCACTTGGGGCTGCATCTCTGTCTCATTTTAGTGATATAAACATGCAAGAAAGTCTGCTGGTCTTGATGAAGTTACTTTGCATTCATATCAGTGTAACTGAGATTTGAATCTGGCATGTTGTCTGGACTATTCTTTTCACAGCCGTGAAATGAGCCACATTTCTCTTACCAAGATTTAGCTGCAAAAATTTTTGGTCTCTTTTATACTGCCTTGTAATAGTATAAACATGAGAATGTGTTTACATTTCACATTTTAAATAAAACATTTTTAGAACAGTAGAATACATATGCCTAAGCAGAATGAAGGCAGCATCTTCTATTTGTCTTGCCTATGTCTGTTTAGTCCCTTTCTGTGTTAAATGCCTTATTTAAAATTCACCTCTACGCAGAAGGCCAGCTGGAGGCCTTTATGCTACTTATCCCAGGGAACCCTGTTCTGACAATTTACATCCAACTTAAACAGTGAGGAGGGTTTGTGCCAGCTATTCACATAAACTCAGATTTAACCCAGTGACCCTGGTGCTGTGAAGATTTGTCTGGTTTGCTTAACTCCAGCACCTGCACATCCTAGGAGCTGCTCTGGTCTAAAGTTAAATTATTTCTAGGATTTTGCAGGAGACCCTTACAAATGAAGCTTTCCAGTGTGATGTACTTTGCACAGTTTAGAATAATCTTTGGCAATCATAAAAGGAGCAGAATCATAGAATGGTTTGGGTTGGAAGAAACCTCCCAAGGCTGTATGAGATTGTCTAGTTCAATGCTTCTGCACTGCACAGGGACATCCTCCATTAGATCAGGTTGCCCAGAGCCTTGTGGAGATTCACCTTGAATATCTCCAGGAATGGGGCCTCAACCACCTCCCTGGGCAACCTGTTGCAGTGTTCCACCACCCTCATGGTTAAGAACTTGTTACTGGCATCAACCTAAATCTGCTCTTCTCTAATTTCAAACCATTGCCCCATGTCCCATTACACCAGGCCATTGTACACAGTCCCTTTCCAGCCTTCTTCTAGGCCCCCTTCCGGTACCGGCAGTCCTCTCTTCTTCAGTCACTCTTGCAGCCCTCAGTGTGCTCACAAGGTTTTCAAATTTTTGCTTATTTGGGTATGTTGAGCACTTTGGGAAGATGTGTGAGCCATAGGTGGATGTTGGGGCTGTTTATATGAAGATTGAAAAGTCTAATTTTATCTTGCTTTTTACCCTTCTCAGAGTTAGGAGATAGGCCATAGTGCTTCCAGCTTGTACAGGAGAGAGAGAGTCACTTCTCTCAGAGCATCTGTTCCATTTATTATTACTACAGCCTGAAAGGTTGCAGACCAGAAAGGTCATACTTGTTTTCTGGTCAAGAGTATGCTTCTCCTCTTTGCTGTAGGCTATTAAAAACACTTGACATGTATTAGTTTGAAACTGTCTATGCTAATTTCTGCTGTATTAATAATGGGCGTGGGTTTGGTTTGGAAATTGCGTGGATACTTGCCAGCCAGCAGAGTCTGATATTGGAAAGAGAGAGAAAAAATCATTAGTACTGGCGAGCTATCTAAACAAAAGTTCTAGAGAAGGTGCATTTGGGGACTATTTCTACATTTCTTTTGTTGTGGGAGATACTTTACCAGCCTTCCTCCTGCTCATATCTATCCTAGGTAATGAACTCTGCTGTTCTATGCTAAATTGATCGTATCCCCAGGACCCTCTGCCTCCAGCAGCCTTGTACTGGTGAAGGAGTTGTTGGGTGGTGTCAGGCCAGAGCAGGACATTTCTTACTCTTCACAGTTGTCACTTGCTAAGTTCATGGCATGATGACTTTTGGCTCTGCAAGTTCCTTGCAATCATGATTTATTCGTTTACTCAGACATCTCACTCTGCTGCGGTGCTCAGAGAGCCAAGGCTTGGAGCTGCATGCGGAGCTGAAATGGCGTAGTCAGCTTCTTTCGGTTTCTGTTTCCCCCCCCACTTGTTCTCCCTAGCCCACGCATCTAGAGTAGGCAACAAAAACAAAACTAGGATAGAACACCAGCAGAAACTGAATAATCATTCAGATAGCTTTTGCTGTAGTACCTCCAGAAGGGCAATTCAGTCACGAGGGAAAAAGCTCCCTCAAAATATCGTGGTAGTGATTAAAATCTAGTTATAGGTGTCCACCTTTTCAAAGGACTTGCTCTCCAAAAATAAGGATGACTGATAGGAGGCTGTGACAAGAGAGAGAGATGCTTGGCTTCAGAATTAATAAACACTGGAAGTTCTTTAAGTTGCTAGCTCATCATTGTTATGCTTTTGAACAGGAAGCAGCTCAGACTAGCACTCCTGTGCATCTTTGATTGAAGACAAATTCTTGGTTCTTGAGGGTTTTTTTGTGATGGATTCTGAGTAACTTCAAAAAAAAAAAAGGAAATCAGTGAGTCTCTTTAGGCTAATGGCCAGCTGAGCATGGCTGCTAGAGTTGCATGCTGCATGTCCACACCTGCCCGGGCATTGGCACCTTCATATTTATAGAGAGCTGTCCTTTTTCTTGCCATTCCCTGGCACTCTGGTGTGTCAGGTTCAAACAATCTCAACAGAGTGTGTTTGACTGTTGCTGTTCCAAGTAACCTGGGTGGAAAAGGATGTCCTCAGTTTGATATCTTTGCTCTCTTCTGGAGTGTGGATAAGAATGAAGCTGAAATTGCTGCCAAAACCTGTTGATGTCTTCAGTGTGTCTGGATGAATCTCATTGCCATAAATTTAGAAAGCTTAAAGTACTAAGCGGTTATTCTCACAGCAGCCTTGAAACAGGAGGACAGTGCTTCCTTTTCATTTTTAGAGATGTGATACTGGCACATGAAAGATGAATGATTTTCTCATGGTCTCTGAGAAGTCTTCTGAAGTCTAGCTTCATGCCCTAGCCACAAGGCCACAGCGAGCGTGGCAGCATTTGTTACCTGCACAAACCACTTTGTATACTCCATATGTTAGCAGTGAGGAAGTGTGTATCAGAAAAAATAACCTTCTCATTGGGTGGTGTAAGGTTAAAACGTGAAAGTCCTGTTTTATAAACACAGCTGTCAGTTGTGTGTACAAATCACAAGTAAAAATATTCAGAGATAAACTGAGGCTTCGTGAAATATGTCTGCACGGTTTTTTTCCCTACCTCAAAGAGCAGTTTTTTTGGTCTTCAGTCACACGTGCACTCCTGCTCTTCCTCTCCCTGTTTCCTTCTCTCTTTTTGAAATCCTCTGACAAAAGGGTGATATTTAAATGATGCTTTTCAGGTCTGGGAAAATTTTGAGGGGTGCTGTGTGAGAGGCAGCCTCTGTTACTTCCAATCCATGCACCTTTCAGTACCGGTTACTGGGAATACACATGAACTGCAGAATGTCACTCTGTCAAAAGGCAAATTATCTTTGATTATGCAACTTAATTAATTTTGAGGTCAAGCACAGAAAACATAAGCTGATGGATTTTCCCCTCTGTCTTCTTTCTCTCTCTCTCTCTCTCTCTTCCCCCTCCCCTCTATTTTATCCTCCCTTCTCTCTTTTTCTTTCAGTAACCAATGGCACTAGCCATTCACCAACAGCGTTAAATGGAGCTCCATCTCCTCCTAATGGCTTTAGCAATGGGCCATCCTCCTCCTCTTCCTCTTCTCTGGCTAACCAGCAGTTACCGCCAGCTTGTGGAGCTAGGCAACTCAGCAAACTGAAGAGATTTCTTACAACCTTACAGCAGTTTGGCAATGACATTTCACCAGAGATTGGGGAGAGAGTGCGTACCCTTGTGCTAGGACTTGTGGTAAGCAAAAATCCAATGCTATAATAACTGTGATCTTTTTCTCTCCTTTTCCCTCTTTTATGCTTGACGTGTTTATTATATAAAAGAGTGGGTCACATATATCTTACCTCAAGGATACCAAACATGCAAGAATGGAGTGCTGGCTCTTGCTGCCGAACCTAACATAAGTAACTTGCCTAGCTTCCCACGAGTGGCAGCTATTCCTAACCAGGTACAGACTCGATTCTTTTTGCCAGTGTAATATTATGCTGTAATGGTGTGAAAGAGTTTTCATTCTATACTGGCAGCACCCCTAATGTAGACATATTTTGAATTGCATAATGTAGTAAAATATGGTTTGGCTTGCCTAGTTTATTTGGCTGGGGAAAGGAGAGTGCTCTACATACAGGATGAGCTCAATGAATGCTTGAGCCGTGGTTACACAGTGGAAAGCCTTTGCTCAGTATCCCTTGAACCTGACAATGAGAGACCTGACAGTGCATTATTGCTACTTAAGGTGACTTACAAATGAGTTTATGTGATTATGAGGCTGAATGAAAATTTCAGCTTGTTCTTACCTATGTCTGTCAAGTTGGGCACCTGTCTCACAGGCAAACTGTTGTGAATCTGGCCCAGGATTCTTTTATTCCCAGTAAAATCCTTTCTCAGCCAGACGTTATTGTCACCCATGTATCTCCTTCAGCAATAATTAGATGTAGCAGGGAAAATGCTGTTGCACTGCTCTAATTTACATCTGCTGTGAGCAGCTGCTGTTGCTATTGACTTCATTTGGAGCAAACAGTGCCAACACTGTTTAGTAGTAGGGCTCAGGTGTACTTCACTTACAGCTTTCCAAAACCCTACCTAACAGCAGTGGGTGCCCCTTCACTTGAGTCTGTGTCAAAATGAAGTTCAGTGTAGACAGTGGAACTTGAGTGAGGCCCATTCTCCATTTGCTTCCATATCCAAACCCCCCGTTGAATGGTGCTTTTCCTTGCTACATGGTGCTCTGTGGAAAGGGGAACTAGTAAAGGAACTAAAGACAGCACTGGGAGCATCTACCTGCCTGTGATTGTCAGATCAAAAGCGCTTGTCCACTGTTAATTGCAGGGGATGTCAACCTTCATCTGAGCTCTGAAGAGCAAACAAATTAGGATCTTCTTCTAGGGAATATCCACATATTATTTTATTGGTCAACCCTCTACAGCATGTGGCCTTCATGATTATGCCCTCAGCTTAGCCTAGAACAGAATAAACTAACCTCTTTATAAGTACAAGAGGTAAAGTACAGTCTTCCTCCTCAAACAGTGAGGAATGTACCTTTATGAAGTGTGATTAGTGCGTGTCTCTATGTGTGTGTGGTAATTATCACCTCTGCTTGGGGAGCAGAATTGCGAGGCTCCAAAAGCAATTGTTTGAAAAAAAATATAAATGAGAAAAGCAGCTTTAATTGCTGTTTGAAATGTGAATGCATTTCCATGCCTAGCACCTGAGAGCTTAAACTCTACTCTAAGCAACAGGCACTCAATGTCTGAGATGCTGGTGGTTTCCTGTGAGTGTTTTAATAAGGTAATAATTTAATATGCAGCATGCTTTTCTTTATCCTCTTATCAATATCAGGAACGAGTTATTAAGCAATTTCAAGAGTGCTTTGGTTACTGTTTCTCTTGCTAAGTGTTTTCATTATTTTGTCACCAAGACAGAATTTTTTTTCTCAACAGAATTCTACTTTGACAATTGAAGAATTTCATTCCAAACTGCAAGAAGCTACTAACTTCCCACTGCGACCTTTTGTCATCCCATTTTTAAAGGTATTGCACAGTTCAGTGATCTGGAAAGTGTTTCAAACCATATTGTTGCTAGGTCACAGATGTATGTTACAGTAAGAGAGCCAGGAAATAAATAACATTTAAGGGCTTCTTTCCATATCTTAGTGCATGGCACTGCATTTGAGTGTATGGTTTGGGGACCCTTTCTGGCTGTTCACAGGAACTGTTGGTTCCCTAATTCTGTAATCACTGTTGTTTGGTCTATATTTTGATTGTGTAAGCTCGGGAAGCTTTTGCAAGCTAAGTCTTGGGACTTGGTTATAAATACAATAATGCCATGTATTGCAAAAAGCTAGAGTTTGCAAACTTTGTGTGAGTCAGAGGATGGGGATATTGGGAATTCCTGCTAGCAGACCTTTCCTAGAGTGCTGCTGATCGTTAGCACACGATGAGATTGGGGCACTCTGCCCTACAAGAAAGGGACTAGTCATCCCTTCTGGTTCCAGCCACCAGTACAAATGTGGTGACTTAAGAAGACTGGTGACTGTGTCCACTGATTTATGCTCTTGAGCCTTTTACTAGAAATTAAAGATAAAATCTCATCCAAGAGACCTTTAATAAAATACAATACAGGATGTGCAAAATAGGAATCAGGGAAGACAAAATCTTCTTTGAAGTCAGGAAGTTGTTCTGCCTCTCACCTGTCTAACTATCTCCTCTGAACTGCCTATGCTGCCTTCTCAGAGCATGTTGTATTCTGGTTTGGTTTTGCTGTGGAGATGAGTTTTCTGAGATTAGGTATGTATTGTTCTCTCCCCACCTCACTGTCAGTGTGTGGGTAGACATCCTGCATTATTTCAATTAATGTCTGTATAAGCGTTCATAGCTGTATGCAAAGATGGTCAGAGGGCTGAAGCACTGTGAGGACAGGCTGGGAGAATTGGGGCTCTTCAGCCTCGAGAAAAGAAAGCTCCAGGGAGACCTTAGAGCAGCCTTTCAGTGCCTGATGGGAGCTACAGGAGATTTGGGGAGGGACTTTAGTGACAGGACAAGGGGCAGTGGTTTTAAGCTGGTAGAGGGGAGATTTAGACTGGAGATTAGGAAGAACTTCTTGACAGGGAGGGTGGTGAGACACTGGAACAGGTTGCCCAGAGAGGTTGTTGGTGTCCCCTCCCTGAAGGTGTTTAAGGTCAGCTTGGATGAGGCCTCGAGTGCTCTGGTCTAGTGGCAGGTGTCCCTGCCCATGGCAGGGGGCTTGGAACTAGATGATCT